>BPTQ01000002.1:242705326-243116288 GCA_019973895.1 Chrysanthemum seticuspe | reverse complement strand
TGGCATTGTGAATAGAGCATTTTTATTATATCAAAAAGATTTTTATTATCAATGCCGTTAAAATACTTTTGCACATATAGAAACAGCAATATTTAGGCAAAAGATGCATATTATGCAGGAATCGAAGCATAGTTTCATATGATTATATAAAAACTATTCAGCTTTATTAAACACTTCGAATTCCGAGCAAAAACTGAGCATGTTTTATAAGTATAACGAACGTATGAATTTTCAAGTTTGACGACGATATATACATTTTCAGAAAATTTCAGCCATACTATTTTTATTTTGTACGAGTCAAAAACGAGCCTTAAGCTTCACAACTTATTTCGACTTATCAAAAATATATTAGTATACTTTGATACGAAGCTAAGGACGTATTATACGTAGAAACGGATTTATAACGACAAAGATATACACGTTTTCATAAAATTGCCGTAACTATTATTTTTAGAAAAAACTATATTATTTTTACGAGATAAGTGTTACGGTAACTAAAATGACCATATTGAAGGCCGTTTTTAACAATGATGTGGAACTTTTTGTAACGAAATGTCTTCTAATAAAATCGAGATCACCAAGCATATTTTTCAAAACGACCAACCGTTTGTATAGCGGAGTTGTAATAAATTAATTACGGTTGCTTAAACTTTGCCGAAACTCACTTTTTACACAACATTTTGGACAAAATCACCATCTTTAACCTCTATTATCTTTATATTCGAGACCTTTATGACGAAAACTCATGTACTAAAACTTCTAGATTTTGATACAAACTTTCCAAAACCGTTGAGTTCGTTTCCTAACGTTCGACGTACACCATTTTACGACTAGTTTTTCGAAGCCATTTTTGTCACTTTCATGAAATTTCCGACGACATTATTTTACGACGAAAAGTGATAATTTCACTATAAATCATTGCAAAACCATTGTAGGATGACATTTTGACGTAAATAATTGTAAAGTAATTTAAGAATGGTCCAGACGTCAAAAGAGTATTTTTCGACGATAAGTATTATTTTTCAAAACTCGCAAATGGTATAAATAACATACGAAATGCATGCATATCATAACATCATAACTCATTACATATCATATCATTCGTAATAGGTCCAGATTAAAGTTTCCCGCTATACCTCAGTGTACTCACTCTTGTCATCACACCAGTTTATCAAGTGAGTTTTCATGGCCCCGATTTATTCAAGTTTTACTTATTTCAAACCTACGGGGGAGAAT
Organism: Chrysanthemum seticuspe; assembly: GCA_019973895.1. Lineage (NCBI taxonomy): Eukaryota > Viridiplantae > Streptophyta > Magnoliopsida > Asterales > Asteraceae > Chrysanthemum > Chrysanthemum seticuspe. Next base: position 243,115,052 of record BPTQ01000002.1, on the reverse strand, counting down.
ACATTGCACAACATTTTTATTACGATACCAAGTATGTTAAATTCATTTACATTGCTTAAGTTACCACGTTGCCAGTTAAATGTCCCCATTTCATATGCATGAGCCGTTAATTTCCTAGAAGCGTGTGTGAGTGGATAGATCTATCGAGGGTGACGCCTCCATCCGGGTTGGTGAATCCCAACTAGTCATACGGATGCATTTCATTCATAAACATTATTAGAGTTGTTTGACAAGACACTCTGTTGGGGCGAACATCAGTCGGAGCTTCGGTATCATGCGCTTAAGCAATTGTAACATTTTTATGTGACATGATTGTCATACCTGTAACATTTTTATGTGACATGATTGTCATACCTGTAACATTTTTATGTGACATGATTGTCATACCTGATCTATACTTGCGTAGTCGTATAAAACATTTACATAAACCTATGATTTCTCACCAACATTATTGTTGACCGTTTTAGCAATGTATTTTCAGGTAACAAAGGCATACTCATCATGGCATGGTTAAGGAACCCCCTTTTTAGTCGCGGCGTCGACTTATATCATTGTACATTATGGCACTTTCTTTCAAAACCATCGTTTGGACTTGTTATATATTTATATTTCCGCAAACTTTATAAACTTTTGGGACCTATGTTGTAACTCTGAACGTTTTTATTAAATCAAACGATGTTCTTTTCAAACGACACTTTAGGTCGTTCAATATAACTGTGATTGTGGTGCTATGACAGTCAATCCCCAGGAATTCCATTCCGCTGCAAAACAGGTAAATTGGGGGTGTGACACATATTAATAATGTTGAGATTAGCGATTATTTAAGTTTTTAATATTTATTTTCACGAGTGAAGAATATCAGTAAGCAATGGAATTTTGAGGTTATTATCGGATTTAAGTTTAGTTTAGAGTATCTTCGCATGTGAATTTAATTTTTTAAAATTTATTTTCACGAGTGAAGAATATCAGTAAGCAATGGAATTTTGAGGTTATTATCTGATTTAAGTTTAGTTTAGAGTATTTTTGCATATGAATAATGTTGAGATTAGTGATTTAAGTTTTTAAAATTTATCTTCACAAGTGAAGAATATCAGTAAGCAATTTAATTTTGAGGTTATTATCGGATTTAAGTTTAGTTTGGAGAATCTTCACATGTGAATTTAATTTTTTTAAATTTATTTTCACGAGTGAAGAATATCAGTAAGCAATGGAATTTTGAGGTTATTATCAGATTTAAGTTTAGTTATAGTATCTTCGCATGTGAATAATGTTGAGATTAGCGATTATTTAAGTTTTCAATGTTGTTAGGTCCATGAGGTTTTGTGAGTTGTTGGAATGTATGAACATCAATTTAGCCAAGATGGCATAGTCCCATTGAGTCTGTTGTTATATCAATTTATCCTGTGATGTTATGTGTTTTGTGCATGATGGTGAAGGCTCGTTTTGTTTCACTTTGTCTGTTTTGTGAGGTCATTGTTTTTTACAGGCTGAGTTGGTGTATCAGTCTGATTGATTTAATGGTTTAGTAGAATCAATATGTTCAACTGATTCAGATGTCTTATCAGTGGGATTTGTTTTTGATTTATGAGCTAAGTAATTTTTGTTAGTATTAGTTGAGGCATACATTCTGCAACTTTTCTGAACTAAAAAACTAACTTTTTTTAACTGATTCCTTATGTGATCATTTTAAAGCTGATAGCTTATATAGCTTTGTTTTATTTTTTGAAATAGTTCTGTTTTTTTGAGATTGTTATAATAAAATAGTTGCTTTTTCACTGATATGGTTACTTTAAATTGTTATTATTGTTCCTACAAGTAGGTACATTTATAGAAATCCTTTGTCAATGATCATTGAATTTCCACATTCTCATTCAAGTTTTAGGCAATAACGTTTTTGAAAGTCAATAACTACTATACCAGAAGGAACTATATAGGGCAGTGGCAATAACGTTTTTGAAAGTCAATAACTAATGCTAATGGCAGCCGTCACCTACGATTATATAGCTAATGCTAATAACTTTGTGATAGTCAATAACGTTTTTGAAAGTTTATATAGCTAATGCTAATGTCATCCATCACCTACGATTATAAGATAGGGCAGTGAATTTCCACTTCTTCTTTTCACTGGTTAGGCAACCTGTTGCAAATAGATAAACTATCTTTTTTGCAATCGTTGAACTATTGTTAATTATATTCCTTGATGCAGGCCATAGTTTCAAGGTTACAGAGGTTAATGCAAATCTGCAATTGATAACTTTGTTTTTCTAGGACACTATATCCTGGTGATCGTGAAAAATCAGTGGGCTGTTTCTAAATAAATCATATGGCTAATGATGGAAAAAGGAAGTGTTCAAGTTGTGGAGAATATGTTAATCATGATTCAAGAAATTGTCCATTAAAAAAGTAAGTATTTTTTGAACTCTAGCACTTAGCTATTTTTGTTTTCACCTGGTTAAAATATAACTTTCTCAGTTGCTTTTTGTTCCATAAAGTAAATCCGTGTCTAGTTAAATCACATATAAATGAATTTAATAATATGTAGACATAGTATATTTTGTCTATTTATACAGATGCGCTAATGCCTGTTAATCACATTCAGTAATAAACTTGATCCAATGAATTTTCGAAATCAGCAAGAAAAGTATGAATATGTCTTAAATAGCTATTTTGCTTTTTGATGCAATCATATATGAATTTGGGGATGAACCCATTGCTGAATATAGATCGTATAGACAAGTGCACAAGTGGACAAGGATTCTTAATTGGTTGCGGACAAAAGACTTTTATTGGGATGAGATTAATTGAGCTGATGAAGGAGATGAAGTAGATGGCGAGTAAGAGGAAGATGATTAGGGTGAAGATGTGGAGAATCAGTTGAATCAAGATGCTGAGCAGGAGGATTATGTTGAAGAGATAAGGGATGAGCAACTTGATGATGAGGAGCGTCAAGCTGATTAGGAGAACCCAGGTGGAAATAAGTTCAGCTTAGCAAATGTTTATGCGTAGGAAAACAGGATTAGTCAACTTGAAGATATGTTTCAACAAATCAAGGTGAACCGGAAAATGCATAAAGGAGAGAGCAGTGGTTGTAGGAAGCATTAATGAAATGGTGTTAACAAGTTTATGATGTTTGTCTATGTATGATTGTTTTAAGTTTGTTTTTCATAAGTGAAAAGTGATTTTTATATGTTCCATATTCATGCACCATTGTTCATATTTTTCTAAACAAAAAGCAAAGCCCAAATGTTACTCATACTTCTATAGAAGTAACAATTTTACCTTGGAAAGAATCATCCATCCGACTCTAAGTCTCGAACAAGTTATATTTAACTTGGAAAATGGGAATTTTACAAGCTAAGCTATACAACAGATCCAAACAACATCCATTACTAACAAAGAACAATGACAAAGACAAAAACCATCATCATTTTACACATCATCATTCTAACGCTAACACTAATTTGGAGATCAATTCATAGTCTGTACAACACATCACCATCCATACACCCCAACTGTCTTACAACAACCAACATAAAGATTGTACCAACACCATAACAATGTATTGAAAATTAAATACTACTAAGGAACAGGACCTAGGATAACATTGCATAAAGATTGTGCCAAAATTATCAAATAACAACTTTTGCTGCTGCACATTTTTCTTTCATTTCTTTTACAGAATGCAATTAGAAGACCTGAAAAATGTTGCATTTCATTAAGAACTAATTTATTGTTTATGAATTAAACTTAAATTAACTTGTATGAACAAGTAAAAAATAATATTTACCTGATCTAGTAATATAGTTCGTAATGGATCTGGAAAATCGTTAACCAGATTTTTTCTCGGTCTTCCTCTCTTTTTTTTTTGTACTTCGCTTGGTTCAGCAGCATTCTGTTTTTGTTCTATATCATCAAACACCAAAGAGACGATTCATTCAAAGAGAGGATATACTAGTATTTATACAATCAACATTATCTTCAATAAAAGTTTCTATATTTGAGTATAGAATGAATGTACCTGAAGCAGCAGAATCTTTAACACTATGTTCTCTACCTCTTTTCTTCCCCTTATCATTTTCCCCTACCTCTTTTCTTCTCCCTAACATTTTTTTGTCCTCCAGCATTATTACCAGAATTCACCAATTTATCTAAACCACTATCATTGTTTGCTCCAACCAGTGTTTCAGTCAAAGCATTCTTATCAATATTCACCGTTTCATCAACATCAATGTTTTCGTCATCGGCATCACTTGACGATTCAGGTTTATTATATATTGCTATGCCTTTTTCTTTTCTAATTGATGATCGGCTCATTTTTGTTTTTGTTGGTGAAACAACTTCAGGAATTGGAATATCATTTTGAAATTTGTCAACATTTTCTTCATGAATAGCATCCCCATCAGTAGAATCAGGACCTTCATTAGGACCAGCAGCAATATCTTCATTCAAACCAGGAGGAATTTCTGTGCCAGCAACAACAGATGCTTTGGCTAAGTTGATCAAAACATCCAAATTAACAATTTTGTTACAACTAACTTCTTGATAAGATGCAATATGTAAAAAAAAGGATGTCCTATGCCTATGATTTTGGACATGAAAAAACAGCACATACACTACTGTTTTTTATTGTTTTAAAGTATCAACATTAAAAAATTATAGGGCAAATTGCTATTACATCTTATTTTGAAGTTCAGTTCCACGTATGAGCATTCTAATGTGTAGTTTGTGTTCAGGAGATTTTTCCATGTTTTGATAAGTGGATTTTCCATGTGTTGTGTGAAGGGGACGGTTTTGCATAACCTATGGGTTAGTCATGATCCATGTTGGCAATACTAAAGGAAGTAGACTGATGCATATGAGTCAAAGTGTATCAGCTGATCTACTCGTTGTGTAAGTTTAGAGTTCATCAACATTCTTATTTTCAGCATCTTCACGTGTTTCATTAAATCTTATAGATTAGCAACTACTTAATTAAGAATATACCAGAAGTAGTAGCATCTTTACCTGTATTGTTTCCCGTAGGATCTTCAACAAACTCATCATTTGCATTGTTTTCCCTTGTTTAATTAAATCATGAGAATATTTTAAACTTTTAATAAAGAAATATACTCAAGTTTTATAAATATTCAAAATCTTATATATTACTAACCTTTATCATTCATATCATTAAAAAAGATATCTAATCATTTAAATTTTTTACATGTGCAAATATAGATTTTTTCACATGTGCAACTATAGAGTTTTTCACATGTGCAAGTATAGATTGTTTTTCAAAAAGGATGTCCCATGCATATTTTTTGCTAATGTAAAATAACAAATTGTTACAGAATCAATAACATCATAATCATATCAGTCAAAGAGAGCCAAGTGATCTACTTTTTGGTTAAACTTGAAGTAGTAGCATCTTTACCTGTATCAGTTGTACCAACATTGTTATTTACAGCATCTTCAAAAAATTCATCATTTTGATTCTCTTCCTCGAAATGATCAACATTATTTCCAGTATCTTCAACTGTTTTTCATTAAATCGTGAGAACATTTATAACTTTTAATAGAGAAATACACTTTAGTTTTATAAATATTTGAAAACTGTATATATTACTAACCATTATCATTTATATCATTAGAAAAGATACCATCAAATTTTCTTTTCAAATCATTTATCTTTTGATTCTCTGGAAATTTTCTCATTGATTCATTTAACAACTCATTTAACTTTTCTTTCTCATCAATCAGCATCAAAAGATCTGATTCAATCTTTTCTTCAGCAAGCTGTTTAAGAAAAAGAAGTAAATTAAAATTTATGGTAGCATATAATATTTTTAATGATTTTTTCACTTGTAAAAAATTATACAAAATTTTAGAGTAAAAGTACCTTTGATTCTACGTCACTCCCAATAATATCCTCTTGTTTTGGTAATAAACCAAAACCTCCTTCCTGAAGTTCTATTTTTTCTCGGAACTTCATGAAAACTGACTTCCACTCTGTTATAGCTGGCCTATTTCTAGGAATTGGAAAACGGTCACATCTTGTTGAGTCAAGATATAAAAGCTACATGTTAAATTATTATGTTAATATTGAATTCATACAAATTATATAAGCAATATATGTATTTATATATAATGAATGATTTACTTACAGTCATAAAAGTGATCGGACCAACAAAGTAGTTTGAAACTTTGTAATTCCATTTTCTTATGCTTGGTTCTAAACAATCAATTATGAACTTGCTCCAATTCACAGTTTCTGCTTTCTCCAGGATAGCATCATTTATTTTTGTCAAAATAGATAAGTTACATGCTCCTGAAGATTCACACATACCCATCGTGTTCGCAAAGAGCATTAGAAAGTTCATTTTAAATAGGTTGCCACAATCATTTGTTGTAATTATAACATCCATTATATCATTTGGTCGGATGTTATTTTTTGCAGATTTTGATTGAAACTGTTGGAACCATTGTTTGATGAACGGATCATCTGCATTTCTTTCTTCCAAACACTCTATCGAAATTCCTCCAACAGGTATACCCAAAATTTGATGAACTTTATCTTCAGTAACATCAATAGAACCATTACTTAATGGTAAACTCATTTTTTCAATGTCAAACTTTGAAATAACATAATACCCTAAAGCACCTGGAATATCATGTATCTTCATACCAATCAAACTTCCAAACCCCATTTCAATCAAACATTTTCTTCTCTCGGCATTTAAAACGTTCATAGTTGAAAAAAGAGCTGTTGCTGCCGTCTTTGTTCTAATAGTAACTTTCTTTTTAGCATTTTTTTGTTTTTTGGTCATTTTTCCCTTTTTTGTTTTTAACTTCTTAGAAGTTACATGTCTGGGGCCTGAAGAAGTAGAAGCTTCAGTACTTTCCTTTGTCTTTCTTCCTTTTCTTTTACTTGTTCCTTCATCATCTATTACTTTTTGGCTTCTTGTTATTCTTTTTTCTGTATGTTTCTTCTCAACAATTTCGCTTCTTGTTATTCTTTTTGAGTTCTTCATATTTAATTTCTGTTAAGATATACAAACAATTACATATGTAACTATTAGTTTCATTTCGTCATGTAAAAGGTTTAACAAATATCTAAATCTTTTCACATGTGAAAACTTTTAACTTTTCTACTAAATTAGTGGGGTATTTTATCAAATAGCTTGTGTCCTATTCCTACTAAATTATTGCCGTATTTATGTTAATGTTTTTTTAGCATTAACATAAATACGGCAGTAAGAAGCGGCAATACAAAAGTGTGTAAACTATAAAAAACAAGTCAAAGTGGATTGTCACACACTAGCACTTTTCCGCGCAATAATTCTACCAAAGGTGATCCTATTACAGGAATAGCGTCAGGTACATCTGTTACAATTTTAACTGCCCAATAACCAATTTGGTCCCGAGGTAAGGAATAACCAGTTACACCAAAAAATGCAGTCAATACAGCTAGAACCACACCTGTAACCCAAGTTAATTCACGAGGTTTTTTAAATCCACCGGTGAGATATACACGAAATACATGTAGGATCATCATTAGGACCATCATACTTGCCCTAAATTAGTGGGGTATTTTAATTCACATGTGAAAACTTTAAACTTTTTCTACTAAATTAGTGGGGTATTTTATCAAATAGCTCGTGCCCTAGTCCTAATATTCCAATCAATCACATTTTCCCTATTAATAAACAAAATAAGCAATCTTACCGAACTTCCCAATATTCAAATTAATCACATATTCCAATCAATCAGCATATTTTCATAGATATAAGCAATTAAATAAGATTTTGAATTCTACCTTTTTGTTAAATCTGATGATTATAATATGCTTGCTGTTTTTGATTGATTATCTTAAAAATCCAAGCCGATGATTATTTTTCTCTCTTTTAACTGAGTTAGGTAGGAGTGTGTGGTTTGATTTTATCTGTGTTGTGTTTAACTGAGTAAGATACGACTTACATAGGAGTGTGTGGTTGACTATATTTTTAATCGTTTTTTGACTGCAACTTTATATTTGGATTAAGTTTGGGCCTAAAAAGGCTTTCAAACAATTCTAATGCCCACAATCCAAGTCCACTAAACATCCTTTGTAACGTTTATAACCAATTATTTTTTTTAATATTAGAAAAGTTTATATCGTTTACATTTTCTTTAGATGTTAACCCATTAAATTCAAGAAATTACCTATTAAATGATATAAACAAAAGAATTAAGGAAGAATAACTAAAAGTGTTTTTTTAACTATTAAAAGTGTTTTTTCAAGGTATACATTTTACATTTCCGAGAGTTTCTTTTATACTAGAAGAAACCCTTATCGTCATTTACTGGATAACGTGTAGAGGAGATATGCATTATCACTTCGTAATATAATTCATGCATATACATTTCTCTAACAAATTTCTAAAAATAAACATGTTTGACTATTTACTATAACAATATAAATACTATACCAGCAAGAACTTTATATTTTACTGCAGGAACCACATACGAATTTTAATAATTTCTAACAAGCCTCCCCTAAACTTTAATTTTTCAAGGTTAATTTCAAGTTTCTACATAAATCTCGGCTTTCAAAAACTTGTGGATTAATACATGATCTTTAGCGCCAAAAACATACTTTAGCGGCAGCAATGATAAGACACCAGCAACAACTTACGTATGTTCTTTTTCCTGTCACCAATCAATTTAACATTACATATCACTTACAAATGTTCAAAGACATTTCAAAGATGTATTTTCTCATAAGTGATCATTATAAAGCAAAGAATTAAAACTGACCACATGCAGGATTAAGTGAATCAACATGACCATTCAAGTTATCAGCATCATTCACACATTAAGTTTCAGTCATATCATATCTTTCAATAACTGAACTGCGAAAGCATCTGCAAATAGTAAACCACACATGTTGAATCATAGTAAATTATAACACAGTAAAAGATATCTTAATGACAATTAAAAAGAAGCAGCAACATGTTTCAGTCATACCATAATAGTTATTTACACTTATATACCTCAATTATACAGTGCATTTTGATTTTCTTCACAAGTGAAGAAAACTTAATAAAAGTTTAGATCATCTAATTGAAGATATTATAACTACACTTATTTCGAACTTATATACCTCAATTATCCAATGCATTCTGATTTTCTTCACAAGTGAAGAAATCTTAATAAAACCTTAAATCGCCTAATTGAAGATACTACACATGTGAATATAATTTAACTAAAATAATTATCACTTCCTAATATAAACTACAAGAATCCCTAAACGACATTTACTATAAAACTTTGTAGAGAAGATATGCATTTTCACTTACTAATATATTTCATGCATATCCCTTTCTCTAACAAACTTATAAACATAAACTGATTTGAATATTATTATAACAATATAAGTACTATACCAGCAAGAACCAGTCTGCATTCACATAGATGTCGACTTCCAAAGATTGTTGATTTATATATGATGTTTAGAAGCAACAATAAGACAACAACAATAGACTTTAGCAGCAGCAACGATAACACACCAGCAGCAACATAAGTAGTAACCACCAGCAGGAGTAGATTTGATGAGCCTTTACCAAGTAGCTACTCACTCTTAGGCTAGCTAGTCCTTTGGTGGAATTATGCCATCACCCTGGTGAACTAATAACCAGTCCAACTCTTGGAACGTGAATCATTGGTGAGTTGGAAAACCCTAATGATTTTGTGCAAATCATCACAGCCATCAACGGATTTGACATGTCTTTACCTGTAGCCGTTTTACTCAGGACTAGACATGGTTTTCCACTGCCTTTACCACAAGCCATGAACTTGTGGGCTAGCCAACTCTTCATCTACACAGATATGGTGAGTTGAGCACCATACAATTTTTGGCAATTTGTCAGCCATTAACGGATTTGAGGTCTTTTTACCAGAGCCGTTTGCTCATGGAGTAGCCAATGTTTTAGTTTATTAGACCATGGTACATTGAGAACTATCTTATTTTGAGTAAGTCAGCAACTGTCAATGGATTTATGATCACAGCATTTGTTTTTTTGAAAACATAGCACTTCAAAAAAAAATTTATTATATGCAAGTTACTGATCTGAGCTGAACTACAGTCAAGCTACCTCACACAAGCCAGCCACTTGTGAATGACTGACCGTAAGAAGCTTAAAACTACTCAGACACAAATGCAATGAAGATCAGGGGATAGAATAGATTGAATTCCCGGGTCGTTATGTCCCACGGAGACTCAATGGTGTGTTAAAACACTAATTCAGATGGTAGAGTGATCACTAAGGATAGTGATCTGTAAAGGTTTGAGTGAATTATTACACTACTGATTGATTGGAATGGAATGGAGTACAGAACAGGAAAGTACAACAATCAGATAAGAAAAACGTAAACGTAAGTTTTAAAAACTACGTATACGTACAAAATTAAAAGTGAAAACTAAGAAATAAAAGACCTAAAAAGATGAAAATAACATTTTTGAAATCCTAAAAATAAAAGAAAATTATTAGAAAAGGAAAATTATTTTAACACTATTTAATTAATTATTATTAATTAAAAACTATTTTAACTATTTAATAAATACTCTAAAATAAAAGAAAATAGGAAATAAGGCTAGAAAAATAAAATTATGATTCAGAAAAATCTAAAATACTATAAAACTAATTTTAAAACTAAAAATATATTTTTCACACTTTTTATCTAATTATTACTAATTAATAACTATTTAAAATACACTTAATTACTAGAAAATATAAAATAAACCTGAAAAAATAAAATTTTAACTTGGAAAAATCTAAAATATGATAAAACTAATTTTAAAACAGAAAAGATATTTTTTTTATACTTTTTAATTATTTATTACTAATTAATTACTATTTTTAACTAATTAAAATTATAATAAATACTAAAAAGATAGAGAAAATTATGAAACTTTTTCTAAAAATACTATATGATGACAGAAACCTAAGAAAAATAGAAAAACAAGACTAGCTTATTAATAAGATGAAAAGAAAAATCAAAAAGCTAGAAAATCTTAAATAAACACTATCACTGATTTTAACTTGATCTTTTTCTGGATTTTCTTTTTGAAAACTACTTTACTACTGATTTTATGAAACTTTAATGAACACAAAAATTTTACAAACCACAAATAAGCTGTTTTACAAGCTTAAAAGCCCAACAGTTATGCTTCTGAGCTTATTGGGTGAAATAAGCTCAAACAAGCTAACCAGCTGAAACAAAAGCTTAAAGTAGATGTAAACTAGCTAGATGAACTAAAATAAAGCTAAAAGAGACAGAGAAGCACACTGAAAAGCTATAAATAAGCAATAAGCACTTTTGATTAAAACAGAAATGGGACAATCTTTAAACTACTTGCAGCCCTAGCTATTAAGCTTCAAATTGAAAAACAAGAGTTGGAACCTCAAGTTAGCTTGGTTGGCTACCCAAAGAAACAAGTATCACAGTATAAGACCAAAAATTGAGCTCTGTGCAAGCTTTTCAAAATGGGCTTATTCACTGTGCACAAGGCAGTTACACAGAGCAGTTATCAACAATAAGCTAAGAAATAAGTACCAAATAAGCTGATTAAGAGATAACTAGTATTTTTATATTTTTGTTAAGCAACTAGACTTTAAAAATCCAAAACCTTATAAACTGAATCCTACTAATAAGCACTCAGTGAAATTCCAAAGTTTATTCAAAAGTGACCTTAATGAAAATTTGACTTTTATAGAAAACCAAGAGAGTTGACCAAGATGAACTTTGATTCACTACTGATCACTGAATATGTTGTTTTAAGTTATTTTAAGACTTACTTGAGCAAGATTAGCAACTTATAAACACAAATTCATGATCATATATCCTAAAAATTCAACAGTAAGCACATAAGACATGATTAACTGATTTTTTTGACTTTTGATGAACTAGGACTGGATTTCTTGACTGATATGAGTTGTTTAAACCAAGTTAGACAGATTTCCAACAAGTCCAATGACCAGAGTACCTTTGAACACAAAAAACCAAACACCCCTTGAGATGACTGTTTTGAAGTTTTTACAAAGCAACTTACAAAATTAGACCATAAACTTGATTGAAGACTCTATATTATTATTATGTGAGATTAAATAAACATGAACAAACAGTTTTAACAATATAAAACACAAGAATTAAGATTATGCTACTTTAACTGTCCAAATGAGATTTTCACAAAACACAAATTTAAATGAACACCCTACTGATTTTAATGATTAATTCAACTTAACTATGCCTAATGAACACAAAGAAACAGAAATGTAAGCTAATTAACAACTGTAACAGTAAAATGCCAAATTGGTCAAAAAGCTTACAAATGGATTTCCAACTGCAAACTGAGATCAAGGACCAATGAACACCCCTATAAGCTTACCACTAAGCTACTAACCCAAGGCCATCCATGATTTACCCTGCTCCAGCTGTGATCACCTTCTCCATGTGTTTTTTTTATTTTTGAACTATTTAATTTGGATTTTTGGTGATTTTCTGTTTTTGATTCTAAACTGATTTTAACTGTATCTAAAAGCTTGATTAAGCTTTCTAGGAGCTTAAGTGACCTATTTCAGTCCATTCAAACATCTACAAACAACAAATAATCATTCATGAGATTTTTGAAAATAAGGAAAATTGCATAAGCTAAGATATAAGTTGATACTTGAATTGAAGATTCACAAAAGCTTTATTAATACATAAGAACTTGAAATACAGAGTTTGAAGATTAAAACATACACTTAAAACTTGAAAATGCTTAAAACGACAATAATAAACTTAAATTACACTAGATACTTGATACATTGCATCTCTCTTCATCTTTATAGACTTTTCAGACTCCCCATGTGCTTCTGATTGAATCCCACTTCATCTGAGCCCTTGAATCACTGAATTGAATCAAAACCGTCCAAGTGGATATTTGGCGCCAAAATTCTTCATAGCAGTTTTGAGCTTTAATGAGGGTGGGTTGAGATAATTAAAGGTTTTGTTGTTTAGAGGAGGAGGAGGGGACAAGGTAAGGGAGGGGAGTTGAAAATGTGGAGAAAACCATGCCTGGTTTTGAATATCTGGTTTGGGAGAGGTGATGCTACAGTGCTGGTGGTTTTGCGCGCGTGGGTAGTGGATTTGACTTCTGTTGACCGTGGGTGGGTAATAACAAAAGGCCGGGTCAATGGGTATTGGGCTAATTGGGTTGGATTTGGCTTTTGAAATAACATAAGGATCCGTTTGGTTTAACTAGAACAAGGACAAAAAGTGTAATTTATCCAAACTCAAGGACTGAAAATGCCAACTTTCCAAACTTATAACAAGGACCAATTTTGACAAACTTTGATAAAACAAGGATCCTTTTTGCATAAAATCCATTTTCAAAGGTCCAAGGACTAATTTTGCAATTTTCCAAAGTTAAGGGACCTTTCTTGCCAATTGACCAAAGAATCATTCAAGGATCATTTTTGATAACTTAGAATACTTCAGGGACCTTGAATGATAAAATTCCACATTTTGATATTCCAGGGACTAGATTTGACAATTTTTAAAACTTGGGGGACTAAAACTGCCAATTTTTGCAAACTTGATACATTTTTCATCTGATTTTGATATTTTTGCATTCAAAACACATAAAACACTGATTTGTGATATTTTGATCATTTTGATGTGTTTCTGAGTGTTTTCAGATGATTTTGCAGTTTAGATTATACAAAAATGATGAGTATTTAGACACTCATCAGTTACTTTAAAAATAATTTTTATTTTTATTTTTACTTATTTATTTATTTTTTTAATTTTACCATGAACCTGAGCATTAACAAGTTGATTTTTAATGAACCTAACCAATTTCTCAGCAGTAGTTAAGTCATTACCAACAACCATTTTTCCAATCTCTAACTTGTGCTTAAGCATCCTTTCCATAATCTTGGCCGTCAACGGATATGGCACATCCACAAACATATATAGCACTTCTCCAGTCATAGTCTCCAATATGTGAACATTCGAGAAGGGGTATAACCTCCAACTCCTCACTTGCCAAAACTGTTGGTTGGACCAAACTGAGTAAGCATCCCCATCTTCAAGGGATTCCATCAATACCTTTAAATCATTCCAAAGCTTGAGACCAACCCCTGAAGCAGTGTTCATTGCATAATGATTATCCACCATTGCATAGAGATACATTAAGTCTTTTTTATTCACCATATGCAAAATTTCCTTAAGAAAGGTAAAGTACTTGGTGACACCATTATTCCATATTATTGAATTTATTTCTCCCAGAGGTGTAAACACGATTTCCCATGCAGCAATATCATTCCGAAGAAGAGGGGGATCGTCATCAGGTTCACTCTCAGAATCAAACTTAAGAAAAACCTGATCATCCAAGTCCTCAATTGGCTTAGGAACAGGCTTCTTAGCCAAAGACTTCCTTCGTTTCCTGGAAGAGGTACGTGAATAGATATTTGGAGTAGAAACAAAAGGTATATGAGCTTTAGGTGTCTCCACAAAAGCAACAGCAGGAATGGAGGGTTTGTCACCAGAAGAAGCAGAAGGCGCAGTAACCAACTCCTCATAAGAAAAGGTAGTATCAGCGGTAGGTTGACTAGACCCATCATGTTGAGAAGAACCAGCAGCAACCTCATCAAAAGAGTCACAAATATTAGAAGTCTTAAGCCTTTTGGGATAAGGTTCATCTAACAGAGGTTTAGAGCTGCTCAAACTATTCCTATACTTTCCGATATGAGCTTTCTCAAGGGCCTGTCGAAGCTTCTCATATTCTGCCCTAAGCTTTTCATCAGGTAAGCGCTTGACTTGATTCATGGTCCATCCAGAGCTATAGAGAAAGCAACTCTGATTTTTCACAAAATTTCGCATAAACTCTCTTTGCTGAGCTTGAGACATTGGCCTGTCCCGTTTCTCCTTAGCCTTACGTTCAGCAATAGCCTGCTTCCTCTTTTTTATTAAGGCAGCCATCCTAGTAGGACAGTCATCGTCTGTCACATCATCCCCTAATAGTTCCTTTTTAAGAGAAGAGTTTGTTGCAACATTAGCCAAAATATCAGCCCAGTCAGTGTCACTATACATCATAGATTGAGCATCCAATTCTTTTTTTCTCTGGGTGGTTAGGGTGCTAGCCAGTTGTGTTTCTTTCTCAACTTGTATTCTCTTCCCAAATTGTGCATGTTCCTCAGCATGGATTTTTCTTGCAAATTCTTCATCATTGTCATTACTAGTATCAACTGAAGGAATTGCATCACCTTCTCCAAGTTTTTCATCCGTAGTAGTATCAGTTGAAGAAACTGCATCATTCTCTGCAATTTTTTCTTTTTCTATATTTTTGAACAGCTTTTCTTGATCAGAAGAACTGTTATCATCCATCATATTTGTTTTCCCTTTCTTAATGAGGCCAGAAGAATCATTTGTGTCTGCACCAGGAAGAGTATGTATATTTTCATTAGTCACGATCGATTATGGCAATATTAATTAATTATAATTAATTATTAATATATTTGACATAATATAATCTTTATCTATATCAGTTGAAACAACATTGTTTTTTTCAGCATCTTCTCCTGTTTCATTAAATCTTAAGGATTAGCAACTACTTAATTATGAATATAGACAAGATATAGTCATTTTTAAAATTTTCACATGTGCAAGTATAGATTTGTTTCACATGTGCAAGTATAGATTTTTTTAAAAAAAAGCATGTCCCATCCCTATTTTTTGTACATATAAAATAACAAATTTTCTGAACATTTAAATAATGAACCTGATAAAAATATATGAGGTTTCTACTTAATTATGTATCTATTTGAAGTAGTAGCATCTTTACCTATATCAGTCGCACCAACATTGATATTTACAGCATCTTCAAAAAACTCATCATTTGCATTTTCTACCCCGAAATGATCATCATTATTTCCAGCATCTTCTCCTGTTTTTATTAAATCATGAGAATTTTTATAACTTTTAATAGAGAAATATACTATAGTTTTATAAATATTGAAAACTGTATATATTACTAAATTTTATCATTCATATCAATAAAAAAGATATATAACCATTTTTAAAATTTTCACATGTGCAAGTATAGATTTTTTTCACATGTGCAATTATAGTGTTTTTTCAAAAAAGCATGTCCCTTCCTTATTTTTTGCACATGTAAAATAACAAATTTTCAGAGAATCAATAATATGAGAATCATATCAGTCAAAGTGAGACAAGTGATCCACTCGTTGGTTAAACTTACATAGTTCAATGAACCTGATAAAAATATATGAGGTTTCTACTTAATTATGTATCTATTTGAAGTAGTAGCATCTTTACCTATATCAGTCGCACCAACATTGATATTTACAGCATCTTCAACAAACTCATCATTTGCATTTTCTATCCCGAAATGTTCATCATTATTCCCAGCATCTTCACCTGTTTTTATTAAATCATGAGAATTTTTAGAATTTTTAATAGAGAAAAGGATATCCCATCCGTATATTTTTTTCAGAGAAGGTATACCTATACCAACCGAACAAAGACCAGCAGAAGCAACACCAGCAGAAGTACTACCGGAAGCAACACCAGCGGAAGCAACACAACTAGCAGCAACGGAGGTTTGAGCAACAAAAACTTGAGAACTGAACCTCTCAAAAGCTGAAACATATGGTAACCTCTTTAGACGTCTCAAAGTTCTGCGTCTGCTATAGGACATATAAGATGTGTCTGAAACTAGAATATCATCATTAAGCTCAGCTTCCTGGAAAGTAGAATTAAACTCCTCTGTTTGTTCAGGCTCTGCATCCTTTGTATTGGCATCTGCTAGGGAGACACTTGCCAACTCGTGGAGAGCATCTATGTCAATATCATCCTTTGGTGCTTCATTTTCATCCTCCGAGTCAGAAACCACATCATATCTCTTACGCTTCTTAAGTTGTACCTCCAAATTATTGACTCTAGCAATCAAATTAAGAACTGCATTACCAAGTTTTTTTCTGGTGTCCCTGAGTTTTGACTCCAAAGTATCAACCTTCTGCATGTACCTTTTAAGTAAAGAGGACATAGACGTGAGAGTATCAAAATCCTCAGCTCCACAAGTATGTTTACCCGTTGAGTGTGGAGCGTCATTGGATCTTGAAGGAGAAGCATTATAATTACGACCTGAAAATGTATCATCTTCAAAAGGTTGCCTAGTTGGACTAAGAGTGGGTTGCCTTGTAGAGGTGCCTGGGTAAGCATGGGTGGTGGTATGACTGGGAGGAGATGTTGGATTAGCAGCAGCACCATCGTCTGAAGTAGGATCAGCAGTCTCAAACGTAGAAGGTGGTATATTATTAGTATTTGCATTTGCTTCACCAGTACCATCTATGCCAGGTGTGGGATTTGGTTCATTACTTCCAGCAATAACAGCTACACCAGCACCATCATTTCCTGGTGTGGGTGGTATGTTATCACCAGCAGCAACAACTGGACCATTACCATTATTGCCATTAGTCAACATAGCTGGCAACAGGGGTTTATGGATCCCATCAAAATTAGTCTTCATGGTGGCAAATAATTTGGAAGTAAGCCTAACTATGGCCATGGGTTTTGTATCAATGGTCTGAATATCTAATATCATTTGGAGAAACCTAGGGTACATGAGAAATTTAGTTTTAGTATTAGCCGCTATGTTCCCAACCATCTCCCTAAAAATATACCGAGAAAAGTTATAGGTCCTCCCATCAGATAGGCAAATAATACCAGAAGCAAGAGAGCTTGAAAATTGATCCCAACCTCCTGACTTGGGACTGAGGCACTGAAGTAGGGTGTGAACAAGAAATTTCCATTGTGGAGAAAATCTTTTCTTGTAAAAGATAAATGTGCCATCAGTTGGATAACCAAGTGTTGCCATACCCTCAACAATCTGGGTTTGTGTAAAATCAAACAATCCCTCTCCATCATTCAAATGAAGATGAGTCCTAACAGATGATTCAGAAATCACACATTCACTACCATCAATGGTTGCTACAATTTCTTGGGGCCTACCCTCAACATTTCTTATAGAGGCCGTAGTCCAGAATTGCCTGACTAACGACTCATAGACAATTGCAGGGCAATGAGTCAAAGCATACCTGAGTGAAGAACGGTTTAAAAACTCAAGGATTTGATGATAATCCTCACTTCCTTTTGATTTATCCAGATAGGCCACCTTGTTATGGTCTCCCTTGAATTTTAATGTCGCCATTGATTATAATTACCAGCAGATTGATGACAGAAGAAAGAGAGGGGGTATGTTAATTGAAATAGGAAATTGGGGATTTTGAATAGTTACGCTATTTTGTAGATTAACTGCTATTTATATCACATATAAATATTATTTGACCAATTTAATTGATTTAATCCCAAAAATTACCCTTTTCTCTTGTAATTTAAAAATTACTCAAAAATTACCCTGCAAAATATTAATAAAAACGTTTTATGCGGAAAAAAGTATAATAATCAAAATATATGAAATGACCGTTATGCCTTTAACTAAAAACAAAACAAAACAGCAAATAATGGTGTTGACCAATAGATTACGGTCAAAAGGACTCAATCGGCCTCAAAAATCCAAGTTTTTGACTCACGGCGACTAAAATCCCAACTTTGAGGCCCTTGACCTGCGATACTTTTGGACAAGTTTAAGGACCAACGGTGTATTTTTATCCTTTATAAACTTATAAGCAAGGGACACATCGTACTCATTTGGGATTATAACTTAATAACAATCATCTCATTTCTTTTCACCACTTTTTTATGCTTGATTTTCATTGAAGGGTTGTGAATTCACGGATCAAATTATCTTACATATACTATTAATCACAGCCTCTTTTTACGTACACATTTTTTAAACTTATTAGATGTTTGAGGAATGGATATGGCTAATCACTTGATTAATATTCACCGCACACATTTGCTCTTTAAGACCATCAAATTTGAAGACGACGATGCATGAACGTTTATTATTTTAATAATTACAAACCTAATTGTTTATCGAATCGTTGACTTATTACTTATTTTTCCCTTCATAAAACAATGAAATCTATTTGCGACCGTTGTTGTTTGTTAATTTTCTTACGCATGTAACTCCTTATTCTGTAAAAATTTTCGTGATTCCACGGATCTATAAGCTAGTTGTCCTTATACACTACAAAGAGAATTTAATAGATTAACAAGAAAATAAACCATAACACTCTTTATATACCCACAATAGAACATTTATTATTCTAGTAAATTACAATTTAGATCAAGAGATAAACAAGAAGATATAACTTGAGAGTTCCCTAAATGACATTTATTATTACAATTATTATTCTTGTAAATTACAATAGACATCAAGAGATAAACAATAAAAATAACTTGAGAATTCCCTACCTAATTTTGTTTTGAGCAATCTCATGTTAATAACGTGTGATGATATTATTTTGCTTGTTAGTCTAAATTCCGTAGTTGTCAATTATATTCAAAACGTTATTCAAAACTACATCCAAACACATGTAGTTTAACTAAAATTTTTAATTGTCTTTTTTTAGATTTTTTAAAAATTATAAAATTAGTAGAGTTGCATTATTTGCACAAGCAAACGCAATATGTAATTGTTTTATTAAAACTTAACTCTACTAATTTTATAAACAAATGAAATGGCAAAATGACGAAAATTTAATTAACCTAAATAACTTTATAAACAAATGAAATGGCAAAACATAAAATAAAATCCAAAAAGAAATACATCAAATTTAAATTCTGTCGAATTTGTTGCTAACAATTTTTTTAGTTTCCTGCCTACTAAGGTTTTTTATAATCATTGTATAAAAGGTTGATTTTTTTTTGTGGCTACAAATTTTAAAAGTTTTTTCTATTATTTAAATTTTTAGCCCAATAGTAACATCTTTTGTTACCAATAGCGTGACTATTCAAAATCCAATAATAAAGCCCAACATAAAAGGGTTACTGTTATACATTAGTAAAGTCCAACAATAAAGCCCAACAATAAAGCCCAATATTAACATTTCTATCAATTTTTCTTTCAGTTGTGAAAAAGTTAAAAAAATCAACATATTCTCAAACAAATGTCAACAAAAATACTAGTAAAATTGAAATTCAAAAAACATAAAAACTAAAAAATATTATTATAAATATTATAAAATTAAAAACAAAAATAAATAAGTAAAAAATTAAAAATCTATAAAAACTTCACATATGTTCTCCGCTCCATAATAAGTATTTCATTCGTCTAACTAGTAGCATTTACAAACGACCAACAATTATACTTAATAATTACAACTATATGTTCTCCGCTCCATAATAAGTATTTACATTGTTGTTTTAAGATCTCTCAAAATATATGTTTAATTTATATTCCAACCTAGGGCTGAGCAAATGACCCGAACGGACCGAACCGACCGACGGACCGACCGAGACCGGTCTGGTCCTCGGTCTCGGATTTTGGGCTAATTCGGTCTCTGTCCTGTCCGGATCACAAACCGACTAATTTGGGCTAATTTGGCCATGTTGGACCGGACCGACCACATTCGGTCCGGTCTCGGTCTAAGATTTTTGCCGAAATCGGTCTCGGTTAAAGGTACATATAAAGATGAATGAGAAACTACAATTGTGAAAAACTAGAATAAAGTATATAATAAAGTTATAAGAGTGTATGTGATGAATGAAAAATTGGAATGATTGTATGAGAATTTAAATGTGAGAAAAACATAAGAAAATGAGGTTTATGGATTTAAAGATAAGAAAAAGATAAGAATCTTTTTGATGTGCATTGAAAATTGAAATGTATGACAGTATTTGAAGATAAGAAAGAAATGCTAATGGTCACCACTGTAGCAGTTTAGTTCAAAGGATTAGGGTTTTATGAGTGGTTATAAATAGCAGCTTAGGTTTTCTAGGTTTTACATCTACTATTAGCCGCTCATTTCACATATTACCATTGCTGATAAGCCATGTCCAATCGTCCAAACTTGAATGAGCTCAAGCGGCTGTCCGGATCTGATGAGCTCCAAAAATGTTTAAAGTTTTTTTTCACTCAAGAAATGACTGAACAAGAATGCTTTATTCAAAAGCTTGAACACGAGTGCAACAATTTACATATGAAGATCGAGAAGGATGAGGAATATGTGCTGGAGCTTGAAACTTTTGGTGCATCTCACGATCTTGCTAATGACATCATTGATTGCATTTATGAGACTCTACAAAGGGAGCGCGAGATGCTTGACAACTTGGAAAATGCGTTGGCAGAGGCTAGGGAGGCTATGGAAGAGAAGCAGAGGCACATCAATGTCATGGATTTTAATGATGATGACAGTGATTAGATGTCGAATGGGTTTTTATGCTTTTTTGTTTGGAAAAAGCTGGGCATGTTCATGTAGTTGTTTGTCTTAGTTGGTTATGTAGAATAAAGTCTGCGTTTGGTAGGGTTCTGGTGTAGGTTGTGTATCAAGTATGTAATTGTTTTGTGTTTATGTACTTTCAGTCTTTCTACGTGTACTATGTTAATATAAGTGTTGGATATTATGTATGTTTAAATTGTTGTTGTGGTTATTTGTTTTTGTTTGAATCTTTTTTGAAACTAAATGTACTCCGCGAATTAAGTTATTAAGGTATGGTTATTTGTTAATGATTTAGGTGTATTTGAGCTGTTAAATAAATCTAGTCAGCTTGAGGTTTTGTCTTTTAAAAGGTTATTTAACTATCCTGATACCGAATTTCCGTTTATAAAACTTAGTAGTGTTTTTAATGAACAATTATTCATACCGTTGATTAGCGGTTCTAAGAATTTGAAAAGTTTGAAGTTCATTTGATGTGGTCGAAAGTGGGACAGGATGTTGGAGATGATTCGAGATGATAACTGCTTATTTGAGGTTCATTTGGAAAATGTTTATGCGACTGGTGTTAGTGTTTTGCTGTTATCTAAATGTCGTGATTTAAATGCTTTTATGTGTTGTTGCGATGCACAAATATTGGATTGATTAGTGTTTCTGAGAACTGTAAGAGGTTAAAGAAGCTTTGTGTTGCTCATTGGGAACCATAGTGTGAAGGCTTGATTGCTGTTGGTTGTTAATGAACTAAAATTTTGAACTAATTTTCATATTTTCTTTTAAGCATCGACACATATCCTTAGTAAGAATGATTATGCTTTTAACTTACTTACCTTGTTACTAAAAATAGTATGTAAATTCAGTATCAAAATGGTTTAAAGTGTGAAAAACAGAAATGTAAAAACATACTGTAGATATTAGCAATTTATACTACTGATCTTGTTGAGCTGGTTTTGACCCAGATAAGATCCGAGTCATTAAACAGACAATATGAAGACCAATTTTCTAACAAAATAAAGTTGGTAGGTAACCAAATTGTAAGCAACATATTCAATATCATTAATAACTCTCAGATATGTTCATTAAAACAACTCAGCTAAAATAGATGAAAGTCGATACTTTGACTCAAAAAGTCAAATGGGTTAGATTTTGATAAGATCAACCCACTATTTACATTGTTAAGTTAACATTTAGTTTCCTTTCTTCTTTTCTGTGTTTTTGGTCCTCTTTTTTCTGCAGTTGCATGATCCATTGCCACTGCATAAACATAATAAAAGTAAGAACATTAGAAACAAAACATTTGTAAAGTTGCTGTAACAAAAAAAAAATTAGCATTTGATGATTAGGTACAAACTTTTTTAAGTAAATGCAATTTGTTGAAAACTTTTTCAAGTATTAGGTACAAACTGTTTTCAATTGTCTTCATAAATAGTAACTCTTGTGAATATCTCCAAGTGGAAAAAGCAAATCTACTGACAATTTAAAGTGGCTGAACAAATAGTAAATTACTTTGGCTATTTTATGCTGTTTTGATATTGAATTACAGTAAAAGACAGAATGATAAGGACAAAAATTCTAAATGTGGAATGCAACCACTAATAATACCATGTGATATCAGACAAATAGTGGATGGTCTGTGCATCATGTGAAACATTCAATTATGAGAACAGGATCACTTATTTTAAAAAGAAGGTTGTCTTTACTAAAAAAAAAAATTCCCATGTTAATTTTTTGACAAACCAACTGCTTAGTTGTCTAAAATAACTAAGAAAACACAATGGCTAGTTATCCTAAGTTTACTAAGCTAAGAAACTATCCTAATTCTAGCAATTGTCCAGACATGTTAGATACCTATTGTCACTAAGTTTCCTGCTGTTAACATTAAGTTTCCTGCTGTTAGTTTTGTTTCAAACTGGTTATAGCCATAGATAAACCTGTTGTTAAAACTTAATTGGCATCGTTAGTGAAATTATTTAAGATATTGTAATGAATAAAAATAAAAATTAATATTTTAAAAATTAAATATGAATAAACTTAAGTGAAAACAAATTACAAAACAGTTATGTATCTATGCTTCTTTTTTATTTATCTGATGTTTGTCTATATAAGGCAGTTTATGCTGCTTGTTATTGTAAAAATATATTTTTTAATTTTTCATAAAGAAGCAAGAGAAGCAGATGTCTAGACATCCTAAATGTGACCAAGTTAGAGCTGAGGCCAATTCTAACAATTATTTGTGTGAAAGCCATCAAACATGATTGTTAAATATTTCATTCAATAAAACTGCCTTGTTAGTCTGTAAGACTAACCTTTCTGTTTTCTTGCATCTTCATGATCATCTTTGTAACTAATTCCCTCTTTGCAACAAACACATATCTTTTTGTTTGGTCTGTCATTGTGATATGTATCAGTGGTGTTTCTAGTTATCCACAAACAAAGTGTCAGTATTAAAACTTGCAAATGCTATCTTTTTTAAAGTAATAAAAGCTTATAAAAACATTAATTCAATGAAAATAAAACAGCTTACCTACAAACAAAAACACCGAGACCTAAAAAAAAATTAATAAATAAAATATTCAAACCGTAACACTCTTAAAGCCATAGGTGAATTGAAAATCATCTACTCAGCCTGTATTTATATTTCTAGTTCTCGGCGTCTGACTCTGATGCCTAGAGTTCCATTTGCTATTATATCAGAGGCAAAACGCCGAGAACTAGAAATAGAAACTGATATGGATGCAAATAACCTGTACAAGTAAAAGTCAACCAAAGATAAGAAACTGATAAGATTCTTGTTACTGCAACACAATGTAAAGATAAGAAAAAAGATAAGATTATTTGTGACAGAATTTAAAGATAAGATTCTTGTTACTGATTATATAATTTACTTTTTTTCAGTATACTCACTAATGTACAGCAAAGTGTAAAAAACACTTTATTTTATGTACTATATACTCCATATTGTACTACATAAATCTACTCTCTTATTATCACACACACTCACTTTCTTCTCTCTTATTCTCACTCAAGAATAATGACAGCACCAAATGGAAACTTTCAAAATGATGAAGAAGAGTATGAGTTTGTCTTAAACAGTTATTTTCTTTTTGATGCAGTGTTAGATGTCTTTGGGGAAGAACCGATTTCAGAATATGGTTCATATAGGCAAGTGAATGTGTGGATGAGGACAAATATCCTTACTTGGCTGCGTCGCCAAGACTTCTACTGGAATGAGATTTATGGAATTAATGAGGAAGAGGAGGAAGAAGATGAAGATGAGGAAGATATAGAGAATGAGCAGGAGGCTGTAAGTGAGGTGGTGCAGCAAGGTGAAATTATGCAGGAAGGTCACATAGTGCAGCAAAATCAGGTGGAGGAAGAGTTTCAAAGTGAGGTGATGCAGCAAAGCGAGGTGGTGCAACAAACTGAGGAAGATGATAAAAACGAAGTGGAGCAACAAGTGAACAATGCTACAAGATTTGAAAATCTTTATAATTTGGAAAATAGGATTAGTAGACTTGAAAATCTGTTTCAACAACTCAAAGCAAATAAGAAGAGCAAGGGAGAGAGCTCTAGAACTAAAAAGTAGTTTATGATGATAGTCTTTTTATGTTTTTAGTATCATATTAGCTTTTTAGTTTGTCGAAAATGTTTTAATGTTTGTTTATGTGGTATCAATATTTCCTATGTTTTTTTACAAATCTAGTATAAATAGAATGTGAGTAAGATCAAAAGATCAATCTTGATGAATATCTTCACACGCGAAGATATTCTTACAAATCAAATAATCGTGTATATAAAATCCATTAATTACGTAGACCATCATATAACATATTCACATTTCACAAGTTCTAACAATTACAGTACATAAAAATGAGGTAGGTTCAACCGCCATAAGTTTCTCTTTATTTATAATTAATATAAAAAACGTTGAAGCTCAGGAGGTTTTATTACATGAAGTAAGCTAATAATGGACGCCAACTTTCTAATTACTAGAGTTCTACTTTCTAATTACTAAACATATCTAATTTCTAAACATATAGAAGAAAAAAAATATTTTATCTATAATCATGAATCAAAATCTTAATCCACTTACTGATGATGATGATGATGATGATAATCAATGGAAGATGGTCCTGATATTGGCAGTTGTTGGTGTTGATGACAATTTAAAAAATGATTTGATGTTTTTTGAAAGAAAGAGGAAAACCACTTAAAAACCCTAGCTTTGAGAATGAGATTTTTGTTTGTGATTGTGTTGTACTTAAAGTCCAGTTAGAGTTTTTTTCTTTTATGGACTTCAATCTTTTTGGGCCTCTTTATGTTTTGTGAATCCAGTTAGTTGTTATCTTCACATGTGAAATATTTTGATTTTTATAAAACTAATTTTTACTTTTTGGGTTTCTTTATCTTTTGGACTTCAATCTTTTGGGCTTCTTTATCTTTTGGGCCTCTTTATGTTTTATCAAACTAATTTTGATTTTTAAAGTTTTTATCTTCACATGTGAAAAATATTATAAGTGTGTATAATGCAGATAAGAGGCTGGCTTCAATCTGCTGTTGGACTTTACATGCTGATCATGATGATGAAGAGAATGTTTTTTATACACCTCTATGTGCGTACGTCAGTGACTCATTCAAACTAGTAACAATTTTTTAAATTGTTGTTGTGTTGTTTTTTAAATTGTTGTGTTGTAATGAAAGGAAATTGGAGGGGTTTTGGCAAAATTTGTGGGTTTGTTCAGCCAAAGATGATACGTTTTAAGATGGTTCAAATCATTAATATCCGATGGGTCTACGTGGATCACTCCCAAATTAGGCCAATGTAAACACTTTACGTGTAGGGTATGTACAGTAATAACTGCAGATTAGTAATCTCTAGGTAAATCACAAGGATGTAAAAAGGAAGGCTAATCGTTAGTACATAATGCCATGAATTATATATCATAAACCAAAAACTAACCAAGCACCACACCAGGCTAAACTATCACTAACTAAACAGGCGATAAAAGTAGCTACCCTTTTATCTTCACATTATGCTTGAAACTAATGATCGTTGATCTCACACAAACAAACACTTGACAAAGACAATAAACCATTACACTGCACGAATACTGATGATGTAGCCTCACGAAGCATTCGCTGAAACGTAACCTGATTTCACAAGGATCATGCCGTTTTTGAAAAACTTCCTTGATCAAGTCATCCAGGTACCTGATACGTGCAGCAATCTCAAAGCAAGGCAGATGCACTATAGTATCCCATTCACGAGCAGCAATAACTTCCCTTTTGAAAAAAAGGCACATATGATCCTGGAGTAAATCACTATCACATGCAAAACCAAGTTTCGTAAGACGACCAGGACGAGACATAGCAGCCAAAACAACTATATCGTTCAACAAGAGCAAACACAACTAAACACAAGCTACAAGTAACATTTATACAACTAAACAAGGGACAATCCGCAGACAACTTCCAACAGTATAAGACACTACAAAGTCCTATCCCAAAAAGCATCATAGAAAAGTTTATACGCACAGAGTCGTGAACAATTGAATAGAAAAACTGAAACCTGGAAACACAGTCTAAACCACTACAAACACCTTACTACACAAAAAATAGATAAAAGAATAAAACATATATAGGATAAAGATACTGATTTTCCATTACCATAGACAAACTTACAATAGTTTCCTTACATCATATGGATTATCCTACAGAAAACAAAATGGTACCCTACTAAAGGGTACATCCATCAAGACACAGTACATAACTTTATAAAAGCATTACTAATAATACTAACCAACCATGCCTAATCCAACTAATAAAAGCTGCAAACAACCCACCAACAAAAGACACAGTTTAAACTAATCAGACATCCCCTCATTCTGCTCCATTAGCACAATTTGCCTCTCCTTGACTGCTATGCCATCACGCACCGCATCCAGAAGGGCCAACAGAGCAATCAACGTGTCCCTATCAACACGTTGCAATTCCAACAAACCTTTTAAACCATCTACAGCTTCCCCAATGAAAGGCCCATACCCGTGGGTTTCCATAACGGTTCTCTCCCTTTTGTGAACCTTGCGCTCCAGCTGGTCACGCTCCTCTTCCAAACGATTCAGCAAACTCCGATCTTCAGTCACCTCACAGCTAAAGAGGTACTTAAAAGCAGTGGCAAGGTCAGTGGAACCACAAGCCGCCAAGAGTTCTTGAATGTTTGGCTTCCCTGCCATGGTTATATGATCGACAATTGAGAGAGCAGTAATAAAAAATTAGGTAGGTCAAAAACGAATGGACCAAATACTATTAGTAAACAAATTAATATGAAAGTCCCAAAAAAATCCATATAGTTTTAAAAAATACAAAAAAAGCTATAATTTAAAAAAAAAACACAAACAAAAACGTAGCACGAAAAAAAAACGGTATCAAACACTTATGATGCCCGTGCAATTTATATTCAATAATCAATAAATTATAATTTAGTAGAAGGGTATCAATATATACAAATTTTAATACTAGGCGAGGACCCGTGCTTCACAACGGAAGTTTCTAGAAACATACAATTAACAATATGCGATATATTGTGGTATGTGTTTTTGTGTAACGTTAAAAATATGACGTGAAAATATCATAATGTAATTACAAAAGGTTGTAATATGCGATAATTCAACTCAAATAAAAATTCTTAACATGTATCGAAGAATATATAAAAACATTTTATTGAAACTTAACCTTGATAAATGACCACTTGCACAATTTCATTTTTATAAATTATTTTGTAAAAGAGGTAATGAAAAAGTTTGAACATGAGATGAATAAGTATATCAGTTGGCTTCGAGTGTAGTATTCTCAAGTATTAAACTTAATTGATTATTTTAAATGATGGTAAGTACAAGCTAATTATCATCACTGTATACTAACTATTTAGTTTTACACTTAAACTAGGAAAAATTAATAGACATTTTCAAGATTCAAACAATATAATCAGATACCCTTGTTTAGCAAAAATCATTTATAAAAAAAAAAATCATCTACTTATTAATGTTATATTCAATAATTTATTTCAAATAAGAAATAAGAAACAAATTATAGAGATTGCAAAGTTGTGTAGCACAAAACGGTTACTCACCTGAAGACTAACCACCGCCTCTTGCGCTATCTTTTTTAAACTCGGGATCATCATCAAATATCCTCTTTGACGTCGGAAACCAAGTACAGAGCATGATTTTAATATGTCATATATTTGCTGGAAGGTTTCGCATGATGGCCTACATATTAGAACGAACCATATTAATAGTTTTAAGACTTCATAAACAGTTCGCATACAAAAAAAGAGAGAAAATTCAAGAAAATTAAATAAGCACATTACAGATGTAGTTAAGATGTTTGCACTTTGTCCACTTTAATTCTTTGGATAGGCAATAGGCAATCAATTTGAATTTTCCCTTTTCCCGCCTTGAAATATATGTGTTTGATTTCTTGTAGTTTTGTTCAACAATGTTCCAACTATGTTTCCTAACATAGTTTTAATAGGGAATGTAATGAATACTTTCCAAAGGGCCATTTCTTTGTCCAACAATGTTCCAAGGTTATTCTCCTTTGCACCAATAGGGAAGGTAATGAATACTTTCCAAATGCCATTTCTTTTCAAACGCCCAGCTTGTTTCCAAACGAATAGCTTTTGTCAATGTTTTTCACTTTCAATGTTTGATATTTTAAAAGGTTTAAAAAATATTGACTTTCAATATTCAATATTCTAAGTTTTCATTTTTCCTCTTTGACTATTTTTCCATTTTAGATAGTAAAGATATCCTTTGGAAATATGAAATTATGAGGTAGAAAAGTATAAATATGAAATTATGGCTACTCTTTGTTTGAGTGATTTTGGATCAAGCCAAAAATACACTTTGTACAAAGTGACTTAAATAAAACCACACGTGTTAACAAATATCAAAATCACCTACGCTCCCTAGACTTGTATATCACATATCTTCACTTGTACATTTCCCTCACTTTAGTGAATCCAAATCTGAATTAAAAAGAATTCACACAAATTAATCAGATATTTTAATCCATCCTAGAGAGTTTATTATCCAGATACACCAATATTTAATCACCATTTCCAAAACCACCATCATTCCAAAAACCACCATCATCATCGGTTTTTGACAAAAACCCCAAATTTATTTTTGAACCCTAATATTATGGATGAAAAACAACATTCGTCGGTTCCAAGTTAGTTTCCTCTTACACAATATTTCTATTGTTATTAATCATCTATTGTTATTAATCATATATTGTTGTTCAGAATTTTTATGTTACGAGAGAAGAAGAAGAAAGAGTATCGCTAGAAAGAAGAAATATACACCAACTGTTAATGGTAATTTTTTTAATAATTATAATTTTATTTATTGTTTAATGATTATTCTAAAAGTATAGAAATAACAATTTATTTATTTATTTTATTATAGTTTTTTGAATATATTAGTATCCATACAAGGGTGTTTGGCAATAAGTTTTTAGTATAGCTAAGTATTTGAATTCTCAAAACAACATATGAGTACAATAATGTTAGGTGTTTGGCAATAAGTTTTTAGATTAAGATAAGTTTTGACTTTTTGTTGTGTTAAATTCAGGGATTAGTTTTTTTAATCTTTTTTTGTGGAGATGTGTATTTTTGGAGGTAGAATAAAAGTGTATTTTGTTTTAATGTTTGTTTTTTGAGATTGGATTATGTTTGTTTGAGATTGTTAAGCTGATGAAATTGAGGTCTATGCCTAAATGTTTAGATTGCTTAGTTTTAATGAGTTTTTACTTTGTTTGTGTTTTTGTTTGCTTTTGAATGGTGTTTACTGTGGTTTTAGGATAAGTATATGTTAGTATTTGGTACTAGTACAGTTTTGGACAAATGCCGCCTGCATTATTGTTTGTTTGTTTGTTTTTTTTTTTTTTTTTTTTTTTTTTTTTTTTTTTTTTTTTTTTTTTTTTTGATGAAATTCACCAATTCTTTATTATAAGCTTATACTTTGTATTTATTTTATAGATAACGAAAAAAAAAGAACTTATTCAACAAGAAAATATACTAGTGGTGATTCTGGTAAAAAACTTTAATCTAATTTTAGTTTCTGTTTTCTATAGATTATAGAAGTTACATAAAACTAATTAATTATTCTGCAGATGAAGAATCATATTTAGATTTTGATAATGCTGTTAGTACAGATTCCGCTAGTGATGATTCTGGTACATAAATTTAGTCTATAATTTTATTTTATTTTTAAATTTGCATTATTATGATTTAAATTTTGTTTTTGTTTTTTTGTTTTTTTTTTTCAGATGAAGATTCGGATTTCAATATGGATAATGTCATTAAAGGTAATATAAATTTTATTCACATGTGATAAACATAAAAGTGAAACTTAAAATCAGCACAAACAAAAACAGTTTTTTGAAAAGTTTTTTCAAATTTTTTTTCATCACTTGTGAAGATTATATTTTACAAAAAATTTCCATACTACAATAACATTTTTTCAGATTATTTTGTCTTGACAGCCTAACACTAAAGCATGCTTTTTTTAGCATAGTTTTCACATGTGAAAATAGTATAACTCATATTTTTTAGTATGCATATTGTTTATTTTTCACAAGTGAAAAATATATTTTATAAATAGTTTTTATTTTATTTTATAGATAAGGCAAAAAAAGCAACTGTTGGTAAGAGAGGAAGACCTAGAAAGACTACTGGTGACAATTCTGGTAAAAAACTTTTAATCTAATTCAATGATTCTGCTTTTAATATTGTCATCATTTCATTTTATCATACACTTTTCAATACATTATGTCCTTTGTAATACTTGACATTTAAAAATAAAATAATTTTTTTTTCAGATGAAGATTCAGATTTAAATTTGGATAATGTTGTTAAAGGTAATTTAACATAAACTAATTTTGTTATTTTAAAGTTTTTTTTTTATTGAATTCAAATTAATTATAATAACATTTTATTAAACGTATTTAATATTTACATGATACTTAAAATTATATATCCTTTTTAATGCAGTTGCTTGTTCTACACCAAAAAAAACCAGTGATTATACAGAAGACCGAAATTTTCCATCAGTTGTTAGTACAAATTCTGCTACTGACGATTCTGGTACATAAATTTAATCTATAATTTTTTTTTAATTTAATAGATATATATATTTTTTTAAAATTTTTTTTTATAATAATTATTATTATTATTATTATTATTATTATTTTTCATATGAAGATTCTGATTTCAATATAGATATTTTTGTTCTTTTAAATGGGTTTTATTTTATTTTATAGATAAGACAAAGAAATGTACTCATTCTTCAACTGCTGCTAAGAGAGGAAGGCCAAAAAAGTCTGCTGGTGATATTTCTGGTAAATAATTTTAATCTAATTCCATGATTCTGTTTTAGCATAGCCATTATATCATTTTATGATACATTTTGCCAACATCCTTATTAACAGCCTATTTTTCACATGTGAAAATAGTACAACTCTTATTTTTTAGTATGCATATTGTTAATTTTTCACAAGTGAAAAATATATTTTATTAATATTTTTTATTTTATTTTATAGATAAGGCAAGAAAAGGAACTGATTCTTCAACTGCTGGTAAGAGGGGAAGACCTAGAAAGACTATTGGTGATGATTTTGGTAAGAGAAAGAGGAAAAATAAGGACAATGATGATCATTTTAAACCAAAGACAAAAAAAATAAAAGTAATAGATAATGATAAAATTCCTTCTATTAGAACAAGGACAGCACCAACTGTTCTGTTTTCTGCAATAAGCATTTTAAATGCTAAAAGGCAAGAGGTTTTGATAGAAATGGGTTTTGGAGGTTTTGTTGAGATGATGATTCACAATATCCCCGGATGTTTAGGATATTATGTTATTTCTAAGTTAGATCTGGAAGTAATGAAATTACCATTAATTAATGGTTATATAGATATTACAGAAAGTAAGGTACATGAAGTTCTTGGTATTCCTATAGGAAGAATTTCATTAGATTCCTTGAATGAAAGAAAGGCAGATGATCCTTTTATCCAAGAATGGTTAAATCAATTTTCTTTTAAGTCTAGGAAGAATGACATCAGACCGAATGATATAACGGATGTTATAGTTTCAACAAATGATTGTGGGAAGTTGTTTAAAATGAATTTTTTGATACTCTTTGCAAATACAATGGGGATGTGTGATACGCAAGGAGCATGTAATTTGAATATTTTGAAGAGTATAAATGATGATGTCCTTGAGAAAGTTGAAAGTGTAAATTGGTGTAAATATATAATAGATTGTTTGGCTCCAAGCATAAAAAAGTGGAATTACAGGTCCAATCACTACTTCACAGGTCCAATTACATTTATGACTGTAAGTAATCACTCATTACATATAAATTCATTTATAGCTTATTTCACTTATTTGAATTTATTATTTACGTAAATTTTTTAATTTGTAGCTCTTATATCTTGATTCAACAAGATGTGATCGTTTTCCTGTTTCTCGTCAAAGGCCAATAATTAAAGAATGGAAGACAATTCAAATGAAGTATAGAGAGAAATTAGAAATCGAGGCTGGAGGTTTTGGATTACTACCGAAACAAGACGATTTTTGTGGATTAGAGTCAAAGGTATTTTTTTCTTTAATATATTTTATAATGTCGTCAAAAGAAAACAATACTTTTAAATCACCTCAAAGAATTAAACCAACCCTAGTAGGCGAAGAGATATCTTGAGTAGAAACCTCAGGTATCTCTAAAGAAGTAACTGTATATGCAAACATTTTAACTTTTTATGCATCTTATCATTACCAGCAGCAAAGGAAGTTCTATCAGCAGAAACTTGGGAACTGAATCTCTCAAAAACTATGACATCTGATAGGCTATGTTATATTTCCTTCAGTTAGAAGTTAGAAGTTAGAACCTTTAAGTAATCAAATTAGTATCTTCCATACCTTCATGGTTAACAAACACAATCTTTGATTTTTCAGGATTTTGCTGATTTGGCAGAGGAAGATGATGATTTGGTAGAGAAAGGGAAAGGGAAAGGGATTATGGGAGATCATGATATTTCAATGAATGAAACATCAGTCAATTCAGATGATGAAAGTCAGGTAAAATTTAAATCCATCTGATGTAAGGAAAGTAAATTCTGTCACATGTGAAAACTATTTTTTCTTGCTTTATTTTTTTAATAACTTATATTTTTCACATGTGAAATTATCTTTAAATTTTTATTAATGCTAATTTTTTAATTATTAGGGAGATGATCACTGCTTTGAGATATTCCATCATAAAAAAATCCAAGAAGACACACATGTACCTGAAACTGAACATGAACCTGAACCTGAACCTGAACCTGAAGAATATCCGCCAAAAAGCAGTAAATCTGAATGTGAAAAAGTTTTAGAATCTGTTGGTGAGCAAGATTTACCAGTGATTGATTGTGTAGTAGAAATGACAGCTGTTAATGTTGAAAATGTTCCTGAAAAACAACCAAATAAAGATTTGAAGATTCATGAACCTGAACCTGAACCTGAACAAGCAAAAGATTCTGAACCTGAACCTGAACCTGAACTTGAAGAATATCCGCCAAAAAGAAGTAAAAATGAATGTGAAAAAGTTTTAGAATCTGTTGGTGAGCAAGATTTACCAGTTATTGATTGTGTAGAAGAAATGACAGCTGTTAATGTTGAAAATGTTCCTGAAAAACAACCTAATAAAGATTTGAAGATTCATGAACCTGAACCTGAACAAGCAAAAGATTCTGAATGTGAACCTGAACCTGAACCTGAACATGAAGAATATCCGCCAAAAAGAAGTAAAACTGAATGTGAAAAAGTTTTAGAATTTGTTGGTGAGCAAGATTTACCGGTGATTGATTGTGTAGAAGAAATGACAGCTGTTAATGTTGAAAATGTTCCTGAAAAACAACCTAATAAAGATTTGAAGATTCATGATTATCAAAGAGGTGGAGAAACTGAATGTGCAGAAATTTTGGGAATGATTGAAGACTTGGGAGTGATTCAATCTAAATATGTAGATGTTCAAGATTCATCAAAAGAAGCAGAAGATAAAGATGAAATTAGCAATGAAAACATTCAAGTTGAACCTCAAAATAATTCTACTACTTCCAAAGAAGATCCCTCAAAAAAGAGTAAAGCTGAAAGAGAAGAAGTTTTAGATGTATTTGAAAACAAAGAACAACTGGATGAAGATTTAGATTCTCAAATACAAGTTTCAGATTTTCTGGTAGATGATCAAGGTTTAATTTATTCTAAAACTTGATGATTTGTGAATTATTATGGTTTGTAATAATATTTATTATTAAAACTTTTTTTTTTTTTTTTTAAATTTTCAATTATTATTTTTTTGCATATTTCAATTATATTATTTTTACAATTTTCAATTATATTATTTTTACAATTTTTATTTTTCACATGTGAAAAAACATAGAATTTTTTAATTTTATCACAATTTATAGTATTTTTCATATGTGAAAAAATATCAATTTAAGTTTTTTTTTAGTTTTTATTTTTTTTACATTAATAATGTTTATAACAATTAATATTATTTTTTATTATATGTTTTTTGGCAGATTTTGGATTTTATGTGGATGATTTAAATTATGCTGATGTTGATATATATGATGGACCAGATCGTCTTTCTCCTTTTCAGTATAAACCTGTAAACCCTAAAAAGCCATCTTTCAGAAGATGAGCAAATTTGTTTGCTAATACATTATTTGCAATGACAGCGCCTAAATGTTATATAGTATTTTTCATATGTGAAAAAATATCAATTTAAGTTTTTTTTTAGTTTTTATTTTTTTTACATTAATAATGTTTATAACAATTAATATTATTTTTTATTATATGTTTTTTGGCAGATTTTGGATTTTATGTGGATGATTTAAATTATGCTGATGTTGATATATATGATGGACCAGATCGTCTTTCTCCTTTTCAGTATAAACCTGTAAACCCTAAAAAGCCTCTTTCAGAAGATGAGCAAATTGTTGCTAATACATTATTTGCAATGACAGCGCCTAAATGGTAGCTTTATTTTAAAAAAACATTAATATTTCAAATTTCCTTTTTATATATTAAATATTGACTATATGCTAATCTTATTTATTTATTTTTTTCAAATATTACAGGGAACCAATATTCCAAAGTGAAAGTGGCCATTGTTTAAATCATATTGATATGGAAACATTAACCCCAAGTTTGGAATTGTCAACGAATGTCATCGATATATGGTCAGAGATTCTCAACGTTTTGGAATTATATAAAGAAGATGATACGTTACCATCCAGATTTTTCTTTAAAATCTCTGTAATAGTAAGTAATTTTGTTATATATTACTATATATATTTATAGTATTTATCATATTTAAAAACAATAATTTCATTATTTATTATGCAGAATCCATCATACTTTATTGAAAAGCATACTGATCAAGAGAAATTACAAGTGTTCACAAAAAGAATTAAAGAAAGTTTTAGAAATGATGAAAAGCATCTTATGTCATTGAAAACTTTTGATATGGTATGTTTTTAAATTTTTTTAAAATTCAGTAACTAATGTATAGTTGATATGTAAATTTAACAAATTTTTTAAGCTGCTTTTATTTTTACTGCAGCTTTTCTTCCCTGTTTGTCATAAAGGACACATGTATCTTATATGTGTTGATTTCAGAAATGGTTCGTTTAAAGTTATTGACAATAGTGCCAATGGACCTACTTTCAGTAAAAGATATTATGGCATTCCTGAAGAAATTGTAAGTATATTTCTCCCTTTTATTCACATGGGAAATTTTAGATGGAAACATTAGCCGTTTGTTTACACCAATCCTTATCAGATTTCCTAGCTATCATTAAATACTGCTCATCACTAGCGTTATTCTACTATCGTCCCATCTGTTTTTATATATGTTCTTATAATAATTCGTAATAATTTTTTTTTTCTTTTCTTATTAATTTGTTTTGTAGAAAAAAGTTGTTGTTGCCTATTTAGATCACGTTAAACATCCAAAGTCTGAAGATATTAGAAATACAAACCCATCAAGGATGCAAATGAAATGGAGGACGAAGAATAATCATGTGGATTGTGGTGTTTTTTTAATGCTTCATATGGAAATTTATAACGGTTTAAAAAATTGGGATTGTGGTCTTTCTTTGGAGTCTCAAAAACAAAGTACACAACTGAATTTATTGCGATCAAGATTTGCTGCGAAGATTTTATTGTCTGACCTAAATTTGTTAAAGAATAAGTTTTTGAAGTTGGTTCAAGAATTTGAGGATAAATCAGAAGATGAAAGGAGGAAGATGATTCTATATGCTATTGCTAATAGGGATGTACGAGAAAAAAATGATTGAAGCTTAGAGGAAAAATGATTTCGATATATTGGCCAAAATGTTTCAAATTACATTTATAGATTACAGCATATAACTAATAACTAGACTTATTTGAAATTATAAACTCCAAATTCCTAATGTAATCAAAGCTTATACCTCATAGAAACCATATATCTGTGATACCTGAGAGCAGCAAAAATCCTACATCAGCAGCAAAAACTACTACATACCTGTCAGCAGGAACTATATATCTTACAGCAGGAACCAAAACTATTAAATCAACAGCAAAACAAATACATCAAACTACATCAAAGGTTGAATCACCTAATTGCAACAAAAAATGATTGCTAAATGCTTATCTTCACATGTGAAGATTCTAATAACTAGGATGTTTACTTATAAACTTAAAAATGCTAATGTAATCAAAGCTTAAATCGCATAATTGCATAAAATAAATGATTATATTCACCACGTTACAGCAACTACTAATATAATCAAGACTTAAATCACCTATTTTCAACAAAAACTTATTGATAAATGCTTATATTCACAATATTGGATACTAATAACTAGACTTATTTGAAATTATAACCTTTAAAATTCCTAATGTTATCAAAGCTTAAATCGCCTAATTTCATAAAATAAATGATTATCTTCACATGTGAAAATTTTAATAACTAAACTTATTTTTACTTATAAACTCAAAAATGCTAATGTAATCAAAGCTTAAATCACCTAAATTTGTATTTAAAATTAATTTCTAAATGATTATCTTCACATGTGAAGATACAAATAACTAGACTTATTTGAAATTATAACCTTTAAAATTCCTAATGTTATCAAAGCTTAAATCGCCTAATTGCATAAAATAAATGATTATATTCACATGTGAAAATTTTAATAACTAGACTTATTTGAACTTATAATCTCAAAACTGCTAATATAATCAAAGCTTAAATCGCCTAATTGCATCAAAAACTCATTCCTAAAGATACTAACAACTGGACTTATTTGATCTTATAATCTCAAAACTGCTAATCTAATAAAAGCTTAAATCGCCTAATGGAATCAAAAACTCATTCCTAAATGATTATCTTCACATGTGAAGATACTAAGAACTAGATTTATTTGAACTTATAACCTCAAAACTGATAATCTAATCAAAGCTTAAATCGCCTAATTGCATCAAAAACTCATTCCTAAATGATTATCTTCACATGTGAATATACTAACAACTGGACTTATTTGAACTTATAATCTCAAAACTGCTAATCTAATCAAAGCTTAAATCGCCTAATTGCATCAAAAACTCATTCCTAAATGATTATCTTCACATGTGAATATACTAACAACTGGACTTATTTGAACTTATAACCTCAAAACTGCTAATCTAATCAAAGCTTAAATCGCGTAATTAAATCAAAAACTCATTCCTAAATGATTATCTTCACATGTGAAGATACTAACAACTGGACTTATTTGAACTTATAATCTCAAAACTGCTAATCTAATCAAAGCTTAAATCGCCTAATTGCATCAAAAACTTATTCCTAAATGATTATCTTCACATGTGAAGATACTAACAACTGGACTTATTTGAAATTATAACCTCAAAACTGCTAATCTAATCAAAGCTTAAATCGCCTAATTGCATCAAAAACTTATTCCTAAATGATTATCTTCACATGTGAAGATACTAACAACTGGACTTATTTGAAATTATAACCTCAAAACTGCTAATCTAATCAAAGCTTAAATCGCCTAATTGAATCAAAAACTCAATCCTAAATGATTATCTTCACATGTGAAGATACTAACAACTGGATTTATTTGAACTTATAACCTCAAAACTGCTAATCTAATCAAAGATTAAATCGCCTAATTGCATCAAAAACTTATTCCTAAATGATTATCTTCACATGTGAAGATTCTAACAACTGGACTTATTTGAACTTATAACCTCAAAACTGCTAATCTAATCAAAGCTTAAATGATTATTTTCACATGTGAAGATAATTTATCAAAAATTAATTACACTAAATCTTAAAATTAAACAAGCTAATAATATTAACAATTCTAAACAATTATTAATAAAAATTAATTAAATTATAATAAAATATGAATTTTACTTGATATCTCTGAGTTTTCCGGTGATGATCCGGTAATATCGGTAATTTCATCTCCGTCAGATTCTGATTCAGATTCAATTACATTCCGTTGATTGCTTTGATTGAAAGACGGTGTCATTGAGCGTGTTAACGGCGGTGGCATAATGACTTGAACGGCGGTTTAACGGAGAATTAACAGCGTTTAACGTC
Organism: Chrysanthemum seticuspe; assembly: GCA_019973895.1. Taxonomy (NCBI): domain Eukaryota; kingdom Viridiplantae; phylum Streptophyta; class Magnoliopsida; order Asterales; family Asteraceae; genus Chrysanthemum; species Chrysanthemum seticuspe. The sequence goes on along the minus strand of BPTQ01000002.1, from coordinate 243,075,990 downwards.
GGTGATATAATGGCGGTTTAACGGCGACTTTACAGCGGTTAACGACGGTAGAAGAAGGATTTTAATGGCGGTAGTTGTGACGGTTAACGACGGTAGAAGAAGAATTTTAATGGCGGTAATTGTGAACGGAAAATATCTAGGTCGAGAGAGAAAATATCTAATTTTTCACCTTCGCTTTTTAGTTAAAGTGTGTGTTTTTTTTTATATATTAGATATTTGTTTGTAATTTACATATTTGCCCTTGGTTAGTGTAAATGTTTGGCTAATCTTAGCCATTAGATCTAAAAAAGGAGGGACTAGATGGAGGGCTAGGATCTCTTCTCGCGTTCTCACCAAAATTTGACTTCTCACAAGAAACACCCCCTATATATATATATATATATATATATATATATATATATATATATATATATATATATATATATATATATATATATATATATATATATATATATATATATATATATATATATATATATTTAGATGCATTAATTAAGGCAATAATTTATTTATTTTTTAATTATACAGGTGTTGTTTTGTTCATCTGATATGTCTGTTACTTGTTCATGCAAGAGGTTTGATTTGTTTGGGTTACTTTGCCGCCATATCTTTTACGTTTTGAGGTTAAATGGTGTAGAGGATTTCCCGAGATAGTATGTGCTTGATAGGTGGTGTAAGACTCCTGATGATGTTTGTTTGGATGCGTTTGTTAATGTTGCTGATTCGAGCTCAGATGCTGTTATTCGCTCAATTCGTCGTATTGTTGAAGACACGGTCGACAGGTTGATGCCTTGTAGATAAAAGCCTGATGTGTATCATTTGGAGTTATCTGAACTTCTCTCTAGGGCCGAATCTGATGTTCCAGTTGGGTTAAAGAAGAGTAAATCGGATACATTTTGTTCAATGCTTGGTGTTAGTGAACCTGAAGGTGTTGTTATAAAGGTTCCGAAACAATCAAAGAACAAAGGGACTGGGGTTCATACTCGATGGAAGAATATTGATGAGATAATTCGCAAAGAATCTGAAGCAGGAAAGAAGAGACGAGTTTGTTTCACTTGTGGGAAGGCTGAAGGACATAATTCCAGGACATGCCCTTATAAAGACACGATCAGGGCTGGTAACGAAAGAGCATGCCGTTCTACTCGTGCCATGGATGTTAATTACGAGGAGTGATTAACGTTTTGCTGATTATGATATGCACCTATATACACTTTCAATTGCAATTTTTTTTTTAGGATTTTTCTAATTAAGCATAATATGTAGAATAATGTCATGCTTGTCTGATGCATGTATATGGATTGTTGATTTTTTTATGGAATTGTCGTCTGTATTGGATCCAGGTTTATTGGAATTTTATGGAATTGCATCTGTATTAGATTCAGGTTTTATGATATTTTGTAATTGGCATAAATTTGATTATACAGTTGATTTTATGTAATTGCATCTTTGTAAAATTTGTTGCTTGATGCAGTATATTTAAAATATTGATGCACTGGTTTTACTATATTGTATGGTTAGTTATTAAGTTTTCATATATTAATTTTACACTTTTCTAAAATATTGATGCCATAATTTTCAATATTAACTTTTCAGTTGATTCAGTTATTTTTACATCATTTAATGTAATTTTTTACATCATTCACATATGTATCAGTAATTATCATTTGGATTCACATTTTTTTATCATATTGATGCACCATTCTAACCCATGTATGTTTAAACACATTTCCACTTATAAGGTAATGTAACATGTCATTCATAGAATCATATGTGAAAGTTATGAAAAACATTATTTAATGTAAGTTTCTCATCATTCACATGTGTATTAGTAATTATCAGTTTGATTCACCTTTTTTATATCATATTGATGCACCATTATAACGCATCTATGTTTAAACACATTTCAACATCATTCATTATAACCCATATATGTAACATGTCATTCATAGAGTCAAAGACATAAGTTTTGACCTGCTACATAACATTGTTTTATGTCCTATATTAATATGAGACCATCATAATACGGTAAAGTACGTAGATCTAGTTCAGAATTCAAATTTATCACATCATATTGTTTGCTGGTGTAAATTTGTTCAGAAAGCTCCATTTTTTCTTGAGTTTCTCTTCGTGCTCATCATAATACTTTTGAACCCTTGGCTGAAGACGTTGAAATTGAGTCTTATGTAAATTCGACTTTTGAGCTTCGTTGAAATTGCTGTACCTTTTCGACTCTTGCTCTAGCATCTGTCTTTTTTCGTTGATAGTTGTCATCAACAACTTCACCACGTACTTCTTTCAAAGCCCGATTAGCTGGTTTAGTTGCTCGACACTCTCTTTTTTCAGACCAGAATTGAACTCTTTTTTCCTTCCAAAGAATGTCTCCATGTGTCTCATTAGAAAAATCCCAGAATCAACGCGGTTCAATCTTGTCTCCCAGTCCAGCTTCATGATTTTATGTTTTAATGTTGCTATTTTAGCTGCAGATGGGTGTTCCGCTGAGTGCAGATATAACGCAAATGATTTTGTCTGTAATTGAATGTGTTAATCAGTATATGTTAAATACATTTAGATGCACCTTATTTATAATCTTCGAGCACCTAATCCATTTTTCTTTTAAAGTCCTCAGGTTTGCGTGACATCTGTAAAACAAAATGCATTATACAATATGTCATAAATTTGATTCAGAATTTTATCAATTGTTTTTTTGTATAGGAAAATATGTATGAATATTATTGAATTCACTTACCATTATTCCTGTTTCGCAAAACAAAAAGCGTGAAGATACCCTGTTTTTCAGCTTCTCGTCATTGTTTTGAATTATACTCCATACGTCTATAGCTGCACTTGTCACCGGTAAACTTTCACGCATGCTCTCAAATACCACCCTTGGGACCTCCATGTTCATTGTTTTGAAAACAATATCGCTGTTCATATGTAAACACGTCAGTTTAATAAAATGGATGCAATAATAATTCAACTGTGATGCACTAACAATAAATAATACTCTATATATTTGTCAAATTTACATTTACTTACTTAGCCGGCAACGTTCTGCTGAATATGAACTCTACGATAGGTTTCTCATCAGCCTGCAAATTGTTTGTGATACTGACCTTCCTCTTGACGTATGGAGATAGCAATACACCTGATAATACCTTCTCCCTTTTTGTCTTACTTCCTTTTCCGATTCAACCTGATTATCATTTGTGTTTCCTGGTTTCATGTATCTTATAGGAACTGCACTAACTGCGTCAGCTGGTGTGATACTTCCATCTTCAGTGGTTACCAACTATTTCCCTTTACTCCTTGTGGTTGGTGAAGGTTGCCCTTGAACTACTTTTATTGTAACCTTCGGGCTTTTGGTATTTATAGTTTCAGTTCTAGGTTCTTCTGCGTTCTTCTGAACTTTTTCCAAGTCCTTTTTACCTTTTTCAACATCATTTTGCTGAATGGTTTCATCATCTTTCTAAGCATCTGTTACTTGAGCAATTGGTAGCTTCAAGACTTTGTCCAATCCAAACATGTCGTCACTCTGTGAAAACAAATCGAAGCTTGGTGGTGTGAAATCCAAATTTTTCTTTGTTGCATCTTTACCAGTTTTCAAGATTTCCAACATTTTTTCATTGCTGAACTGCTGTTTCACTGCGTCTGTATCATTTTGGAAACGTTTTAATTGACCTTTGCTTCTCATGTTTCTCATAATCTGTGAAACAGTCCTTGTAGGTTCAATGTCTCGTTTTTCTTGCAGCCTTCACCCAACGTTTTCTATTTTTCTTTGTTGACGTTTTCTTCCTCATTTATATTTACATCTTCATTGATACAACATTTGTATTTTTCTCCTTTACCAACCCTGTATTTTTCTCTTTAACCACAACCTGACTATTATCTGTTATATCTAAGTCCACATTCATACCATCATTTTCTTCAGCTACATTTCCCGAATTATTTACCTCATTTACAGCATCACTTACCCCATCTTTTACCCCATCTTGAACCACAGCCTGATCATTTACCCCATCATTTACCCCATCATTTATCACATTTGCAGCATCATTTACCCCAACATTTACTTGTGTTCCGTCATTTGCCCCATCATTTACATCCATGTCTTCAATCGATTGGTTTTCAGTTTCATCTTTATCTCCGTTTCCTCCTTCACGTACCCGATCAGTGTCCACTTGTACCCCATCATTTTCAGCCATAAGCGTGTCTTCTTCAATATTATCGACGTCAATGTCTATTTGTGGACTGCCTCCAAAAAAGTCATCCGTACTTATGTTGTTGTCTTCTTGTGATATATGTGCGTTGTTTACATCTTCATCCGATTCAACCACGACTTTTTCGGATCCGCACACCGATGTGATCTTCCCTGGTTTGAACGCTTTCATGAGTTTCTCATTTCTGGTTTGAACAAGTGCTTTTAAATCCTCGTCATCAGGGTAAGAAATCGAAGCCAATTCGAGCAATTCATCGACCAGACCTTGTACACCTTCTGATATGGACAATGTCTTCATTATTTGCATTTTTATTTCCTGAATTATATAATTAATATGCGTTAAGAAAATAGTAATAAAATAATATTAATAGTAATAATAACAATTGATATGCTTTAACATATTTTGTGCAGTCCTGATGTTGTAAATATATAAATCAGATGCACTTAATTTTATTTATTTGATGCACCAATAATATAGTTAAGATGCTTTAAACTGTCATACAGATGCTCTAAATGTAAACATAACTAATCAATATATATTATTTACATATTTTTGACACATATTCCACTTAATCTTTTTAAAAATACACATATATGTGCTTTAAGAGATTTTGTGCAATCCTGATGTACTAAATATACATATCATACGCGTGTAAAATTATTTATTTGTTGCATCAATCATATAATTTACATAGCATATGTACTAAATATACATAACAGATGCGTATAAATGCACATAGCAAGTGCTTTAACATATTTTTTTTGCAACCATGATGTACTAAATATACATATGTATGCACATACATACCTCTGATGTTTTACTTTTGAATATTTTGAATGCTTCATCCTTATTTGAAGGTTCACCTATCCCACATATTCCGTCCCCAATATCAATTCTTGGTGTATCTAAATGGTGTATGATGTCTTTTTGTGCATACTCCAATTGTTTCGCTGCAAATTGATTTAGTGATTATTATTAAATATCACGAAATTATTGTAATACATGACAATTTGTAATATATGCTAACTTGTACATATTACCTGGTGATTTTTTGGAATTCCTGATTGCCGACTTTGTAAGACCTCTCTTTCTTTTCGGTGCAATGTACTCGCGCCCTTCTTTAATTGGTAACTTTCCAAAACCTCCCATTTTCACTTCCTATTTTTCTCTGATCTTCAGTTTTTGCGTGTCCTAGGTAATAATACAAGGAAATTAGCATAAATATACCATGCAGATGCATTATTTTGTTGGATTATGATGCACTTAAATGTTTGTACAATACTTACCACCATTAACAGCAGTGGACCCCCGAACCCTGATGAACTGTTATACTCTCTTTTTGATTTCTTCATTGTTTGCAACAAGTATGTACACCAATCCATATTCTTGATATCTTCTTCCTTTTCGATACACTGCAAAAACTTCTGGTTTAATGTCCCATTTTTTGTGCATTCGCCGATAATCGAGATGAATGCAACAAGGAAATTTAGCTTGAACTCCCGTCCAGTGTGATGTTCTACAATCATTTTCTCAACCATATTTTTCAAGTTGAATCTATCATCTGGATAATCATGTGTGTGCCTCCATTCAACAATTAATGGGAACTCTGTTGTTGCAACACGCAATTCTGTGGCAGTGGTATCTCCCATCGGGATTCCAAGCAGTTCGTGTATCATATTTGCAGTGATCAGGATTGATCTACCGTCTCCCATCTTGATTGTTGATGTTTCAGGATCAAACTGGTCTACCACCCACTTTCCCAGTTTTGTTGGTGTTGTCTTTATATTGAAGTTCCCGTCCAACAACAATCCAAACCCCATGTCAACAATGTTCTCTTTCTGGACATCTGACAACCTTTTTAAAATTTCTAATAAATCCCTTGGTGACGACCTAGATTTAATAGTTGGGAACGTCTTTTTTGGTACAAGAACTGTATTTTCTTCCGCGACCTTCTGTTTCTTTTTGTCATGGCCACGTTTAATTTGTGTTACTTCACTTGATTTCCTTTTTTTTGTAGCTATTTTCTTCTTCCTATTCTGGCTTTTATTTGTGTCGGTACTGAGATTGTCGTTGCCTACATAATGAAACACATTCAGAGTTAGTGGACGCATTAAAAGTATGCTGCAAATATAAATACTACATATGCTGCAAAGATAATCATATTGATGCACCTGAAATGTAACAAGTGATGCACCAAAAATTCAATATTACATACAGATGCACCAAAAATTCAATATTACATACAGATGCACTTTAAGTATACCAACTGATGCATAATAAATAATACATTGTATACAGATGCTGTAATATTAACCATTGGTGCTCCTAAAATATAAAAACTGATGCTCCTAAAATATACAAACTGTACAAAGAATTTTACACACATCAAACAAGCGACGCTTACCCTTCATGTCTATATCACATTCCTCAACAAGTGAAGCTAAAAACACATCCCCTTCCAGACTACCCCCATGACGTTTCTTTACAGGTACATTTTTAGTTTGTTTCCTCTTATTACGTCCACGAATTCCAGTTTCTGTATCATGTACAACCCCTTCATTAACTAATCTTAAAATAACATCATTCATTTTTAAATCGTAAACTACTTCATCTATTCTTTTAAATCATTGCATTTTGCATTCAGATAAATAATCCTGCATATAAAATCAGTTTCGCACATGACATAGACTACATCAAACCAAACTCATGCTCAAACGCCATAAATTAAAACCTATTACATCTTAGTTCAACTTCTAGTGCATCATATAAATTAACAAGCATACAACTCAATTTCGCAAATGACAGAGACTATATCTAACTAGATTAATGCTCATACAGATGCACCAAAAATTCAATATTACATACAGATGCACTTTTGAGTATAGCAACAGATGCTGTAATATTAACCATTGATGCTCCTAAAATATACAAACTGATGCTCCATAATTAAAATTATTTTTAACATGAAACATATGATTAAATTAACAGTGTATATACGCCGTAATGAACAATTTAATTTATGTCGCAATGAAATATATGTATACTGAGCAATGTAAATAAACGTATAGTAAACATTTAAGTATATTTGATGCGTTAATCACATGAAACATATGCTGCAATGAATATTGTGTAGTATGTAATAAATAAATAAATAAATATTTATACATGAAGTATTCAGTATAAACATAAATATTATACGTATACATATCAAATAAAAAAAAACTGATATTGAAATAATATGATTTGTAAAATGAATTCTCGAATGTCTTCCTCTGACTTACTATTTTGAGATTTATCTGTTTCATTTTGAGAATTATGCCCGCCATTGCCTTCTTCTTCTTCTTCTTCTTCGATATTGTTGTCCGATTCGTTTGCTGAAATTTAAATTGAAAATAGGTGTCATAATACTGATATTTATATTGTGTTTAAATAAAGAAGTATATTCATATGCATTCAACTTTAAAATCAAATTTAGATGCCTTAAACTTAAGTTTAGATGCACTAATTATACATTTAGATGCTTCAATCATTTCAACTAACAATTTTTTGATGCACTAATAATGCAAACATATTAGTCATAAACTTATTTTATACGCATCAACCATCAGTTTGATGCACTAATCATACCATTTGATGCATTAATCATATAATTTTGCATTGAACTTAAATTTAGATGCCCTGAACTTTAAATTTGGATGCCTTAAACTTAAATTTAGATTGACTTAAGTTTAGATGCCGTAAATTTAGATTTGTATTGACTAAACATTTAGATGCTACAAACATTTCAATCAACCATTTTTTGATGCACTAATAATGATAACTTATTTTTGTACGCTTTAACCATCAGTTTGATGCCCTAATAATAATATTTGGATGCATTAATCATATATTTAGATGCTTTAACTATCAATTTGATGCCCTATTTTTGCATGTAGAAGATTCGACAATTTATATACACTGTTAACCTTCATATTGATGCACTAATCATACAATATGATGTTGTGATCAACTAGTTTGATGTACTACTCAAATATTCAGGTGCACTAGGTATAATAAGCATTAATTATTAACACATATGCACTAAAATTATACCTTAATCATATCTATAATTACTTGTTACATATTACTAACTAAAATTAATATCACAGATGCACTGAAACTATACCTTAATCGCATCAAAAATTACTACCACAGATGCAACAATTATACAATAAAAATATAAATACGTAAAATTAGGGCACTTACATTCTGACCGATGTTGTGCGCTTGTTATTTCCTTCTCGATAGTTCATGGACTCACACGAGTAGCTGAAATTGAAAAAATCAAACAAAATTGTAAATACTGATTTTGATCAGAATAAACACTGAAAATTAGGGCACTTACGATTCCTAAATGTTTTTTTCTTCATTTTTATTTTGATCGGAGTTATTTTTTTGATCAGAAGCTGGTGGCGACGGTGGAGTAGATGGTGATGTTGACGGATTTTGATCGGTGTGAGTAGATGGTGTGAGTGTGTGTTTATGTGTATTTTTTTGTGTGGTGAAAAAGGGTACAACACACGCATAAGGCGTGATTGTATCTATTTTGTACATTTGACTTTCAAGTTTCATCTGTTTACATAATCTAACCTGAAACTTTTTTTTTCACTTTTCTCTCTAATTACACTTTTCTCTAGAACTGGACTATATATATATATATATATATATATATATATATATATATATATATATATATATATATATATATATATATATATATATATATATATATATATATATATATATATATATATATATATATGTGTGTGTGTGTGTGTGTGTGTGTGTGTGTGTGTGTGTGTGTGTGTTTGTGTGTGTATTACATTATTCGATTTTTTTAAACAAGTCATAAAGAAACAACTAATGGTGTAAAATTTCACCACTTCACCATCATAATAAATCTGGATCATTTTTTCATATACTTCAAAACTTCAAATATAAAAATAATAGTGATAGTAGTAAACACACGAAAATAAAAAATAACTACTATCAAATTCCCATTGCGATGTGCAATTCTCGACATAACCAAAGATAAGAAACACACACGAACACAGGAAATACACACTTTACAAAAGCAACCAACCACAGACTTAATCTATAGGGTAGGAAGGTGTACATGTGTAACAAAACAAGTTTATATTGGTGTAAGTAACGAAAGAAATGGCTCTGAGGGTTTTTCTAGGGGTATCTTACTCTAGAAAAGAGAGTAACAAAAGGGTTTTATACGGGGGTTAACTAATCAGTGTAGTTACTTAATATCATATAACATGTAAATGACATAGGCCATTTGGGTGTAATCCTATAAATTTACCTAGTTAGACAAGTCATTCCATGGCGGGTATGTCGGGTTTAGGGCCAAATATGCTCAATCCCGATCAATTTCAACAATATGAAAATCAAATGCTTAACCAACAATTTCAAAATCTCCAACCAAATCCACCTCTACAATATGAACCTCAAGAAAACCAACCGGACCCAAAAGGAAAAAAACCATCGTCGTCCAAAGGCGGAAAAAAATGAATGGCAAAACCTACCACAATCGATGTTCTCGACATCGAATCCGAAAACGAATGCGAAGTCGTACGAAGTCATTCTCGTTGGACGCTGGTGGAAGAAAAGTTATTAGCATCGTGTTACGTTGCCATTTCCGAGGATCAAGAAGTCGGAAATGACCAAAAAGACGAGTCTTTTTGGTAAAGGGTTACGCAATTGTACAACCACTCCGCTCAACACAAGTGTACCAAGGATATGATGACGGGAAAGTGGGCAACTGTGAACGCTAATTATACGAGGTTTAACATTATCGTTAGACGTTTAAAACGTCTTGGAGCTAAAATTGGAGAAAACGGAGCGGATTTTATGAAGCGAGCAAAGCAAACATTTCTTGAAGAGTCTCCAAAAGGAAATCAAAAGTCTACGCAAGAACATGCTTGGGAAATATTGGAAGAACATCAAAAGTGGGATCCGCCCGAAGCCGTCGACCAGGTTTATCAAACTGGGTGTGCCGATCTATTCAGCACCGACGCAAGACCACGACCCCCGATCAAGGAAAAAATCCCTCGAAAAAAATCAAGATCCAAAACCTCGTCGAGTACCGATGGGTCTGGCCCAACAGAGATTGCGGCTACAATGCAACATGAGTATCGAATCAAACGAGAATCCACTCAATTGGCGTACAAGTCGGCGAGGAGAAAAGACGAGGTGATAATGAAAATGGAAGAGTTGTGGTTTCTCAACACGCCAACAAACCCGAGTTTGCCACCGGAACAAGAAAGGTTCACCGAGTGGCAAAAAAGTGAAATCATGAAAAAAATATTAACAACAATAAAATCAATCCCGAATTAGTCATGTTTTTTTAAGTTTCGTATTTCATTTTAGTTTCTGTAACTTTTTTTTTCGTATTTACTTTTGTTTATTTTCGTATTGTATTTTTAATTTCGTATTTTTAATTTTTATTTATGATTGAAAATTTAGTTTGTGTGAAAATTTGGAAAAAAAAAAAGTGCACACGGCACGTAAACGGTATGTGATGAGGGAGGGGTGTTTTTGATATGTGAATGCGAAATGTAAAAAGCTGATGTGGCGCTGATTTGACAAAACGAAATGTGACCACACCCCTCCCTCTTATATAACCCCACAACATAAATCCCAATTAAAAAAACCTGATTCCAGCCAACCATATTTCTCAATATGGGTGTGCAAGAAACCGAAAAACCGAACCTAAACCGAAAAAAACCGAAGAACCGAAACCAAAAAAACCAAAACCGATTGAAAAACCGACGGTTCGGTTTTTATATTTTGAAAAAACCGAAGTTTTTGGTTCGGTTTGGTTTTAGCTTTAAAAACCGACCAATAGAAACCGAACCGACATTTAAATTCAAAATAATATATCTTGCCTTGTTGTTCATAAATAAAATAAGTACTTTATCTCGATATCTTCCTTTTACATTACTGTTGTCAATGATGCATTTCAAATGTGTGATAACTCTGCTAATATTTTATTTCATAACAATATACATAACACAAATGTGCTTTAAGGTAAAAAAAAATGGGTACACAAATGTCACAAGAACACATTAAGTTTGAATGTTAATGGTTGTTCCTGTTGAAGATGGTGCAATTAAATCAAAAGATTGAAGAACTTGTTTCAACATCATTCTTTTTTCGTTTACACACCCTTCAATTGTTTCAGTGTACCTTTTAAGCTCTAACAAATCCTTGGAACTTGGAGGCAACTTTGAGAATGTTGGCACTTGATTTAAGACGGTTCTTTACCCGTTTTAGTACCGTTGTACCGGTTTAAGATATGGTTCTATTTTAAGATATATGTCAAATCTACTTTGAAAAAGCAAAGCTCGATAAGTCGTATAGAAACCGAAAAAACCGAAAAACCAAACCGAACAAAAACCGACAACCGAAAAACCAAACCGACACAAAACCGAAACCGAATGGTTTCTAAAAATCAAAAACCGAAATTTTTCGGTTCGGTTTCGGTTTTATACAAAAACCGAACCAAACCGAACCATGCTCACACCTATTTCTCAATACAAACGCCGGCCACAAAAACTCATCACCATCACCTCTTAAAAGAATAGAGATTAAAATCTAATATTTATTTTGTTTTCCATCATAAAGACAAAAAGTAAAAAAGTCATTACAAAAACAAAAGTTGTATCTTAGATTTAAAAAGAAAAAAATTCGAAACTTCAAGTAAATACCAAATAGAGTAAACACCATTGCTGACAACGAAAGAAACATTTTATTATGGGTGATGATTTGTACACTCCACAAAATAACTGGTACACTCAAATTTATTGTGTTTGGACATTTATACCCTCATAAATACCTTTACATTTTCACCATGTGAGGGTATAAATGTCCAAACACAATAAATTTGAGTGCACCAATCATTTTGTAAAGTGTACAAATCACCTCCCTTTTATTATAGAGAGAATGGAAAATTTAATATGACAAAGACATAAAATATATGGATCGTATTAGCACACGAATACATAAGGCTCAACATAACTAATCACTTTCACCATGTTTGATGACCCATTTGACATGTTTTCCTTTTAGTTACTTTTCTAGATTTACCAATTTGAAGCATTAAACCGAAAATATCACTCAAAACGGTCTTTTTTCTTTAGCCGATCTTGGTTTGGGGAATCGATTGTGAAGCAAAAAAAATCCCACAAAAGGGATCGCTGGACTTTTCGAAAAAGACATATCGGCATAACTCAATTGTTAATACGCGGACATCAAGCAGGTTCTTTGGAGATCAACAATTATGCCCTCCTGGTATGATATAGGTTTTTAAAGATAAATGATTTTTTAGCTCCTGCTGGCTAAAGTAGAAAACTAAGCAGGTTCATGAAGATACATGGTTTTGATTCATTTTGGTTACCTAGTTCACACAGCTGAAATGGATGAAGAAGACACGGTGAGGAAGACAAGGGGTATTATTGTCTTTTGATGTGAGACAGAGGAATTACTTAAGCATAATGAGTTAAAAAAAAATATATATAATGAAGGATTTAAGACTTGAGAAACCATAATAAATTATTGATGCAGGTTTTACTGACCAGGTTTTAATATTTATAAAGTCTCGTTATACCTATGGTCTACCCTAGTGCACTAACGGGCAGTGTACCCGGTCGTGTGTAGTGTAGTAATCGGTAAAGCCGAGGTCATCCCAAGAGCTATGTGTGATGGACTATTACTAACTCTAGGTGTCACAGATTAATAATGGTTTCGATAGGGGTTTAATTAATTAAACTACTAAAGCAGAATAAATAAAAGCAAATAAATGGTAAAGGGGAAATCAATAGAGGAAAGTGGTGCCAACCTAGTTAATCCTCCTAGCTAGTTATGCCTACGTCTACTTAATTCTAATTACTTCAGGTGGGGTCAAAGCCAAGAGGACAGCATTTGGTCAATTCGCCTTAACCTATCAGCAAAGATGCCACCACAGGAGAAGTCAGGTGTCCCCTCAAAATGTCCTGTTGTTCCTGGTCCCCTAAGCCAAGTCATTAAGTACCGCTACATGCTAGATTCATAATAGTGAGTGCCCGGCCGTTAGGAACTTAGACACTCACCCCCTAATTCTTAAGTTCATCCAAACGATAGGTGATCAGTTGGTCAAATCGCACAAGTAGAAAGGGTCGTCAGTTGGTCATATCTTACCCTTCCCGTCTCAGTCCGCTCACCTAGGGTCAGTTGGTCATATCTCCTAGGCAATTGGCCTCTACCGCCATTCAAAACTACCGAACCAAGGGTGGCTACCAATAAACTATGCATGCATACACTTAGAAATAATTGTACGGAAGTAAAGTAAACGCAAACAAAACAATTAAGGAATCATAACTAGGCCAGCACCAAGAGGTGCTTAGCCGCTCATATTAATCATACAAACCAATTCAATATTCAAAGGTACGAAATACATGAATTGAAAGTAAAAGAAATATAAAATGCTAATGCTTATCGTAGGGGAATGATTTCTCCCTTGGAGACAGCTCCGTATGCTCCTCTAGACCTGCCTTGAGCTTTTTCCTACGTTCTCGGAGTGTTGTGTATGGAATGGGATGATTAGAAATGCTGGAATTCGTGGGGTATTTATAGGCCAGATCTGGGTTACGACGTAACTAATATTAGAGTTATGCCTTAACCTTCTATTTCATCGTATTTTGCACTAGATCTGCTGGTTACGGCGTAACCTAATGAGTGGTTACGCCGTAGTCTTCAATAAACTTGGTTACGCCGTAGTTGAGGTAATAGTTACGGCGTAGGTATCAGCGGCGTGGAACCTCATTTGACCTAATATAGTTACGTCGTAACCTTTGGGAAGAGTTACGCTGTAACCTTCTGATAAGTTGGTTTTCTGAGTCACGCAATAGCTACAGCGTAATGTGAGAGATGAGTTACGTCGTAACTTCTTCAAAGTAGCATACTGTGATAAATATTTAGATATTTCTCCAGTTCCGCGTCTCTTTAGCTCCAATGCTCGTAATTTACCTGAAAGTGGAAAACAATGGAAAACAAGCGTAAATCCATATAAATGATATAAATTACAAGCATTATCGGGGGAAATTGACACTTAATATTCAGGACTATTTGATGTTATCAAATATCCCCCCACTTGAACTCTACTTGCCCTCAAGTAGACCTTATTAGAAAGATTCCTAAAAAGATATCTCCCATAACCTGGAAAAAATAAGTTTATAAATCCCTTATGCTAGAATAAAACAAAGCCGAACACCTCACGAAAGGGGAACAAAACACTCAAATCTCTCAGCTATTCTAAGTGTCAATTTTGGGGTGACAACTCAATCGACAATCATAGCATGTATTCTATCATAAGCTTGGCGGTTACACAAATCTCCACCACTAGAGTTAAGGGCTAAACAATTCTCGAAGGCAATATGGGTAAACACGACAAAGGTTAAGGGGTGACTCGTCATTACTAACATGTCACAATAAGTTGGTCTTCATGACTAAAGGGTAGGATACGACATGAGATATATAAATGGTGTAAAATAAAAAACAAGCAGGTAGTCTAAATCTATAACCAAGTCATCACCACTTACCGTCCGCCCAAAGTTCAAGCTTTGAAGTCAAGAAACCGGATCATGAAATATAAGGTAGATGTGTCATTAGAGGACGTCGTGATGGGCACACTACCTTTTCTCCAACTGTTCGCATTACTACCAACTCCAATATTCAAATGTGACCGAGGTGGCCTCCTCGATACTAAATCTATAAAGCTCATAGTGCTTATAACATCGCACTTTACAATAACATAACAATTTTATTTATTATTTATTATTTTATTATTTTTTTTCATAACAATAATAACATAACATAATATCCCCCCACTTGAGATGAACAATGGGAATTCGGGGGGTCTTCAATGATCTTCAGGAATGTTGTCGATGAAAGCGTGATTTCCGAACCTTTCCACTTGAACCTTGAACTTAGGAAAATGATGACTTCTCAATCACAAATAAAGACTACAGGGTAGGCTAAGGTGTATAGGTGTATCGAAACAATATATCGGGTTAACAAAATGAAATGAATGGCTCAGAAGGGTGTATCTAGGGGTATCTTGCACTAAAGGTGAGTGCAACAAAAGGGTTTCACATGGGGGTCGAAAAGTCGAGGTGACTAATCGATAGACACACAATGGTAGGCTGTTTGGGTGATAATCCTATAATATTGCCTTCTAAAACTGAAAAGTCCAAATACATCGAGCTAACTCAACATACCTCGTCTATGGTCTCGAAATGATACAAAGGCCAAGTTCTAAAGTTTACAAGCTACCGACACACTCATAATTTGGTGGATTTGGGGTAAAATATAGGAAACGGATAAGGCTAATCTCACCATAATATATCAAGGGTAGTATGTGCTCGGCAAAGGTCTAATCTAGTTAGGTTAAGAAAAACATGTGAAAATTTTAAAAATGGCATAATTTTTCAAAATAAACTAGAAAATGAGGGCGAAATAATGTTCAAGAGATAA
This sequence comes from Chrysanthemum seticuspe, assembly GCA_019973895.1. Classification (NCBI taxonomy): domain Eukaryota; kingdom Viridiplantae; phylum Streptophyta; class Magnoliopsida; order Asterales; family Asteraceae; genus Chrysanthemum; species Chrysanthemum seticuspe. The sequence goes on along the minus strand of BPTQ01000002.1, from coordinate 243,060,214 downwards.
TTCTACTCCCGTCCCCCCACTTGAATTGTACAAAGTCCCTTTTGTACTAAGCATTAAATAAAGGTGAAAAGAAAAGTAGAATTAGAGCGAGAACTTCCCTGAAATTTGCTCCATAAAGAAAGAAGGCCCACGAAAAGAGACGTGCCTTCGTATAAGCATCATGAGCAAACTTCAATCCCTGAAATCACAATACCGACAAGCATAATTCTAAAAAGCAAAAATGAAAAATGAAAAATGAAAAACAAACCTAACTCACTTTCGTAGGAATCACGGTTGCATTTAGTGAATGCAACAAGCCTTTTAAACCACTTGGTGTCCCAAGTGGATGAGTGAAGTCTCGTGAAGGTTTACAGGGAACACACCCACAAAGTTCAATTAAAATATTAATACAAGGTTATTGTGTTTTAAAATGAAAGAATTAAAGCAGAGGAAGGTTACGTCGTAACTCTTCTGAGGGAGTTACGCCGTAACTGGCAAAACCTGACATAAGCTTCAAAGCGAGTGGTTACGGCGTAACCACATAGATGGTATTACGCCGTAATTGTTAATGCGTCAAGAATTCTGCTGCTAAAAGGTTGGTTACGGCGTAATCACATACATGAGTTACGCCGTAACTCTGGTTAGATCAGCAACTGCAGCAGTAATTACTTCCTCGTTTCCTGCAAAAATGGTTAGAAAACACAAAACCCTACAGAACTGGAAATAAAACAAAAGAAAGGGGTAATTCAGGTTGTCTCCCGAAAGAGCACTTTTCTTTATTTACGAGTCTTTAAGTTAGACTCAGAGCCGCGGGGCTTCTAAGGGGGCCTTTGGACCTGGCCGACTTCCACCACTAGTTGGCATTCATTCATCCATTTGTCAAACCCCTTTTTCCTCGTAGTGTTACAGATGACATCTGTTTCAAATTTATGTGAAAGCCATTCATCACATGATTTTCCCCGGTCATCATCTTCAGCAATAAGACTACTAGTAATACTGATGCTGGATCTTGCACCGTTTGTAACAATTCACATTTTCGAGAATTTACTATTCACTTTTTACTATTCACTCCCGATACCCGCACCACCTTTTGACTAATACATTTTAATTTACCTTGACAAGTCATATACATAGTCATCAACTAGATATTATTTGGATAATATCTAGTTAAATATCTTACAAAATATCTCACTAAGAGAAGTCAAATTGAAATTCTCTTCTTAAATATCTTACCATTTTAGGTTTTAATAGCGTGTACGTGCTCCGTCAAACTTATCAATAATTTAATATGCTAAGATAGGTTATATTAATATGTTTTAACATTTTTATAAGTTTCATATTTTTAGGATACCCGGTTTTAAGTTTCGTGACTTTACGACTTACCGTTAGCGATTACCGAGACCAAAACTCACTATGTAAAGACAAGATATTATCAAAACTCATATCTAGTCATCCAAGATATACCTTGAATGAAATTTTGTGCTAAGTACAAGCCTTGTTGGCTTGTGATAAGCCTTGATGAGTTTAGATTGATACAAGTGTAATATGACCTAGCTAAGTAAACTTAACTTCTTTAGGAAGCCTTGCAAATATCTAGTGAAAGTAACCTCCTCATTTGGCTATTTAAACAAACCCATCTCTTTCATTTCTTCTTCATTCCAACACCTAAACACAAAGCCATAACATATCCATGTTTGATCTTGAAGCTTCAAGTTACACTACAAAGTCGAAAGCATAAGTGTTCTCTACCTAGATCTTAAGTTTATTTGGTGATTCCATGGTTGGATTAAGAACTACACAAGGTGTTAGGGGTTGAATTCATAAATTTTTCACAAGGGTTATATCAAGGGTTAGCAAGAGTTGTGTTGAAGATTTGGAAGGTTTTTGAGTTGCAACCATAGGTTTAGTGATCTTGATTCTTGGTTCTTGAATTGTTTCATCACAAGGATTGTTGCGCGTAGAGGTTTCTCAGCTTATACATCGGTTCGTTATACATTAGATATCACATTTGTTAAGGTGAGTCATAGCCCCGTTTTTATATACGTTTGAAACTTTTGGGGGAGATACATGCTCAACTACTTGCTTTTAATTTTACAAATACTCAAAACATTATACTTGATTGTATTATACTTGATTGCGTTATACTTGATTGTGTTATACTATGGTTGAAAGTCCCCTTGTTCGGATGATAAGTCTCCCAACATACACGGAGCAGTCCCCTTGTTCGGATGATAAGTCTCCCAACATACACGGAGAAGTCCCCTTGTTCGGATGATAAGTCTCCCAACATACACGGAGCAGTCCCCTCGTAAACTTGATAAGTCTCCCAACATAAACAGAGCAGTCTAACTGGAAAGTCTCCTAACATAAACGGAGCAACACTAAGTGCAATAATGTGAACTATTATGACTGTATGTGTGCTTAACTATAAAATGTACTATATTTTAGCAGTGGGTTGTAAACACACAGGTTGCAAGTTTTGTATGGGCGGAACTTGGAATTGAGTGGATTTACAATGCCTTTGCTATGTGAACATTCTTTAAAGGCTTTTCAACTTATTCAAAACAAACTCTATGAACTCACCAACCATTGTGTTGACACTTTAGCATGTTTATCTCAGGTCAATAAGGCGATAGCTATTGCATGAAACTTAGAGTCGCACGACATGTTTTGAAGACATTATACATTCGTATTTACCATTCAAAACATTTTGTAAACATTTATATATTATACTTTGGGACCTCATTGTTTGTAACTCTGATTTCATTAATCGAATGGTAACTTTTCAAAACGTCTCATATAGAGGTCGTTTTCTATAACTTGTACTTTGTATTATGAAGTAGCACCCCAATGACACAATCTTCCGCTACGATATTTTGGGGGTGTTACACCGTTTATTGTGTCAGTGAGATGATTGTACTTATACTGCTTAACCCGTCCCTTATGGATTTTTGAGTTCCCAAATCTTATTTTGTACCAATCCTCTAATGCTAATTCAATATCATGTCTCTCACCCTTGTGAGGGTATATCCATTCATTCACCTTTCTTTCACATTTTTTAGGACGAGTATACGGGGTCCATGATGTTACTGATTCGTTATCCTTGGTTGACATCAAGTTGCTGAAATGTTTGTTTGGAACTGGAGTTTCCTTAATGCCTTGGACAATTTCTTCCTGTTTCTGCTTACAATTATCAACATTCTCTATACTATCATCAGTAATAGGATTAGAGTGTAAAGCGGGATCTAGCGATTGAACATTAACATCAACATTATTTGAAATTTCAACTTTTGGTTTTAAATGCTCTTTCATACTAAAAGTTATTCGTTCATTTTCAGTTCCCAATGAAATTTGTTTTTCAAAAACCTTAATTTGAGCCCTACAAGTGGCCAGAAAAGGTCTCCCAACAATTAAGTTGTAAGCCTCCTGCTTCCCCATGTCAATAACCACAAAATCAGTTGGGAAGAAGAATTTTCCAATTTTTAAAAGCACATTATTCACAATTCTTTCGGTACAACTTTAGAGGAATCAACCATTTCTATCATAGTAGTTGTTTCTTTTAGATTGGAAAGTTTTCTTTTTTCAAATAAAGTGGTAGAGATAAGGTTTACCCCGGCCCCTAAATAAGCTAATGCGGGAATATTAATGTTACCAATAGTGCATGGGAGAAGAAAACTTTCCTGGTATTGCTGTTTCTCAGGAAGTTGGCTTGGCAAGACCTCGTTGTCTTCTGATTTATCATCCTCTCTTAGGTAGTTAATCCCGTAAAGATCATTAGTGATAGAGGATGTGCTCTGCTCTTTCTTTGCTTTATCTTGCGCAAATATGGCCTTGCAGGCAATGGCTTTAGCATTACTCGTTTTAAGGTTTTTAGCCAATTGCCCAATTTGTGTTTCGAGGTTTTTAATCGCAGCATCTTGGTTACATAGGTTCATATTGGTGTCCTCCTTCACTTTCACCATCCATTCCTTGAGTTTATCTCCCTTTTTCGTAGATTCTTCGATGTGCCTGTGCATTATTTCTTCAAGGCTAGGTTTTGGAGGATTGTTGTTGATTCTTGTGTAGAATCCAGGAGATTTTTCTCGATATCTGGGCCCGTTATTAATGTAGTTGTTGAAAGGGGATTCTCTTCCATATTTAACTTCTCCGACCCTTTTAACTTCCTCGTTGGAGGAACATTCTTTAGTAGGTGGAGTTCCATTTTGCTCTACTTGAATGGACTGCACATTTTCCTTGAGCTTCTTCATTTCTCTTCCGAGGCTTCCTAATTTGTTGTTCATTGCTGCAAGGCCTTTCATATCTCCATTCTTACTTCGGTTGCTTCCTCCATTGTGCCGTTTGTGAGAGTATTCTGCCATATTTTGAATAGTTTCCAAAGTCAAAGTGGGTGTCATACCAGGAATCGGTCCTTGAGAATCAATCATTTGTCTTGAGGAGATGTTCAGACCTTTGTAGAAGACGTTCACCTTTTTTTGGCTGTTGAGGTCATGAGTAGGGCATTTGTATAATAGTTCGTTATACCTTTCCCAAGCTTGGTATAACGTTTCATCACCCTCTTGCTTGAAGTTATGGATTTCTTCTAATTTCTTGGCCGTCTTTGATGGAGGACAATATCTCTGAATGAAACACTTTTTTAAGATAGGCCAAGTGTTGACAGTCCCAGCAGGTAATCAATCAACCCATCTTTTCGCAGCTCCCGGAAGATAAATAGGGAATACTCGTAACATGATAGCATCGTGTGAGACTCTGGGAATTTTGAATAGGCTGACAATGTACTCCACGTTGTCTATATGTTCATGGGCATCATCGGTGATGCTTCCAGAGAAGGGATTTGCACGTAATTCCTTCATGAATTGAGGTTTGATTTCGAATTGAGCATCTTCTGCGATAGCCGGCCTGATAATCCCTGGTCCTTGTTCTTCCCTTGTTAATGCCAAATATTCCTCAAGAGTGTGGTCATCAATGTTAACAACTTCCATGGTACCTGAAAACTTGAAATATGATCGTGAGAAAAGTTTAAAACGAAATGAAATACTTAATTTTAATCCTAATATAACTCCCTAGCAGCGGCGCCAAAAACTTGATGCAGGTTTTACTGACCAGGTTTCAATATTTATAAAGTCTCGTTATACCTATGGTCTACCCTAGTGCACTAACGGGCAGTGTACCCGGTCGTGTGTAGTATAGTAATCGGTAAAGCCGAGGTCGTCCCAAGAGCTATGTGTGATGGATTATTACTAAGTGTAGGTGTCACAGATTAATAATGGTTTCGATAGGGATTTAAATAATTAAACAACTAAAGCAGAATAAATAAAAGCAAATAAATGGTAAAGGGAAATCAATAGAGGAAAGTGGTGCCAACCTAGTTAATCCTCCTAGCTAGTTATGCCTACGTCTACTTACTTCCAATTACATCAGGTGGGGTCAGAGTCGAGAGGACAACATTTGGTCAATTTGCCCTAACCTATCAGCAAAGATGCCACCATAAGAGAAGTCATGTGTCCCCTCATAAGTCCTGTTGTTCCTGGTCCCCTAAGCCAAGTCATTAAGTACCGCTACATGCTAGATTCATAATAGTGAGTGCCCGGTATAACCACCCTTAAATTTTCCTACTGATTTTTCGCGGCTAGATTTTTTTTTCTTTCTTTTCAATCTATAATCGCGACCAGTTACAGTTAAAATATAAAAAAAAACTAGCAAAGCCGACGACAGTATTTTTATAACAGTACTTCGAGGACGCTTCCAAAAGTATAATTTTTATATTTTTCGAACACCCGAAGAGTACGTTTACACGGAGAACCGACAACACACGCAGTACAAGTTACACTGTATTAATAATAGGACAAAACAAAATAAATAAAACACCCACCCTTCCCAACCGTCCCTTTCACTTTTCTTTCTCTACTCCCCACGCCTTCCTCACCTTTCCCTTTCACAAACACTTTTCTTTTTCCCAAAATCATCAAACCCCACATACCATTCTATTTGTGATAATAATCCACACGTGATTTCTTCCATGAGTTCCCAAGCTTACTCAATTGGTGCAAGAATGGTTGTCCTTCCCCAACACAAGTCGACTGCCCCCCTTGACCTACGAATTCTCACCTACATATTCAAGAGTCCCATCAAATTGGTCAACCAACACATCATAGAGATTGAAGAAGGATAGTGACCCTTGCCAAGAATAGGCTCCTTCATTCATTCGAGACCAAGGAAGGCTATGTCCATCATTCCATTCATTAGCCTATTTAAGTCACACAAATTCCAGAGGTTCCAAACACATCTCACTTTACTCTTGTTCACTGTCGAGAAAGAAAGAAGGAAGTAAAAGTTGTTTCACTTGCAAACTCACTAAAATTTATGAGGTTGAGCTAGGAAGATCTTGGGTAAAAGCTTAGTAATAGTATTGGTGCATTGGGAATACTTGGTTTATACTTGGATTCTTGGGTTACAAAGTTCTTGGTTCTCTTCTTGGTTTCTTTCTCATCATACTCGACTTAGACGCTATCCAAACTCACCACTGTAAGCACTCGAAACACCTCTCGACATACACTTATATGCATGCACATATTATCCTTGTGTTTAAGACTTGTGTGGTACTTTGAAACTCTCTTAATACACATAAGCTTGTGCTTATTCAGTTGTAAGTCGACACCCACACATACAGTGTGTTATTATTCAAAGTTTTGAACTCAAAATGACGTAAAGAAACCATAAAACTAACGTAAACTTGAGTATTGGCTTATAAACGGACAATGTGCTTATTAGTCGTTTTTGCTTATTCCTAATTCGTTATGATTCGTTTTCAAAGTTTGCGAGATTGTTTAATTATAGGACTAGAAAATAAACCCAACTCGAACCACAAACGGGCCATAAGGCCGAGACCCATGAGCTTGGTAAGCTAAACGTGGGTGCTTATTTAGAAACAACTTAAACCAAGCACACATTTGAAAATACTCAAACTCACTGAACATGTTTTGGTAAACAAAATGCAACCACTGAACCCATGCACATTGGAAAATATAGCAAAATATAACTCAGACTTGTAAGCGTATATAAGCAAGTCGTTAAGTAGCATAAGCCAAAAGGATGGAGTAGCTCATTTGGTTGGGGTGTTAGGCAGTTAAGCGAAGGGTCCCAAGTTCGAATCTAGGTAGAGTATTTTTGTGATTTTTACTATTTTTGCAAGTTTCACATTTTGACACTTTCAGCCCTTTAAATTCGAACCTATTGGCACTTTTCTTAAAACACTTATAAGACTTGGAAACTTTTATAAATCTTTACAATTTCAACCCCTCAAGTTTAAAATTTTGGCATTCTTTTAATATTTTTATATTCTAACAACTATTTTTGAACCCGAACTTATACATTTTTATAACTCCTAATAAAAATGTAAAAACTATTATGTTTGGATACAATTGTCAGTTATTACTTTCGTAAGATAAAAGTATTTAGTATTAATACTAGAAGTAAAAGACGAATAATAAAAACGATAAGAAAATATTAAAATAAATATTTTCTAACTTACCATCCACTAACAAATATATAAACACACTTATACATCGCGTAACCATTACTAATATAGATACTTAACGTAAAATACTTATGAATATTTTACTAAACGTTTATTTTTCAAAGACGATACTTGTGAATACGTTCCGTACTAAGTATTTCGGTTACTCCTGAACCGAAAACCCACTCGTCACGAATACTTTTATATACTTTTATATATATCGTACGTTTGTCCAAGAGCCAATACTTACAAAACAATTTGAAACTATTTAAACATAAGCCCTGCCACACAAGCAACATTAAACACAACCACTTGTAAACACTTGACTTTATTTACACACTTCGAGTCGTGAGTACATAAAACTGCAAACTGAGACTTGCCATATTATATCTAGGTTTTGTGTTGAAGCCATTACCATTGCGTACTTGATATTATCATACATTGCCTACTGAATCATCAATGTGAGTTTATAGCCCCACTTTTACTTTTATTACTTGCTTTAAAAAACTATGGGGTGAGAAACATGCAAAACTATTTTCGGACCTGAAACTGAAAACACTATTATGTGAAACAACCTTGAATCCCACTTTGCTACCGTTGATTCCCTTTGGGGAGGCGCGATTGTTATGAATAGATCTATTGGGGATGACACCCCGGTTCTAGTTTGACTGGATAAGCAAACGTCGAACGCATATCATATCGTATTAATTGAGTGTACTGGAAATGCACTTGCTGGGCCTTTATTTATCATGCTTCTAGATCCATGCACACTGTCGTAGTTTCGGTCGCATGAACTTGGTACTAGCGTAATAGCCCTTTTTGCATATAGTGTCATTCACGGAGATGCTATATGTGCAACTGTGGTCCAACTTGATTTCCTAAACTTAAACCTATTAACTCACCAACCTTTGTGTTGACATTTTAGCATGTTTTTCTCAGGTTTACTTCTTGGTGTGGGTAATGGCAATGGCATTCATTGAAGACTGGCATCCGAAGTGTTTCCAAACATTCTAATACAAATTTAATGGGACAACATATATTTTTATGGGCTTTACTTCCGCACTTTGAAACAATGGTGTAAAACTATTTCTTAAATTAAATCTATATTTTGAAAATGGAATAAATTTTCCATTCTTTATTACCTTGTGTTATGACTATTGATTTAGTAGCACCCCATGACCCAAACGCTTCAGCTGTGAAATTTTGGGGGTGTTACACCCGGCCATTAGGAACTTATACACTCACCCCCTAATTCTTAAGTTCATCCAAACGATAGGTGATCAGTTGGTCAAATCGCACAAGTAGAAAGGGTCGTCAGTTGGTCATATCTTACCCTTCCCGTCTCAGTCCGCTCACCTAGGGTCAGTTGGTCATATCTCCTAGGCAATTGGCCTCTACCGCCATTCAAAACTACCGAACCAAGGGTGGCTACAAATAAATTATGCATGCATACACTTAGAAATAATTGTACGGAAGTAAAGTAAACGCAAACAAAAAAAATTAAGGAATCATAACTAGGCCAGCACGAAGAGGTGCTTAGCCGCTCATATTAATCCTACAAACTAATTCAATATTCAAAGGTACGAAATACATGAATTGAAAGTAAAATAATTATAAAATGCTAATGCTTATCGTAGGGGAGTGATTTCTCCCGTGGAGATAGCTCTGTATGCTCCTCTAGACATGCCTTGAGCTTTTTCCCACGTTCTCTGAGTGTTGTGTGTGGAATGGGATGATTAGAAATGCTGGAATTCATGGGGTATTTATAGGCCAGATCTGGGTTACGGCGTAACTAATATAAGAGTTACGCCGTAACCTTCTATTTCATCGTATTTTGCACTAGATCTGCTGGTTACACCGTAACCTAATGAGTGGTTACGCCGTAGTCTTCAATAAACTTGGTTACGCCGTAGTTGAGGTAATAGTTACGGCGTAAGTATCAGCGGCGTGAAACCTCATTTGACCTAATATAGTTACGTCGTAACCTTTGGGAAGAGTTACGCCGTAACATTCTGATAAGTTGGTTTTCTGAGTCACGCAATAGTTACGGCGTAATCTGAGAGATGAGTTACGCCGTAACTTCTTCAAAGTAGCATACTGTGATAAATCTTTAGATATTTCTCCAGTTCCGCGTCTCTTTAGCTCCAATGCTCGTAATTTACCTGAAAGTGGACAACAATGGAAAACAAGCGTAAATCCATATAAATGATATAAATTACAAGCATTATCGGGAGAAATTGACACTTAATAATCAGGACTATTTGATGTTATCAATTATACATGTTAAATATCATTATCTTTTACCCTTTAGTTATGAGGTCACTCACATACCATTAGGTTACGAGCGAATATAATCAATTTAGGAGGTTCATGCAAATAGGAAATGGAATTTAGATCACTCACAACCCATTAGACTCAATTGAAGCGTACCTTTTTATCAGCATTTGACCGATTTGAGATAAAGAAACCCCCAAATTAACTCATTGATAAGTTAAGGGTAAAAGGAAAAAAGCTAATTAGGATACTCTTTGTAATCTTTGTCGATACCCATTTTCCAATATTATTTTGAGAAAATATGGAGGTTCTTTTTCTGGAATACGGTTAGAGTTTTGACATTTACATGTAAGAAATGAGCCAGATTATCATATGGCTTGTGTTATAATGGTATCTCTTGTTGTGTAAGAAGCTCTTGATGAGTGTCTAAATACTCATCATTTTTGTACCAATTAAACTGCAAAAACATCTGAAAACACTCAGAAATGCATCAAAATGATAAAAATATCACAAATAAGTGTTTTATGTGTTTTAAATGCAAAAATATCAAAATCTGGTGAAAAACGTATCAAGTTTGCATAATTGGCAGTTTTAGTCCCCCAAGTTTCAAAAGTTGTCAAAAACAGTCCCTGGTAAATCTAAATAAAGAAAAATGTTATTCAAGGTCCCTGAAATATTCTAAGTTGTCAAAAATGGTCCTTGAATAAATCTTTTGTTAAATGGCAGAAAAGGTCCCTCAACTTTCAAAAATGTCAAGTTTGGTCCCTAGAAAATTGAAATTGTCAAATTTAGTCCTTGTACTATTGAAGGTTGTCAGTTTTGGTCCCTTGTAACAAGTTTGGAAAATTACAGGATTGGTCCTTTAAGAATTCAGAAAGTACAAAACAAGTCCTTGTCATATTCCTAACCTAAGCCTTGTCAAACTAATTTTGACCCCTGCCATTTTACCCCTTTGGACCCTGTCTTTTCTGTTTTGGAACCCCCTGGTCAAATAAGTCAAACCTCAAGCAAAACCCGCCCCCACTGTTTATCTTCCCCAACACCTGTGTCTTCCACTTGCCTGCTCCCTTCTCCAGTCACCTCAACCTTTCCCTCCACCCCTCATCATCACCACTACCTACTTTTACCACCACATTAAATGCCACCCCCCCTAGTTGATAAAACAGAGCCCTACAAGTCAAAACCAATTTTCCCGCCAAATTGTGATGAGGCTCAAAACTCAACCATTGGTCGAAGTGAAAGGTGGGATCTGCTCAAGAGGACACGTGGAACATTATTGGAGTATAAAAGAAGGAAGAGAGGCATGAGAAGAAGCACCTTGGCCTTAAGCCATTGTCACACTATGGAATAGCCATAGTCTTTACTGTTTAATTTATTTATCATGTCATTTACAAGCTTTAATAGTGTAATGAATCTCAAATTAGTGTAATGGAACTCTGTTTTCAATTTAATACAAGTCTCTTTTAAATTTCATGTTTTTCATAATTGTCTTTTAATTTCATGTCATTTACACTTCCTTGTTGTTTGTAGTTGATTATATGGATTCTATAGGTCACATAAGCTCCTGACAAAGCTTGTTTAAGCTTTTAGAAACCTAAATCAGCTTAGTCTTTATAAAACCAAAAATCACTAAAAAATAGAGAAAATAGAAAGAAAATCAAAAATCATGTGTCCTTGGGTGAATCTGCTTGGAGCATGGCTATTATGGATTGCCATGGTATTAGAGTCCTATTGAGGGCTATAGGTTATGGTTATGTCCTTGGTTTCCAAAGTCTCAGTTGATTCACATGTAAGTCCACTTTTTACAATTTTTGCAATTTTATGCTTAAGTTATCTATCTGTTTTAATTATCATGTTTCTGTGTTTATATGTTATTAGTTAATGATATTATAGCTTAATAATAGGTTGGTATGTTTTGGATTGCTTTGTGGTTTGATTTTGCTTATTGACTGTCAATATGTCCATTTTTGATAATCATAGGCATAAGCTTGTGTGACTACTTGGGTATGCTGAAAAAGATCCATTTTGACACTTTGGATTCTCTGGATTGGATGAAATTGATATACACAGTTTTAAGCTCTCAAAAGCTCAATTATTTCTCATTTAAGGGTTGTTTGGTTTAGATGATTGATCTGTGTTATAGGCCATGTATGGTGTTTTTTCTTGTTTGATTATGTGCTTACATGTCCAATATAGCTCAGTGATGGTTTCAACTAAGTGGTATAGCATGTGGAGAGTCAAATTGACACTTGATCCTCTCCACATGAGTACTATGAGGTTGTCTTGACCCACAAACCTACATATCTGTTTAAACATTGTTCATACTTGTTTATTTCATGTTCTTGTATCATAATATGTCTTATTTAGTTGTTAAATTCAGATCAAAGTTGATCAAAGTCAACTTTGATCATAAAACTTAAAAAGTCAAATTTGTCAATACCTGTTTTTGAATAAAATCTCTAATTTCAGTGTGTGCTCATTATTGAGATTTAGCTTAAAACCTTCTAGGATATTAAAATTTTGTTGCTTATCTTAATTAGAAAAATACTAGTTTGCTTTTACTCATCTTGTAAACTGCTTATTTTTAGTCTTATTTTAGCTACCTGTTTAAAAACCATGCCCTGCACCACAGCTTATGCTGTCAAGTTCATGAGTTTGCAAAAGCTTGTGGATTTGACCATAGCTTGTGCAATTTACTGATTTGTGTAGCCCTTCTAGCCTAGTTGTTATATTCATGCTTGTCTTTACAATTTTAGCTTATCTAGATAGCTTAATCTCCCAATCCTTTTTGTCCCATTTTACTCCTTCCACTGAAGCAAACAGTGGAAGTGGAGTTGTTTTCCCAAGCCTATGAAAAGTTCCCCACTAAGCTTGAGCTTGTGATTTTTAGCTTCTTATAAGGTTATCCATTCATACTCAATGTCTCAGTGTTGGTTGAGCTCTCATTAGCTTATTTGATCAGTCCTATAGGAGCTTGTTGTTTGCCCACTCACAACAGTTCAAATTTATTGAACTTGCACCATTACCTTCAGCTCTTATAAGCTCATTTATGATCATAAGCTTGAGTGGTTTAGCTTTTTGTGAAGCCCATCCACCCAACTTAATGATCCTGTGCTTAAATCCTACCTTGCAGCCTATTAAATAGGGCTGCAAGCAGCTTTTTGTTTGTCCCATTTTACTCAGCATTCACTGAGTCAAAACAGTGAAATGATGCCTACTTCATAAGCTTACCAAAAGCTCATCTGTGATCTTCATAGGTTGAGCTTTGGCTTTTTGGAAAGCCAACCACCTCAGCTTGCTACTCCAATTCTCATTTTTGCCTATCAAGCTTATACTCTCAGCTAAAATGGCCATTACAAATAGTAGCAAGGGGTGTTTGGATCTGTGTACTCAGGGAATTGCTTATTAGCTTATTCTGAGCTTATAAGTTATTCTCAGTGCATAGCTTGTTCATATATGTATATTATACTTGTACAAATATATTTTATACTTTAGCATGGAGCTTATTACAGGCTTTTGAAGCCTCCATTCCATCCAAGTTTAGCCCAAAAAGGCTAAACTGACTAAACCATAAGCTCATGCTAATAAGCACTTCTCAGTGCTTATTTTTGTACATATACACCTATTATACCTGTTCATATATACACATACTTTTGTTTCTCCCTTTATAGCTTTTTCAAGCTTATCATGAGCTTATTACTCCACTTAGAGCCCAAAAGCTCAACTGTGTGGGTAATAATCACCCAGTCAACTCACCAACTTCATAAACTTGCATTAAGCTACTTAGTGGGTCCCACTTTCAGTGAATTGGGTTTTTGAGAAGCCAATCCACCACACTTCATGGCCCAGCTCTTTATTTCCATTATCAAGCTTATTTGATAAGCTTGATCTTAGCTTTTTGTTTTATCCACTTTCCTGAGTATGCTGAGTGATATGCATACTCAGTGAAATGGTGCCATTTTCATGAGCTCCTCAAAAGCTCATCTGTGGGTCCCACAGAGTGAACTTGAGCTTTTTGGAAAGCCAACCAGCATGCCTTGCTATTGCAATGCTCACCTTGGCTTTTTGAGCTTATTTAATGAGCTTAAATTGCCCAAACATTTGACTGCAGGGGGTGTTTGGATCTACAGTGCACTGGAAGTGCTTATTTGCTTATTTCAAGCTTATTGGCCAATCCCATTGTACCAGCTTGTTAATATCTGTCTATAATACTTGTACATATATACTTTTACCTTTTATTTCCACTTTATAGCTTTTTCAAGCTTGTTTCAAGCTTATGACCCAACTGTAAGCCAAAAGCTCAACTGAAGTGGTCATAAGCTGTGAAACAGCTTATTTCTTTAGTTTGTAAAGTTCTATTTTCTTCAAATATGTATAATACTTGTATATACTCAGTTTCATAAAGAGAAAAACCAAAAAGAACTTTAACCTCAAGTGATAGCTTCTATTTTAGAAGTTTGAGCTTAAAAAGCCAACTGTCATGGAAATAAGCTCCCACAGAGCTTATTTCCAAGTTTTGAAAAAGTTGCTTTTGTTAAAGTTGCTTATTTTTACTTATTAAATAATTTTGCAAAAAAAAAAAAAAAAAAAAAAAAAAAAAAAAATCAAAAATAAAATAAAATGCAAAAAGGTTGTGTGTTAGATTCGAACCTAGGTTCCAATAGTGACAAGTTCACCGCATAACCCACCTGGGCTAGCTCACTTATCAGTTATCCTTTGCACATTTTAATTCTTATAGTAGTAAACATTTTTTATTTAAATAAGATTTAATTTCAATTTAATTAGTTTAAATGAAAAAGCCAAAAATAAATTAGTTCTAGTATTTAAATTTTATCCTAGATAATTTTTTATGATTTTTATAACTTTATTAAGTTATTTAGCATATGTGAAAAATACTTTTGCAGTTTTCACTTTTAGTTTTCTAATTTTTTGCATTAATTTAGTTTAATTAGTTTATATAAATAATACTAGTATTTAATTAAATTTTCTTATTTTTGTATAATAAATATAGTTTTTATTAGCTTCTTATAAATATTTTAGAATTATGTATAAAGTTTTAGATTTTAGTTTGTTAGTTTAGTATTTATTAAATAATAGTATTAGTAATTAGATAATAGTAAATAATTAATAATAAATAAATAAATAGTTGTAAAAATAATTTTCTTTTTCTAATAATTTTCTTTTATTATTAGGATTGTAAAAATGTCATTTTTATATTTGTAGGTCTTTTATTTCTTATAAACTCACGTTTTATTTTGTACGTTTACGTAATTTTATTTAAACGTACGTTTTAAGTTATAAACGTTCATCAATTTTAAAAATAGTGATAGCGTTTATTTAATATATTTTAGCTTTTATTTCCTTTAATTTGCATTTAAGTCGCTAAGACATGCAAATCCCTACTATAGTTATAATCGTTTTGTTTTTATACGTTTACGTTTTAATTAAACGTACGTTTGTATATCTTTTAGATTTTTAGGTTTCTGATTGTACGTTTTTATTGACGTAGCTGTGACAGAGCTATTACTATTCACATTCCTAGTGTTAGTCAATCAGATTCCTGTTTTTCCTATACTAATATTATTTTCAACAATTCACAAGTCATTGTACCAGAACGTCACGCCTCGCCAGGACATAAACGATCCAAGGATATTTTAATCCTTGGTAAACTTGCATTCCTCTTCCAGGCTGTCTAGCTTTTAGTATCAACCATTCAGAAGTGGCTGAGAAATAAAGTTAGTTAGTTTGGAAGGAATCAAATTTTGGCGCCGCTGCCGGGGAGGCTGTGCTACGTATTATGACTTGTATTTTGTATTTTGTTGAAATACCTATCCTTGTTTGTATATTAAACCTTATCATTCAACTACCGGGCTGTCAGGACATATTTATTACAGTTAATCATTCACAAGTGATTAGCTAGCGTGGTAAACCTGACACAAGCCTGGGAGGTAGTGATTACTTATACTGTATCATATTTCTTTTCAATAAACAATATAAAATACAAAAACATTTTTCCTTTGCACACAACTTGCCCAGTTTGATGAGTCCCTCAGTTACAACATTTGGTTGTTGGCTGTTTACAGTTGCTGAGCTCTGTCAGACCCAGATTCCCTTTCGAGGGGCGGTTGTAAGGAATTTTCTTTCTTTTGTACATATATATATATATAATTAAAAATACAAAAACATTATAAAATTAAAAATCAAAAAGATTCTCCCTACCTTATCATTTATAATTCTGTGAGTGGCAATCCCACTCCAATCTCTCACCCAATCTTTGAGTGGCAATCCCACTCCACTTCCCCATGAACCAATTAATTCGGGGTCGAGTCAAGCTAGCGACTCGGTAATCAAAAACAGTAGTTAAACATGGGTTTTCACCCGTGTGTACCACCCTAGTGTGGGGGAGATACCCCACATGTTGTATATAGATCTAAAAAATGAATGAAAATTGTATATATTAAAAAAGAGAATAATTGTTGTGTTTCTACACTTAGCTAGTAATGTTATCTTTTTACGTTCTAAGTTTCGGCATAACAGCCGGTACTTTGAATATTGAGGACAATATTCATTTCTAAGTGTGGGGAGGAAATTCTGGCGAATTTTGATCATAAATGTACCCTTTTAGTCCCTTTTTCCCCCAAAACGGCCAAATTTAAAAAACAAAATAGTGGAAGTACTATGTACTAAACACAACAAATGGTAATCAGTCCACCATGTCTAACCCACATAAGGATTGGCTAATCCAGGAGCAAACGGCTCTTGGTAAAGATATCTCAAATCCGTTGACGGCTTGCAATTTGCCCAAAATTGTATGGTATTCAGCTCACCATATCCTTAAAAGTAAAGAGTTGGCTAGCCCGCAAGTTTATGGCTTGTGGTAAAGGCAGTGGAAAAACCATAATTGGTAATCAGCTCACCAAAGATAATATTGATAATTTATCTAAGAGTTGGCTAGTCCAGAGCAAACGGCTTCTGGTAAAGACAAATCAAATCCGTTGAAAGCTGGTGGTTTGCTCAAAATCACATGGTTATCGGTGTACCATGGTTCTTACTTGAACTGAAACATTTTGGCTACTCCAGAAGTAATGGCTTTTGGTAAAGAGATGAAATCCATTAATTTTTCTCAAAACATTGCTAGGGACTAGGAATATCTTAGTGTGGGGGATTGATGAGTGTCTAAATACTCATCATTTTTGTACCAATTAAACTGCAAAAACATCTGAAAACACTCAGAAATGCATCAAAATGATAAAAATATCACAAATAAGTGTTTTATGTGTTTTAAATGCAAAAATATCAAAATCTGGTGAAAAACGTATCAAGTTTGCATAATTGGCAGTTTTAGTCCCC
Source organism: Chrysanthemum seticuspe (assembly GCA_019973895.1). NCBI lineage: Eukaryota > Viridiplantae > Streptophyta > Magnoliopsida > Asterales > Asteraceae > Chrysanthemum > Chrysanthemum seticuspe. The sequence continues at coordinate 243,043,098 of BPTQ01000002.1, read as the reverse complement.
CAAGTTTCAAAAGTTGTCAAAAACAGTCCTTGGTAAATCTAAATAAAGAAAAATGTTATTCAAGGTCCCTGAAATATTCTATGTTGTCAAAAATGGTCCTTGAATAAATCTTTTGTTAAATGGCAGAAAAGGTCCCTCAACTTTCAAAAATGTCAAGTTTGGTCCCTGGAAAATTGAAATTGTCAAATTTAGTCCTTGTACTATTGAAGGTTGTCAGTTTTGGTCCCTTGTAACAAGTTTGGAAAATTACAGGATTGGTCCTTTAAGAATTCAGAAAGTACAAAACAAGTCCTTGTCATATTCCTAACCTAAGCCTTGTCAAACTAATTTTGACCCCTGCCATTTTACCCCTTTGGACCCTGTCTTTTCTGTTTTTGAACCCCCTGGTCAAATAAGTCAAACCTCAAGCAAAACCCGCCCCCACTGTTTATCTTCCCCAACACCTGTGTCTTCCACTTGCCTGCTCCCTTCTCCAGTCACCTCAACCTTTCCCTCCACCCCTCATCATCACCACTACCTACTTTTACCACCACATTAAATGACACCCCCCCCTAGTTGATAAAACAGAGCCCTACAAGTCAAAACCAATTTTCCCGCCAAATTGTGATGAGGCTCAAAACTCAACCATTGGTCGAAGTGAAAGGTGGGATCTGCTCAAGAGGACACGTGGAACATTATTGGAGTATAAAAGAAGGAAGAGAGGCATGAGAAGAAGCACCTTGGCCTTAAGCCATTGTCACACTATGGAATAGCCATAGTCTTTACTGTTTAATTTATTTATCATGTCATTTACAAGCTTTAATAGTGTAATGAATCTCAAATTAGTGTAATGGAACTCTGTTTTCAATTTAATACAAGTCTCTTTTAAATTTCATGTTTTTCATAATTGTCTTTTAATTTCATGTCATTTACACTTCCTTGTTGTTTTTAGTTGATTATATGGATTCTATAGGTCACATAAGCTCCTGACAAAGCTTGTTTAAGCTTTTAGAAACCTAAATCAGCTTAGTCTTTATAAAACCAAAAATCACTAAAAAATAGAGAAAATAGAAAGAAAATCAAAAATCATGTGTCCTTGGGTGAATCTGCTTGGAGCATGGCTATTATGGATTGCCATGGTATTAGAGTCCTATTGAGGGCTATAGGTTATGGTTATGTCCTTGGTTTCCAAAGTCTCAGTTGATTCACATGTAAGTCCACTTTTTACAATTTTTGCAATTTTATGCTTAAGTTATCTATCTGTTTTAATTATCATGTTTCTGTGTTTATATGTTATTAGTTAATGATATTATAGCTTAATAATAGGTTGGTATGTTTTGGATTGCTTTGTGGTTTGATTTTGCTTATTGACTGTCAATATGTCCATTTTTGATAATCATAGGCATAAGCTTGTGTGACTACTTGTGTATGCTGAAAAAGATCCATTTTGACACTTTGGATTCTCTGGATTGGATGAAATTGATATACACAGTTTTAAGCTCTCAAAAGCTCAATTATTTCTCATTTAAGGGTTGTTTGGTTTAGATGATTGATCTGTGTTATAGGCCATGTATGGTGTTTTTTCTTGTTTGATTATGTGCTTACATGTCCAATATAGCTCAGTGATGGTTTCAACTAAGTGGTATAGCATGTGGAGAGTCAAATTGACACTTGATCCTCTCCACATGAGTACTATGAGGTTGTCTTGACCCACAAACCTACATATCTGTTTAAACATTGTTCATACTTGTTTATTTCATGTTCTTGTATCATAATATGTCTTATTTAGTTGTTAAATTCAGATCAAAGTTGATCAAAGTCAACTTTGATCATAAAACTTAAAAAGTCAAATTTGTCAATACCTGTTTTTGAATAAAATCTCTAATTTCAGTGTGTGCTCATTATTGAGATTTAGCTTAAAACCTTCTAGGATATTAAAATTTTGTTGCTTATCTTAATTAGAAAAATACTAGTTTGCTTTTACTCATCTTGTAAACTGCTTATTTTTAGTCTTATTTTAGCTACCTGTTTAAAAACCATGCCCTGCACCACAGCTTATGCTGTCAAGTTCATGAGTTTGCAAAAGCTTGTGGATTTGACCATAGCTTGTGCAATTTACTGATTTGTGTAGCCCTTCTAGCCTAGTTGTTATATTCATGCTTGTCTTTACAATTTTAGCTTATCTAGATAGCTTAATCTCCCAATCCTTTTTGTCCCATTTTACTCCTTCCACTGAAGCAAACAGTGGAAGTGGAGTTGTTTTCCCAAGCCTATGAAAAGTTCCCCACTAAGCTTGAGCTTGTGATTTTTAGCTTCTTATAAGGTTATCCATTCATACTCAATGTCTCAGTGTTGGTTGAGCTCTCATTAGCTTATTTGATCAGTCCTATAGGAGCTTGTTGTTTGCCCACTCACAACAGTTCAAATTTATTGAACTTGCACCATTACCTTCAGCTCTTATAAGCTCATTTATGATCATAAGCTTGAGTGGTTTAGCTTTTTGTGAAGCCCATCCACCCAACTTAATGATCCTGTGCTTAAATCCTACCTTGCAGCCTATTAAATAGGGCTGCAAGCAGCTTTTTGTTTGTCCCATTTTACTCAGCATTCACTGAGTCAAAACAGTGAAATGATGCCTACTTCATAAGCTTACCAAAAGCTCATCTGTGATCTTCATAGGTTGAGCTTTGGCTTTTTGGAAAGCCAACCACCTCAGCTTGCTACTCCAATTCTCATTTTTGCCTATCAAGCTTATACTCTCAGCTAAAATGGCCATTACAAATAGTAGCAAGGGGTGTTTGGATCTGTGTACTCAGGGAATTGCTTATTAGCTTATTCTGAGCTTATAAGTTATTCTCAGTGCATAGCTTGTTCATATATGTATATTATACTTGTACAAATATATTTTATACTTTAGCATGGAGCTTATTACAGGCTTTTGAAGCCTCCATTCCATCCAAGTTTAGCCCAAAAAGGCTAAACTGACTAAACCATAAGCTCATGCTAATAAGCACTTCTCAGTGCTTATTTTTGTACATATACACCTATTATACCTGTTCATATATACATATACTTTTGTTTCTCCCTTTATAGCTTTTTCAAGCTTATCATGAGCTTATTACTCCACTTAGAGCCCAAAAGCTCAACTGTGTGGGTAATAATCACCCAGTCAACTCACCAACTTCATAAACTTGCATTAAGCTACTTAGTGGGTCCCACTTTCAGTGAATTGGCTTTTTGAGAAGCCAATCCACCACACTTCATGGCCCAGCTCTTTATTTCCATTATCAAGCTTATTTGATAAGCTTGATCTTAGCTTTTTGTTTTATCCACTTTCCTGAGTATGCTGAGTGATATGCATACTCAGTGAAATGGTGCCATTTTCATGAGCTCCTCAAAAGCTCATCTGTGGGTCCCACAGAGTGAACTTGAGCTTTTTGGAAAGCCAACCAGCATGCCTTGCTATTGCAATGCTCACCTTGGCTTTTTGAGCTTATTTAATGAGCTTAAATTGCCCAAACATTTGACTGCAGGGGGTGTTTGGATCTACAGTGCACTGGAAGTGCTTATTTGCTTATTTCAAGCTTATTGGCCAATCCCATTGTACCAGCTTGTTAATATCTGTCTATAATACTTGTACATATATACTTTTACCTTTTATTTCCACTTTATAGCTTTTTCAAGCTTGTTTCAAGCTTATGACCCAACTGTAAGCCAAAAGCTCAACTGAAGTGGTCATAAGCTGTGAAACAGCTTATTTCTTTAGTTTGTAAAGTTCTATTTTCTTCAAATATGTATAATACTTGTATATACTCAGTTTCATAAAGAGAAAAACCAAAAAGAACTTTAACCTCAAGTGATAGCTTCTATTTTAGAAGTTTGAGCTTAAAAAGCCAACTGTCATGGAAATAAGCTCCCACAAAGCTTATTTCCAAGTTTTGAAAAAGTTGTTTTTGTTAAAGTTGCTTATTTTTACTTATTAAATAATTTTGCAAAAAAAAAAAGAAAAAATCAAAAATAAAATAAAATGCAAAAAGGTTGTGTGTTAGATTCGAACCTAGGTTCCAATGGTGACAAGTTCACCGCATAACCCACCTGGGCTAGCTCACTTATCAGTTATCCTTTGCACATTTTAATTCTTATAGTAGTAAACATTTTTTATTTAAATAAGATTTAATTTCAATTTAATTAGTTTAAATGAAAAAGCCAAAAATAAATTAGTTCTAGTATTTAAATTTTATCCTAGATAATTTTTTATGATTTTTATAACTTTATTAAGTTATTTAGCATATGTGAAAAATACTTTTGCAGTTTTCACTTTTAGTTTTCTAATTTTTTGCATTAATTTAGTTTAATTAGTTTATATAAATAATACTAGTATTTAATTAAATTTTCTTATTTTTGTATAATAAATATAGTTTTTATTAGCTTCTTATAAATATTTTAGAATTATGTATAAAGTTTTAGATTTTAGTTTGTTAGTTTAGTATTTATTAAATAATAGTATTAGTAATTAGATAATAGTAAATAATTAATAATAAATAAATAAATAGTTGTAAAAATAATTTTCTTTTTCTAATAATTTTCTTTTATTATTAGGATTGTAAAAATGTCATTTTTATATTTGTAGGTCTTTTATTTCTTATAAACTCACGTTTTATTTTGTACGTTTACGTAATTTTATTTAAACGTACGTTTTAAGTTATAAACGTTCATCAATTTTAAAAATAGTGATAGCGTTTATTTAATATATTTTATCTTTTATTTCCTTTAATTTGCATTTAAGTCGCTAAGACATGCAAATCCCTACTATAGTTATAATCGTTTTGTTTTTATACGTTTACGTTTTAATTAAACGTACGTTTGTATATCTTTTAGATTTATAGGTTTCTGATTGTACGTTTTTATTGACGTAGCTGTGACAGAGCTATTACTATTCACATTCCTAGTGTTAGTCAATCAGATTCCTGTTTTTCCTATACTAATATTATTTTCAACAATTCACAAGTCATTGTACCAGAACGTCACGCCTCGCCAGGACATAAACGATCCAAGGATATTTTAATCCTTGGTAAACTTGCATTCCTCTTCCAGGCTGTCTAGCTTTTAGTATCAACCATTCACAAGTGGCTGAGAAATAAAGTTAGTTAGTTTGGAAGGAATCAGCTCTCAATCAAATAATTGTAGGTTCAAATCCTGCTTAGGATGTGTGAGATAGTTTGTGGTGGGTATATTGTTTGATCGTTAGTTTTTGTATAAAAAGAAAAGAAAAAAAAGCCATATATTTCAAGTATTTAATTTAGGGCAGATGATTGAAAAAAGTATCATACTTGGCACCATTTATTTTTGTAGGTAGCTAACAAATTTTTTTTGCTTTTGTAGGTACTCTTATTTCAAATTAATCATTTTTAGGGTACTATGTGACATTTTTGCCCTTCGGGAAAAAAAAAAATCTATCAGCTAAAAGGGGGGAAAATGTCCAAAACTTTCGCAAAATATCCTAAAAAGGATAAATTTGAAAGAAAAGTACTCACAAAAGCAAAAAAATTTGTTCGCTAACCAAAAAAAAATAATGACAAATATGATATCTTTTTCAATCATTTGCCCTTTAATTTAACATTATGATTGGAATTATTAACTTATAAAGTAAAAGGAATAAAGTAGAACATTACAAAATAATAGGATCATAAAAGAAAAATAAAAAGAAACTTTAAATGGTCCCATTACGGGTCATCTTCTCAGATTTCATCATCCTCGTCTGAAACCACTCCATTAAAATACCAACAAAGCTATGATTTTTTATGGCTTCAATTATCAGTTCACAGGCTGAACATTATGTATGTTTTTCATAATAAACACCACACCACTTAATTATAATATATTATAAAGATGGAAATTGCTTTCTACAATTAACTAATTCTTAACCCCTCCGTTAGGTGTTAATCTCTCATACTATTGGTGCATTTCATGTTTTTGTGTTGTTAACAGGGCCAACAGTTAACAAGGTTCAACTTTGGCATAATTTGATTGGTCCATAGTAGTTTGCATTTTTACTGTACACGCAAATTGTAGGCTAATTACGCTGTAATACAACCTCACATGTGATTGTTGACCACATGGAGACCTACTGTTTGTACTACTCAACATCCATTGCTGTACTATGCAACATCAACCGTCCAAGTGTATGCAAAAACTGTACTATTGCATTTGAAATTTGTATTAGAACTTTCTTGATAAAACTTGATTTCTCATTCTACCTTTATCAGTCAACAACACAGAGATAAAGCAACCAAAACCCATTAAGAGAAAACAAAAAGAAAAGATCACAGATAAAAAAAAAGAAAAAAAGAAAAAAAAACCTTACAAGTGAGATTCAGAACATGCATAAGAAGCTTCTTAAAAAAAAGGTAAACAAATTCACCAATAAAACCAATCACCCGACTATACGCAAAACACTCCTCCCCAAAACCTCAAATAATCGAAATAGATCTCAACAACGAATCAGACGAGGTCTTGGGCATCCGTAAACTCGAAGACGCAATCCACAGCATCATCGTCAAACAATATGCTCCTGATTGGCTTCCTTTAATTTCACCTGGGTCGTCTTACTGGGTCCCACCATGTCATCACCATCATATTCATCAGGCCAATAATGGGTTGTTTGGGTTGTTGAGTAAGTATGGTAAACCTTCAATGGTGCCAAGTGATGATGATGATGGTGAGGTTTTGGGTGGTAGGAAGGCTGGTAAGGTTAAGGGGTCTTGGCCTTCATTATCATTTTTCGTTGAAGGTATTTTATAATCTTTATAGATTGTTGGTTTACTTGATTTGAATGATTCGGGTTATGCGATGTGTTTACGATGTCGATTTCCATGTTTTTTTAGGTAAATTTTGGGTTTTTATGTGTTTGATTAACTGTTTAAGGTATAAAGATTGTTGATTTGAATGATTTGTGATATGGGTTCGGGTTATGGGATGTGTTTTCGATGTTGTTTTTGTGTTTTTGAACTCATTCGGGAGGGCTTGGTGGTCTTAAGAATGGTTGGGTGGGGGCTGAATAAGTAAAGTTTGGTTTTTTATGTGTTTGGTTTAAGTGATGGCGAGTTTATGAAGATAAATTGATTGAATTTAGTTAATTAGGAAGAAAAAAGGTTTAACTAGCTCTATCTCTATTTTTTTTGAGCTGTTTTATGTTGTTACATACTTAATTTAATTAACTTATAGGTGTAATTATTGAGTTTGGATCGAATTTTATTTCGATTAGAAGTCGTATTTATACTGTTTAGCATATAAATTGGATGTTACATTTTTAAAGCTTCATACTATGATACAAGTATTTGTAGGCCTGGATCGTCATGTTGAATATTCCAACTTTGGAAAAGATTTGGACCAAAAATTAAATCGTCTATATCAACCCTGTTGTTAACAAGGTATCATTTTCGCCTCGACTACATTTTCAGTTGATTCATTGTATATGTAGCCACTACCACATTTACCAGTTTCCCCATCGCCGTTTTCCCCGGCGACAATTGTCGATGGGGAATCATCACTAAACGACAAAAATATATCCTACGTGGCACGAAGTCTCGTAGAAAAGTCAGCTAAATTATGGAGAGGTTTTCCCCGGCGACATGTCGCCGGGGATACGGTTGTTATATTTTGACCGAAAATTTCATCGTGTTTCCCGCTTACCTTTCCCCAGCGACATGTCGCCGGGGATTCATTTGATTATTTAAAATATGTAATTAGTGTTAATTTGATTACTTTAAAATTTTATTTTGCACCTTTCCCCAGCGACATGTCGCCGGGGATTCATTTGATTATTTAAAATATGTAATTAGTGTTAATTTGATTACTTTAAAATTTTATTTTGCCCTTTTCCCCAGCGACATGTCGCCGGGGATTCAGTTTGACTTCGTTTGACTTTTCCCCGGGGATTCACTTGATTATTTAAAATATGTAATTAGTGTTAATTTGATTACTTTAAAATTTTATTTTGCCCTTTTCCCCAGCGACATGTCGCCGGGGATTCAGTTTGACTTCGTTTGACTTTATTAATAATAATAGTAATGGTAATAATAATAATAATAATAATAATAATAATAAGAATAAGAATAAGAATAATAATAATAATACGTATACCATAACATAACGACTCATCCGTTCAAAGTCTAATTTCTAACCATAACATATCGACTCATCCGTTGAACGTCTAATGTGTAACCATAACATATCGACTCATCCGTTGAACGTCTAATGTCCAACCCTAACATATCGACTCATTCGTTGAACGTCTAATGTCCAACCCATAACATATCGACTTATCCGTTGAACGTCTAATGTGTAACCATAACATACCGACTCATCCGTTGAACGTCTAATGTGTAACCATAACATATCGACTTATCCGTTGAACGTTTAATGTGTAACCATGACATATCGACTCATCCGTTGAACGTCTAATGTGTAACCATAACATACCGACTCATTCATTGAACGTCTAATGTGTAACCATAATATATCGACTCATCCGTTGAACGTCTAATGTGTAACCATAACATACCGACTCATTCATTGAACGTCTAATGTGTAACCATAACATATCGACTCATCCGTTGAACGTCTAATGTCCAACCCATAACATACCGACTCATTCATTGAACGTCTAATGTGTAACCATAACATATCGACTAATCCGTTAAACGTCTAATGTGTAACCATAACATACCGACTCATCCGTTGAACGTCTAATGTGTAACCATAACATACCGACTCATCCGTTGAACGTGTAATGTGTAACCCTAACATACGGACTCATCCGTTGAACGTCTAATGTGTAACCCTAACATACGGACTCATCCGTTGAACGTCTAATGTGTAACCATAACATACCGACTCATCCGTTGAACGTCTAATGTGTAACCATAACATACCGACTCATCCGTTGAACGTCTAATGTGTAACCATAACATACCGACTCATTCGTTGAACGTCTAATGTGTAATCATAACATATCGACTCATCTGTTGAACGTCTAATGTGTAACCATAACATATCGACTCATCCGTTGAACGTCTAATGTCCAACCCTAACATATCGACTCATCCGTTGAACGTCTAATGTCCAACCCATAACATATCGACTTATCCGTTGAACGTCTAATGTGTAACCATAACATACCGACTCAGCCGTTGAACGTCTAATGTGTAACCATAACATATCGACTCATCCGTTGAACGTCTAATGTGTAACCCTAACATACGGACTCATCCGTTGAACGTCTAATGTGTAACCCTAACATACGGACTCATCCGTTGAACGTCTAATGTGTAACCATAACATACCGACTCATCCGTTGAACGTCTAATGTGTAACCATAACATACCGACTCATCCGTTGAACGTCTAATGTGTAATCATAACATACCGACTCATTCGTTGAACGTCTAATGTGTAACCATAACATACCGACTCATTCGTTGAACGTCTAAATTGTAACCATAACATATCGACTCATCCGTTGAACGTCCAATGTGTAACCATAACATACCGACTCATCCGTTGAACGTCTAATGTGTAACCATAACATACCGACTCGGATGTTGAACGTCTAATGTGTAACCCTAACATACGGACTCATCCGTTGAACGTCTAATGTGTAATAATAATAATAATAATAATAATAATAATAATAATAATAATAATAATAATAATAATAATAATAATAATAATAATAATAATAATAATAATAATAATAATAATAATAATAATAAGAAGAATAAGAATAATAATAATAATACGTATACCATAACATAACGACTCATCCGTTCAAAGTCTAATTTCTAACCATAACATATCGACTCATCCGTTGAACGTCTAATGTGTAACCATAACATATCGACTCATCCGTTGAACGTCTAATGTCCAACCCTAAAATATCGACTCATCCGTTGAACGTCTAATGTCCAACCCATAACATATCGACTTATCCGTTGAACGTCTAATGTGTAACCATAACATACCGACTCATCCGTTGAACGTCTAATGTGTAACCATAACATATCGACTCATCCGTTGAACGTTTAATGTGTAACCATAACATACCGACTCATCCGTTGAACGTCTAATGTGTAACCATAACATATCGACTCATCCGTTGAACGTTTAATGTGTAACCATGACATATCGACTCATCCGTTGAACGTCTAATGTGTAACCATAACATACCGACTCATTCATTGAACGTCTAATGTGTAACCATAACATATCGACTCATCCGTTGAACGTCTAATGTCCAACCCATAACATACCGACTCATTCATTGAACGTCTAATGTGTAACCATAACATATCGACTAATCCGTTAAACGTCTAATGTGTAACCATAACATACCGACTCATCCGTTGAACGTCTAATGTGTAACCATAACATACCGACTCATCCGTTGAACGTGTAATGTGTAACCCTAACATACGGACTCATCCGTTGAACGTCTAATGTGTAACCCTAACATACGGACTCATCCGTTGAACGTCTAATGTGTAACCATAACATACCGACTCATCCGTTGAACGTCTAATGTGTAACCATAACATACCGACTCATCCGTTGAACGTCTAATGTGTAACCATAACATACCGACTCATTCGTTGAACGTCTAATGTGTAACCATAACATATCGACTCATCTGTTGAACGTCTAATGTGTAACCATAACATATCGACTCATCCGTTGAACGTCTAATGTCCAACCCTAACATATCGACTCATCCGTTGAACGTCTAATGTCCAACCCATAACATATCGACTTATCCGTTGAACGTCTAATGTGTAACCATAACATACCGACTCATCCGTTGAACGTCTAATGTGTAACCATAACATATCGACTCATCCGTTGAACGTTTAATGTGTAACCATGACATATCGACTCATCCGTTGAACGTCTAATGTTGCATGCAACTATGCATCGTTTGGCTTCTTGATCCAATTAAATATTGCATGCAACATTTTGATGTAATATGTTCTTGTTCCTCTAGCCCGTTACTAGATTGTAAATCTAACTCTCATATAAGAATATAAAGATGCCGAATGGTAACTTTTTGTTCCCGAGTTTATATTAAAAGAAAGGAAAATATTTAGGATTATAATAAAAATAAAAGATAAAATCGTATTCTTTTGAAGTCGTTAACAACATAAAGTAATTAAATTTTACCCAAAAAAAAAAAAAAAAAAAAAAAAAAAAAAAAAAAAAAACAGTTTTCCCCGGCGACATGTCGCTGATGATTATAATTAAAAAAAATTAAATAGTTTTCCCCGGCGACATGTCGCCGGGGATACGTACCCACCAAAATTTTCGTTATCGCGCCATTTACGCTAAACGACAAAAACTATACCTTTCCCCAGCGACATGTCGCCGGGGATTGTCGCCGGGGAAAAAACTTTATCATAAAGTAGATCTGGATATCTTCTTCACTGCAGAAAACGAAAAAAAAAAAAAAAAAAAAAAAAAAACCTTATCCTCCTCCTTCCTGTGGCGATTTCTGCAGCAAAAACCATCACCGATTCACCAACAATCATCAACCATCACCACCACCGCATCCACCATCACCACCAACGCATCCACCATCACCACCACCACACGTTACACGGTTTGTTTTACAAATTTTAAATGTTATTCAACTAAATTAGTTAATTATATTATGATTTTTGCAGATTATTATTGTTGTAAGTTGTTGTTAATTAAAAAAGTGAAGTTTTTTTTTTTTTTTTTTTTTTTTTTGGCAGTAGCCGACGAGGACCGACGAGGAGCAAGAGCGAGGTATGTTATAATTTTTGCAGATTATTATTGTTGTAAGTTGTTAACTTGGAAAGTTAATTTTTTTTTTTTTTTTTTTTTTGGCAGTAGGCGACGAGGAGGCTAGACAAGGTATGTAATAATTTTTTTTTCTCCTTTTGGTATCCCGGGTGACATGTCGCTGGGGAATGTTTATTCATGTCGCTGGGGAATGTTTATTGTTTAAATTTTGTTAGTTTATAGTTATTATTAGTTCAATTGCCTTGAAATGTGCTCGTTTATAATTATAATAATTAGTTGTTTAAATTTTGTTAGTTTATAGTTATTATTTGGTGAAAAAAGTGAAATGGTATGTATGTTAAAATAATGGTATGTATGTTAAAAAAGTGAAATGATATGTATGTTAAAAAAGTGAAATGGTATGTATGTTAAAAAGTGAAATGGTATGTATGTTAAAATAATGGTATGTATGTTAAAAAAGTGAAATGATATGTAGTTTATAGTTTATAGTTATTATTTGTTGACATGTGCTCGTTTATATTATTTTGTTAGTTTATAGTTATTATTTGTTGATATGAGCCGTTTATAGTTTATAATAATTAGTTGTTTTAGGATTTTAGTGATTAATTTTGGAAAATCCCCGTCTAAAATTAATCATCCTATAGAAAACCCGTCCGAAATACACTTATATATTTGAATGAATGAATGGAATTGTTGTGGATTGTTTAAATGTGTATATTTATTTGGATGTGTATGTATTTGGATGTGTGCATGCTTATATTATTTTGTTCATGAATTTCTATATCTTATGCTAATTGTACTTGTACAGATGTCGACAGATGTTGCACGGTCCCACGGCGGTGACGGTGGCGGGGAGGATCGTCCCCCTCCAGACCGCGTACCCACCGGTTGCTGGGCAAGCTTCATTAACAAAGGTAAGAATTTCCGGATTATTGTAATACAAGCATAAATTTGATACATATTTATGACTTTTATCACTAACTTGATTTTGCAGGCAAAGGTAAACGAAAGCCCAATTTGGGCGGCAGGGCAGCGGGCAGGCTGAATACCCGCGACAAGACCCGGAACCTTTCGCTGAAGGCAATCGCAGACGAAAAAGGTCCCGTGTCGATCACTTTTGAGGTGGGTGACAAACAAACCTTAAACCCTCTCGGCCCCCATGCGGCGCATTGGTCTAACTACATCGGGGAGGTCGTTAGGAAGGTGCCGTTTTACTACCCTTCTTGGGAGAAGGTCCCGAAGGAGAAGAAGGCGGGAATCATTTCAGATATTGGGGTCAGTTATCCTTTTATGTTTATTTCATTATCGTGTTCATTTATTTAATTGTGTATATTTATCTAAATTCGCTTATTTATTTATATCATATAAATAAATAAACAAATTTAAATAAATATATAAATTATATCTCTAACTCTGTTTTCGTTTTGTTGTATATGATTGTAGACCCTATTTGACCTAAGGCCGCACATGAACTTCCCCCGCTGGCCCCAGATCAACGAAGGCATAAACTCACACCTGCAAAAAGCCTACAATACTAACAAGGCTTCTTTCAAGGCCAAACATTGGAAGGTAGACCCCACCACCGGGGATTACGATGCGGAGGCGATTAGGCGGGCACGTCCTGAGGAAATTACAGCGGGTGATTGGGATGAGTACATTAAGTTTTGGAATAATCCCAAGAACATTTCTCGAGCCGCTACAAATCGGCTTAACCGGCAAAAGAGCAAGGTCATATCTAGACAGGGATCCCGGTCGCTGACTCGCCTTCGAGATAATATGGTAATAAACATTATAATTATTTTACATGCATATATACATATATATATATATATATATATATATATATATATATATATATATATATATATATGATTATACGCTTTGGTGTGTTGTGATTTGTCGTTTTTAAAATTATTCATCTTATATGCGTGCGTATGTACAGATGCAGGCATCAGAGACTCATGAATACCCGTCACTCATCGACACTTATTGGCGAACACATACTGTTGATGGGGTATTCCTTAACGATGAGGACCGCCGGATATATGTAAGTTTTGTTTCAAAACACACTTTAATGAATTATCGAGAAATAATGTAGCAACCCGACTAATATATTTACTATCTTGTGTTTTTGTCACTACATAGGACGAGATGAAAAAGCTTGAGGCCACGGGTCAATACACGGAGGATCAAATCAATGCGTTGGCAAGAGGGGGTAAGCTTCGTGGGCATATTCCCGGTGTGGGTCGCGTATTGCCATCACGGGCCACATCCAGGCCAAGTATGCCCGCCCCCGGCGAGTCGGTCACCAAAGATGTAGGCTTTATCATGAGTCTCCTCAGAAGCGACAACAGATACGCGGATATGTTTAGGGAGTATGACTCGGGTGGTGCTAGCGGGAGTGGTGGGTGTGGTGATGACGAGGAGAATGGCGGTGATGAGGATAACAACGGCGAGAGGTAGTTGTGTATATATTATTAGTATGTTACATTGGTACTAGCTTTAGGTAGTTGTGTTACATATTATTAGTATGCTACATTGGTACTTTAGGTAGTTGTGTTATATATTATTAGGTTCATCTTGGCGCCATTTAAACACTTGTTTCCCTATCTATCAATGCACATATTGACTTTTGAGTCGTGTTTATGTAAAAGTTGTGATCTATTTGTATTGCGTTGATCCGTTATATGGTATTTGTGTTTTGGTACAAGTTGTGGCGAGTCTATACAGGTTTTGGTACAGGTTTATTTGGTAGATTTTTTCCGGAAAAATTCCGGAAAAAATCTGGAAATCGCCTGCACTGCAGGCTGTATTTAAAAAAAAAATGCATACCTTTCCCCGGCGACAGGTCGCCGGGGATAACACACACTAAACGTTGACAAGTCAACGAGAAAACCAGGTTTCCCCAGCGACATGTCGCCGGGGATAGTAGGCTAACTCGTTGACTTGTCAACAAGTAACCATAGTATCCCCAGCGACATGTCGCCGGAGATACTTAATCACTATAATTAGTGACTTAATCATTTTGCTTAATTCGACTATTCCCCAGCGACATGTCGCTGGGGATAATGTGCCACAGTGGCACTGCTTCTTTGACTTAAATTTGAGTGGGACCCACGTCGTCGCTGGGGATACAATCCCTTACGAGACTTCCCCAGCTAGGCTTCCCCAGCGACGTGTCGCTGGGGATACTTTTCCCCAGCGACATGTCGCTGGGGAATCCCCCCATATGTCGCTGGGGTAGCCAGTGAATGTTGTAGTGAGCAACAAATTCATCTGACCGCAGCGTAAATATTTAGTAAGGTTACAAATTGTGTTATAGATGAAATTTCAATTAGCTACAGTTTAATTTTTACTTATTGATGAATTATGTATTGAGATTGTTGCGATTTGTTTTTAGTATATATATCAGTAGACAGCGGAATGTAGTTTAGATTACTTGAATTAGTATATAGGATTAGTTTTTTATTGTTTAATTACCTATTATGAGGAATCGTTTTCACAATTATACTATTTTTTAATTAGTACGCAGAATGCTAAAAGATAAATTGAATTAGTGTATATATCAGTAGACAACAGAATGTAGTTAAGATACCTTGAATTAGTGTATAGGATTAGGTTTTTTTATGCTAAAAGAAGGTACCTACTGTACAGATGTAAACGTAATTGGGTTTGCATAGTATGTGTTACAACGACGTGGGTTCGTGTATTAGTTAGCTATTGCAAGTGATAGTAATAAATGACGTTAACTTCGATATTAGGTCTCGCTCTACATCAAATAAATTTTTGATTTTTAGTATTTGGTATCTTCAATTTAAACATGTAATGAATTTAAACACATATGGTTAAATAGGAGTGATTATATTTAGTGAATATACGATGTCTTTATTTTGGGCCAACAAAAAAGCGTGGAAAAACAACCTTGCCATCTTAGTATAAACTACTTCATATATTGTTAGCTCAGATTATAGGTATGATATAATACTGTTTCACCGTAAGTACAGTAAGTAGACATTTTAACAATTAGGTGACCAACTTATTCGCTTGCCCATAAAACCGGTTGCTTATCATGATAATGTGGGTGTTAGAAAATTTCTTTGGTACCATATATTATGCATGCTTAATATACATACCTTCACACTAACAACGTTTCATTGACGATTTGAACAGGACACGTTGAAACTACTTAAAGAAAGCATTTAAAGAAGCATATGCTGATGGTATCCAAAGGAATTGCTTGGTATTTATGGATATAAGTAGAGGGCTTCTTACAGCAGACAAAAACAAAAGATTGGTAGGAAATTTATATAAGTTATGTGTAGGTAGCTTTCATCTAATTTCTCAAAGTTTTCGACGGTTGACATTATACCACAAACACGTCATTGTCTATGATATATCAGTCTTTGAATACATAAACATAAACACGGCCGCCCCGCAGCAACGCGCGGGCAAACTTGCTCGTAAGATCAAATCACTGAATTTGAGTTTCTGCAAAAATCTTGGCCTATGACCGTTAACAACAAAAAATTTGATGCCCCTTCTTTGTTTGATGCCCTGAGCCGTCGTACAGTCCGCCCATGCACAAGGACAACCCTGCGGC
Source organism: Chrysanthemum seticuspe (assembly GCA_019973895.1). Taxonomy (NCBI): domain Eukaryota; kingdom Viridiplantae; phylum Streptophyta; class Magnoliopsida; order Asterales; family Asteraceae; genus Chrysanthemum; species Chrysanthemum seticuspe. The sequence goes on along the minus strand of BPTQ01000002.1, from coordinate 243,026,703 downwards.
GAGAACCGTGGTCCGTCCCTGGTTTGAAGTGACCCGCCAATGTTTATTTACTTTGTGGGCGATTTAGAATAAGACGAGCTTTTCTTAACGTGACTATTATACTTTGAAAAAGTAATTCAGAAAGTGGACATTTCTAAACGTAATTAACATACTAATGCTACTATTTTCTTATCAAAGTCATAAAAAATTAAAGACAATGATGTTGAGTTGTTCGGTAGACGTCGGCTATGTTTGGCACAGGGCTTTTAAAGACTTATCGGGGCTTGGGTTTTTAAAATAAGCCGGCTTATAAAATAAGTATCGTTTGTCACACAAAAAATAGTTGCTTATGGAGTCTTATGGCTTATAAAATAAGTTATAAGCCTCTATAAGCCCAAGCCCATAGAAAAGGGCTTATAGAGAGTCTTATTGCTAGTTAAATTACTTAAATACCCTTCAAAATATAATAGATTATTACGCAAAAGCTGAACATATATCTGAACTTAATTTAATGTATTTTTATGCGATTTTATATTAATAAGCTTTAGCCCTAACTAATTCGCCAAACAGCTTTACAAAAATATAAACTCCATCTTTCGGCTTATAATATAAGCCCCAGCCCCAGCTCTAGCACCAGCCCCAGCCCATTCCGGCAAACACACCCATCGTCCATAATTCCACTATCTCTATCGATGTCCTCATCTCCATCAATCTCGTCATTCAATTTGCGACTCGTTCATCGGTTATGAGATGATGTAAAACATGATTCTGAATTCACCAATCATGAGAATTTTATGCGTTTGTTTGATGATTCCGACATCAACACCATTTCGACATCAGTGCATCGTCGCCTCCACGTAGAGGAACGACGTAAACAAACAACCAAGAAGCTACTACTATCACTAGTACAATCGCCACTTCTCCCGGCAATAATTTTTTAAGCATGCCTACGCCTTGCCTTCGGCAATATATGATCCCGATGACATGGCCTAGGCCATAGTTAGTCTTTATTGCCCGTCTGGAGTTACTGTCCCGACAACAAAATAATAACCATGCAAACGACGTTGTGTGTCCTACAATACTTTCTTGTCAAAGATTTTTGTAGTTGGGAATATATGTTGCCAACGACATGTCGTCGGCATCATAATGCTAATCAACTTCTTAATTAGCAAAAGTCAACAAAAGTCAAACATAATTAGTTATGTTACAGACGACATGTCATCGGTTACTGATAAGGATTTAAAACATACGTTTTTAAGGGGTCATTTAAGCCCTAAATCGACACATTTTATATTCGTTACTACTTAAAATCGTTCATTTTCATATTTTAGGTCTTTTGGAAGCAAAATGATGGAATTAAGCATTTGGATGAAAAGGAGCGAAAACATGAAGAAAATGACAAAGTCAAGACTCAAGCAGATTTTCAAGCCTGATGGCGTCCCAATCAAAGGGCGACGCCGTCCCTATATAAGAGTTTTGATCAAATAACACATGACGGCTCAGAACAAATTTTGGTTCTACAACCTGACGGCGTCACACCTAAACTCTGGAAGGCGTCTCCCTTATTTTCCACACCAGATGCCTAAGAACCAATCTCAGACAACGTCCCTCATGAAGGCTGACAGCATCACACTTACCAGCTGACGCCGTCCCAATGATGACTTGGCCCAAACAAAACCCTAATGACGGCGACCTGACGGCATCACTAGCAAAAGGTGACACCGTCGCATTTGTAATCTATATATAGAATTCGTTTTTCTGCATTTAGAGAGGTAGAACTTTGGAGAGCAAACCCTAATTCAGTTGTAGTCCGACTTGGAAAGTATTTTAGGGTTCCATACTCTTCTTTACATCATAAGATAAGTTTGTTAATCCATACTATCATTATGTTTACCCCATGATTAATTGTATGTGTGTATTCTTGCTTGTTTACCATGAGTAGATATATTTTCCTTGTGTTTGCTTTGATCTATGAAACCTAGTTGTTAATTATTGTTAGGTTGTCTCTTGTCTTAATTGGTAGATGCTAGAGTAAGAAAAAATGGCTTCTTCTTTAATTGTTGCGAGCTTGAACGTCCTAAATAGCAAAAAGCTTAGGAGTGCAGCTAGGCCATCGTTGTGTTTATGGCGTGAGTTGTAGCTTGTTGATAGTAGAGTATTCGGGGGAGATACTTAGGTACTTGGCAATCCCGGATAGTCTAGAGTAGAGTTACGATTCATAGAACTAGGGAATTAAGCACCCCCTATGACCAACGGAATACAACGCACCAATTAAGATGAGGATGTGACAATTCAAACGACCAATAAGAGATAACTAGGGAGTAAGAACATCTAAGTAAACACATTTTTAATCATCATAAGAGCACACCTACATTAGCATAATCTATCCTTAGTTTAAAGTAGTTAATTAGTTTTAATTAAAAGTAGTTAAAATCAGTAGAAATACCACCTCCACTCCTATACCCCGAGATATTTCCCTTGCTTTCTAATAAACCAAAAAGACTAAATAGAATATCCCACAATCTTACCTTCTCGTCATACATCTCTTCCTAGCATCTCTATTCCCCTAGAGAACGAATCACCCCCTGAGCTTACCCCATACTACACTAGAACGATTAGGTACACTGCCTAGAGAGTTGTAAAACTTGCTCATAGAAAAGGAAGTCTTTTCGATCTCGAACCCACGCATCAAGTTTTTGGCGCCACTGCCGGGGAATAGAATAGCTAGTTAGATTTCTATCTCGTTTAGGTCTACTCGCTTGATTCCTATCAAGTGATCTTTTTTCTCTTTTTCATTAAATTTCTTTTAGTCTATCCCCCTTCTTTGTGTTTTTATTCATAGCCTCATCACTTTTCATCATGGAATGTGATAATCCACCCAACAATGATCCACCAAATCCACCACCACATCAACCACTTCCACTCAATCAACCACCACTCGACCCGCCTAAAGGCCGTACTCTTGGAGAATACTCTAGACCGAGACATCAATGCTATAGGAACACCATTGAGCTCCCACTTCAAGCTAAAAACTACGGCCCAACAATTCGAAACCATCCGGTTGGTGCAAAACGGATGTACATTCCATGGAATTCGTTTCGAAGATCCTAAACAACATCTCAAGGATTTCCTAAAAATCGTTGACTCAATTGACCTTGATGCTACCTCATGCGAGATCACGCGCTTGCGTCTCTTCCAATTCTCTCTACGAGACCAAGCTAGTAATTGGCTTGAGCGACTTCCCGCAGGATTCATCTCAAGTTGGGATGATCTTACCACCCGTTTCCTTGCCCAATTTTTCCCACCGGGGAGAACTACTAAGCTAAGGAATGACATCTTGATGTTCCAACAACGTCAAGGCGAAACCCTTTATGAGTCGTGGAATCGATTCAAGGACTTACTCCAAAAAGTCCCTCATCACGACATTGATCTTTGGCTTCAAGTCCAAATCTTTTATGATCATTTCAATCTTTCCACGAGGCAAACCATCGACCAAGCGGCCGGTTGTAAGCTTAGTGAACTTACAGCGGAAGAGTCGTGGGGTACAATAGAGGACCTTGCCCTCTATGACAACGAATGTTGGAATGACCCCCGTGAGTTGCCCAAAACCGTAAAGGAAATCTCCTTGCCTCCCATTGACTCACAACCTTCCAATCATAGGATGCTTGAACTTGAAGATTAAGTCAAATTCCTAATGAGTTCCTACGAGTCTCCTAAACCTTCACGCCAAGTGAACAAAGTCTCAACCTTATGTGAGTTATGTAGTGGTCCCCACGACACTCGTAATTGCACGAGACTCCCCGAACAAGCTTCCGTGGACTACGCATCCTCGCGTACCAATAGAACGGGAGGAAGATTCCCCACAACCCCCGAACCTAGGACTTACAATGAAGCTCGAGAGGCATGGAAGGGCAAACCCAAATATTATTGGAGTCAAGCCAAAGAATTCACCTCTAACGACCTCCCATGGCCCCAACAACACAATTTAAGCCCTCTTGCCCCTAGTCAACATAACTTGGAAGGGACGATGCGAAACTTCGTGACATCCCAAGAAGCTCAAATAGCCAAGCTTTCGGATCGCTTTAATCAACAACAAGTCGATATGGATAGGAGGATAGATAACCTCTTGAAAGCCATTACCAATCATGACAGGATGACAACCGAAAAGGTTAATGCTATCTCGACTCACTCCTCCGAAAAAGCTCCCCTTGTAAAGATGAAGGACCCAAGCAAGTACTTCACTCACTCGTAATTAGGAAACGAAACTAGGGACCCGTCTTCATCAAAGCACGTTCACTTCGTCAATGCTATCACCCTAGTGAGACCAAATAGGAATAATGATGAAGCAAACTATGAGACGATACTTGAGGTTAGTGAGACTCCTAAGGATGAAACAACTAATGAAGGATTTTGGATATGGTTTTTTTTATGGAAGGAATAATGACTCTGTTTAATGACCGGTTCTCCTGCTCCTTCAACGTCTCCAACTCATTCTGCAGGACCTTCACGAACTCCAACATATTATGCAGGACCTTCAACATCGAGTCCTAGAAATGCAGAGTGCTCAAACTTCATCAAATTGAATCACAAGATAAAGATACTCGAGAAAATGCTAGAAGTGTATATGCATCCCAACAAACATACAGTTGATTCAGCCGCCCTATTTCATGACATTTATAATGACATGGACAATCTTAGTTTGGATTAATTCGTATGCTTTAATGTTTAAACTCTTATCGATTTGTAATGTAATTTCGTATGCTTTAATTAATGTTTGAATGTTTATCGATTTGTAATGTAATTCGTATGTATTTTACATATCCAAACACCCCTTTAAACTACAAAGTATTTCAAATATGCAATTTTTCAACACTAAATTACGTATGCATAAAGACCTCTTTAATCATATCCAAACACCCCTTTAAACAGACTCAATCATCTGCTTGTAATGTAATTCGATTCGTAATGTAATCCGCTTTGTAATGTAATTCATATGTATTTTACACTTGGTATTTGACATTAATCATCTGTTTGTTAAATCCATATCCAAACACCCCTTTAAACAACAGGGTATTTCAAATATGCAATTTTCCAACACTAAATTGCATATGCATAAAGACTGAAATTGAAGGAACAATATCAGAATTAACAAAAATGAAGGCAAACCTTTTATTCAACACGCAAGAGTTCTCAACCACATACATTTCATACAAACTCAAACGAAACTATTAGACAAGTAAATGAAACAACTCAAATCAAACAACTCGACAAGCAAACGAAACAACTCAAACAAAAAAACTCGATAAGCTAACGAAACACACGAAATAGACCATAACAAACATCGAAGTTCATCGAATTTTCTCTTTCCTAAAACCTGCACCACCTTTTACCTCCATTGCATTCTTTTGCTTGATGAAATGTTCAAACAAAGCTTCAAGATTTGTTATCCTCATTCCCAATTCATCGACTTTTTCCTCCATTCTTTCACTATGAGCATCGGCCAACATATGTCTGTAGTATGGCTTTTTCCTCAACCATTTCAGAATGACATCTCTCATCCACGGGCTAATGTTCTTATAAGAACCATATTCCTCAATAATTTCATCGCCATATGTATTAAAAACTTCATCAAAGAGTGGTATGTTTGATAAAACCTTTGACCACTCCCCTTCCGGCGTGTAACCAGCCATTGTTATATGTGTTTTGTGAGAATTGATGATTAAGTTATGTATGCGTTTTGCTAAATTGAGGATCGTTGATTATATATAAGTAAAAAATTGGCGGGATAAAATTACAATAAGGCGGGAAAAAATCCCGACGACTTGTTGTCGGTAACAAACTAGTGGGGAAAAAATCCCGCCCAATTATTCTCTATAATTTACAAGCGGGGGAAGGCCAAATTTGACATAAATACATACCGACAACATGTCGTCGGGATCTAAACACTAATTACAAGGATTAACACTAATCAAACGCTAAGCGGGATAATTTTTTTTTATTATATATGGTCCTTAAGACATGTCGTCGGTACCAAGTTGGCGGGATTAACTTCCGCCCAACTATTCGCAATTATTGAGAAGCGGGAGAAAAGTCAAATTTGACAAATATGTTGCCAACGACATGTCGTCGGGATAATTTGTGCATTAAAATTCAACACACCGGAGGTTCGATCAAGCCATTTTTTTTTATTGTTTAGTGTATATTGCTGACAATATTGTGTCGTCGACAATATATGCGTAGCCTGCTCTAATTATTCTTGTAGTGGATCACAACCAATATTATCAAGGGAATCTCATACCATAACAAATCTTTTATATAATAAAGGAATTACATCCTTTCAGAATATTTTTAAAAAGTCATTCTTATAGGAAAAAAAATTGGACCAATAGGAGAGTTCGATTTTGCCACGTAAGCGAAATCGTGCGATGTGATTGGTCAATAAAAAGTCAAAATTGAATTGAATTTGGTCAAAATTGGATTAAAACGTGTTGAATGAAAAATATGTCAAAAAAGTATATGTGTCAAAAGTGTGAAGAAAAAAACTTTTAAAATGCGGGACTGAAAATAAAAACTTCAATGACCTCAATCTAAACCATACCAAACCTGTCTTCTACCCAATACCAATCATAATACCCGACCTCACCCAATCAAAAAACCCAAAATAAAACGAATTTCAACGAGCCAGGCCAAATTCAATCATGAACACATATGGTGATCTAAAAAACCTTTTTATGTTTGCTCAAATGGCGATCACAATGGGAAAGGGTGAATTTTGGTTAATCAAAGGTATTTTCCCAATTATTCTAGCAAGTTGGATAATAGATTTAGGGTTTCTGTTTTTGTTAGTTAATTGAGATTTAGGTTTATGTTTTTGTTGTTTTTTAAGTTAATTTATATTTTATTTGGAGTAGAAAGTTTTGTTTTTTAGAGCATTTTTATTATGGTTTATAGGAGAATTGGTAATTAGAGTTACTTTGATGTTGGTTGGTATTTTCATAGCATTCGAAGGTCAGGTTTGCAACCTAATTAGTAGCAAAATAGTGTTATATGCCACCTTACGAAACCAACTTTGCTATCTCAGTAGAAAGAGCAAACCTAATCAGTAGCAAAATAGTGTTATATGCCACCTTACGAAACCAACTTTGCTATCTCAGTAGAAAGATGAATTTAGAATAATGATCCAAGTACTGTTTAGAATAATGAATTTAGAATAATGATCCAAGTACTGTTTACACATGTAAAATGGAAATTCTAGCTATTATGAAAGGAATTGAAGTTGGTTCCCGGTTTCTAGTGAACATGAGTTGTTCGTGCGCTATCGTTTTAATTAAAAGTAGATTTCAAAAATGTTGCTTTATACATATTTGTTTATCTGCAGAAAAACAATAAAAAGTATGGCGAAATAACTTTGTTCGTACTTTTGTTTTACAAGTTTAAACTACTATTATAAAATTTTTGGAATCAATAATACGAAGTTACGAGCATAACTCTGACATGAGCTCTATCTGAAAAGAACACCAACTTTATTTAAAGGGAGATGATTTGTGCACTCTACAATTTGATTGATACACTTCTTTTTAATGTGTATTGCCATTTATGCTCTTATATCATTCATATTTTTTTCACCCCTCTAAGGGTATAAATGGCAATACACACTAAAATAGAGTGTGACAATCAAATTGTGAAATGTATAAATCACCTCCCATACCGATATGTAGTTTTCCTGAACATTGTTTTACATTTATTTTGTAAAAACGTTTCAGATACAAACAAAAGTGACGTCTATCTATGATTCAAAAGGTTTATTTTATATCTGTAGCTCTATACTATGTTTAATACCCGGATCTAATAACTAAACCTGTAAATAACAACTGATTTTACCCTAATCAATGGACATTTCAATTAAGAACTGTTCAGGAAGCGAAGCGAGCCGAGAATCGTGCCACACACAATCAAAAATCTTATATCCGCCGCCGGACAAATACATATTGAATATGTGATATTAGTGAAGTATATATTGTATTAAATAGTTTTAGAGGTTACATTAAATTGCTGTAATACAAATTTATTTAAATGTGAATCACACGTTGAGCACTTAGCAAGATGCCCTTACATATGATAGACATTCATGTGTGTGTATACAATGAATAATTGCATTATAGACGCATGATGTAAAAGGAATGAATTATATCATGACTTCAACTTGTTATGATCAGATGCAAACGATTTCTTATGCTTATGAGCCTCCGACGGCAGCTTAACATTGGTGGCTAATCCTACTGCTTCAAGAAGCCTTATGAAATACCAACAAATGTCGATTTGCCACCACTCTAACCCATGTCGAGCTGAATACTCGAATGCATGGTGATTATTATGCCATCCTTCTCCAAAGCCAAGTAATGCTACCAACCTGTATATATCATGATTTGTATATAATTAATTAATACGAGTACTAAATGATTATGTACTACATGCATGTTATATAGGCTATAGCTGCGATATATTTCTAAAACTTACCAGTTATTCTTGGAGAGATCATCAGTGTTCCAAGCTTTATTTCCCCATATGTGACATGCTGAGTTCAGAAGAAATGTCACATGATAGAAACATGTGGTTCTAACACCCTACATATCATGATCTCGTAGTTTAATCGATTTATTATTACATGAGCTCAGCGTAAATATGTTGCATGAAATACTTGCATAGAGGCTTACCATAATCCAAACAAGGTAGTTAAATCCACCAATAGCATAAACAAGGAGTGAGAATCCAATAATATGCAAACTATAGGTTGTTTTAACAAACCTATAAAATACTTGATTCTTTAAGTCCTGTGCATTTTTCCGCTCTTGATACTACAAAACATGATAGATATCTTTCAAGATTAGTTATTCAACGAAAGAAACTTAATAAAAATGAACTTTTGAGTACCTTCTCAAGAATGTAGCCACTATCAAAGAGCCATCCCATATGACTAAACCAAAATCCGAAAATTGGAGAATGTGTATCTTTCTCGGTATCGACGTACTGATGGTGATATCTATGAATGCTCACCCAATATATCGGATCCCTCTATATGCATATTACATTCGGTTGAAATTTGAAAAACATAAGTATATATGAAAGAAATAAATGAGGCTGAGAAAAACGAACCTGGAAACTTAAGACACCTAGATAAGCAAAGGTGTACTCAAGCCACCATGGAAGCTTGAAACTACGGTGTGATAGGTTACGATGATAAGATAGATTTACTCCACACACCCCACATAATATGTAGCTCCAAACTGCAGCCCAGAAAGCTCCCCATGTAAAAGTAAATGGTGCGCATAATGCAAGCAAATGAATACCTAAGATCGCTACACCCATTTTGATGTCGATAGTCCTCCATTTACGTCCCACGAAGTGGTTTCTTTTCCTTGTAACAATCACATCGGAGAAAGGTATCTTTCCATATTCCGACTCCTCTACACCTCCAGAAGTTGTGTTCAACATTCTCATTTATGTCAACAGAAATACTGTACAGTGAATAGAAGGGTGTACGATAGTTGTATGGCATTATAGTTCTTATATAGGCGGTGTATGCATTAATTGGTGGGTATAGGAGAGTTTTGTGGCATGAAGGTTCTCACCGTACGTGGAACCTCCAAAACTCACACATCCCAAACCTAGATAAATGATGATATTAATCTAGTGGATCAAGTTAGCTTAACGCCTAATCAATAAAAATGTTTGGCAACAGTTAGCACTAGGGCACATTTGTGGGTTCGCGTCGAATAGATCTCCAGTACTGAAAATAGAAAAAAGAAATAGCATGTATTTCACGACATCAACCATTTTTTGGTCATCTAGATCTTCACTAGTTTCTTAAAATGGATTTAATGATTTAATAATCCATGTAATTAGCTGCGAGGTCGTAATGCAAAAGTTTAGGTGGTACTAAACATGACGATTAAGTATATATAATACCAATTATTGAAGCCAAAAAATTAGTGTTTCATATCTAGGTTTAACTTCAACAGATATATACTCCCTCTGTCTCATATTGACCGTCCACTTTGAATTTTCAAAGTCATTTATTTATAACTTTGACCTTATATATTTTTTATTTTGTTATATAATACTTGATGCAAAATATATGAATAGATTGAGTTTTAAATGTATTTTTTACTGGTATAATTTTTATTAAATATTATATAACACTAATAAAAATATTTAAGGTCAAAGTTAATAAAGAAAGACTTAAAAAGTCAAAACAGGACAATTAATATGGGACGGAGATAGTAGAACATAAAATCTTGTATATTGTTATCATTTTTATTGGAAATGAATTATGAAGCTTCAAGCCCTAGTATATGCATTTTGAGACTCTAGAAGCTAAGCCCTTATGCGGTTACATAACTTGCACAGTTGCACATCATCTGGTTAGTATATACAACCAATATTTATGAATTACGTAGTTTTAATACAAATGTTTTTTTTGAACAGCAAGAGGAGAAAATATATAAATAACGGGCCACCTAATAAGACATTAGGAGCCGAAAATACAACAGTTAAATACAATGGGCATTACATGGGTTATCGAACCAACTAATCCAATTTAAACGAGCCTTCCTATACCTACATGAGATCCAGTTTTAATACAAATGTTGTTTTGAAAAAAGGACCGGATTACTTACTTGCATGTATAGACAACCAATATTTATGAAGTATTTTTTAACGGCATTATCAGTCAAAGAAGCTAGAAAAAGATAACAACATAATTACAAGAAAATTATACAAGCGGATCTAGGATTGCATATCCAATCTAACCACATGGGATTTAATTTACAAATCCTATTTAGAATCCACGAATGAGAAAACACATTTATTTTTTTCTCTAAGAGTGTATTCTTTGGCAGATTTAGATAAACACAAGTTCGATATTAAATCTCCATATTACCCAAGTTGTTGTTTGAAAACACACCATAGCTAAATTACTATGGCCAACCGTCTCCCCCAATGTAATCAAATCAGTTATAGTCTTTGGGAAGTCATTAAATCCCCACCAACTGGATAGCATCTTCCAAAGGCAAGTTGTGATCTTACAATCCACAAAAAGATGTTGATTTGTTTCGATATTTCTTCACCACATACCGGGCAATGAATCGAGTCCATGTCAATCCCACGATTATTTAAGTTATAATGTGTAATACCCCTATATAGAATTATCAACGAAATTTCTGGTTTTTCATAAGTCCTACTTATCTTTGTATATATGACCCTTACTCGAATTTAAATCTTTTATGTAATAAAGAAATTACATCATTTCAGAACATTTTTGAAAAGTCATTTTTATAAGAAAAAAAATCGGACCAATAGAAGAGTTCGATTTTGCCACGTAAACGAAATCGCGCGATCTGATTGGTCAATAAAAAGTCAAAATTAAATTAAATTGGTCAAAATTAGATTAAAACGTGTAGAATGAAAAATATGTCAAAAAATTATGTGTCAAAAGTGTGAAGAAATTTCTTTTTAAAAAGCGGGTTTGAAAATAAAACTTCAAGGACCTCAATGTAAACCATACAAAACCTATCTTCTACCCAATACCAATCATAATACCCGACTTCACCCAATCAGAAAACCCCAAAAAAACAAATTTCAACCAGAAAACCAGGCCAAATTCAATCATGAACGCATATGGTGTTCTAAAAAACCTTTTTATGTTTGCTCAAATGGCGATTACAATGGGAAAGGGTGATTTTTGGTTAATCAAAGGTATTTTTCCAATTTATTCCATTAAGTTGGATAATACATTTAGGGGTTGTGTTTTTTCTAGTTAATTGAGATTTGGTTTATCACTAGTACACAAACCATATTTTACAACGGTTATTTTGCATTTTTTGAAACGGTTTTGGACCGTTCTATAATAGAACGTACTAAATAATGGGGTTGGTTTTTTAGAACGGTTTTCACCCGCTTTAAATAAATGTATTTTTTACAACATTCATGTAGAACCGTTTTAAAAAGGTTGTCAAAAGTAAAAAAAAAAAATGGTTATTATCAGGAGGAAGAAGAACAAGATAGTTCTTGTTTTTGGTGTATTGTGATAAAAAGAAGACATAATTTTATAAAGTAAGAGATAGTGTTGCTTTTTTTCTTGTTTTCTTGTCGACAAAGAAGAAAAAGGCATTGTTTTTGTGAAGAGAAGGTACAGCTGGTTGATAATATAATATTTATTATATTTGGTAATATAATAGTTTTATTATATAAATATAATAAAGGTTATTAATTAAAAGGGTATTGCACAAGGGACTTTGTTAGTTTGTGATTGTGAGGTTTTTTCACAAGGTTTAGCAAATTAATAAAGGGTTTAAAGAATGACGGGAGCCAACTTTTAAGTTCTAAAACATGTTCCCAAAGAGAATGTCTACATGACAACATTGGTGGACATTGTGAGTAGATTTTTTTTTTTGAAAGGCAACATTTCATAAAGACCCTCGAACAAGAACCAAAATACAGTACATGGCGCCCCCTCTATTAAACAAGCTAATTAAAAGAGGACGGGACCCAAAAGAAATAAACATAACAACAAAAGCTACTAAATAGGAAAACTAAAATTTACCTAAAAGAAAACTAAAACAGCAAAACAAAAAGGACCCTTGAGAGAACTGAAGATGTAGCAGCAAGGACAAAATAGGCACAGCCAAAAGGAATGCATCATGCAGACTCACATAACAATTTGCAGCGCCTTACCACATCAAAAGAATAAATACCCCTTCCTGCACCTTACAGAAACATGTATATTACTGTAGAGAAGAGTCAAAAGAAGATTACAATAATATAATTAGAATATCAAATCTACAACACATGAACACAATAAAGAAACCCACAAACATAAAATGAAATAAGAGCCCTTCAGAAGTACCTTCTACATAAAGAATGATGAACACATGTAAAATTGAGTGGATTTAAGGATTCTTCAAGATCTGCAAAAAATAAAACATAGGAATTGTTTTGGGGATAAAGAAAGAGAAAGAATGCACTCTCTTGTAGATATAAGAATGTGAAAGAAAAAGTGAAGAGTTTGATTATATAAATAAATAAAAGATAAGAGAGAATGAAAGATGAAAAAAGATGGGAGGGGAAATTCCCGCTTCAGGTGAAAATTTTTTGAAATGAAAAAATGAAATTTTTTGAAAGGACTAGTATAAATTATTTAAAACTATTATAGTTAACCGTTCTAAATAACTAGTATAAATTATAAAATATTAGATTTTTTTAAAGCGTTAGTAATCAACCGCTGTAAATGAAAAAATTAAATTATAAAATATAGTATCTTTTAGAACACTTTCACTTAACCGTTTTAAACAATAAGTATAAATAATATAATATTGATTCTTTTTTAAAGCACTCCTATATAACCGCTTTAAATAATAAGAAAAAGTTAGATAAAATAAGTAACCGTGTTAAATGAAATACTTTATAATACTTTTTGTGTCTTTCAAATTATTTAACACGGTTTAACTTGAAACCGTTTTTAAAAGTCCGTTATAAAATGGTCTTTCTCTGCTAGTGTATGTTTTTGTTGCTTTTTTAGTTAATTTATATTTTATTTGGAGTAGAAAGTTTTGTTTTTTTAGAGCATCTTTATTATGGTTTATAGCAGAATTGGTAGTTGGAGTTACGTTGATGTTGGTTGGTCTTTTCAGAGCATTTGAAGGTTAGGTTTGCAACCTAATTAGTAGCAAAATAGTGTTATATGCCGCCTTACGAAACCAACTTTGTTTGTCTTGAGCACAAGGTCTGTGCTGGTAGCTTTTGTCAACCGGCATGGATAGTGGGACCATGTTGTGTTTCTACTGATCAACCAAATGTATGACTTGAAAGTAAAGTTGTCTTATTTGTGTGTTAAACTTCAAGGTGGACAACATAATAATAAGAATCATATTGCAGCACTTGCAATCGCTCTCAAACAATCGGCCACAAATACACTGAATATATTGCAAACTAGTCACAAGAAGTGTAGGATCGTGAATATTATGTTGTTTGATGATTCGGGTGGTCTAGGATGATGATAGTATATGAATGCCATTGTTAGAGAGATGAAGAGAGTAGAGAGGGAATTCTAGAGAGATAAACAAAAGTGTAGAATATTAGATTAGAACTTCCAACCCTCTAACTTGGAAGGTAGAGGGTATTTATAGGTTACAAACTAAACGACCTCCTGACGGCCTGTGGATCAGGTATACAGTGGGTAAAGACCCGTCCTTCCTCCACGATGAAACACTACGCTAAACTACGCTACTAACTAACTAATTAACTACTGAATAACGTAAATAACGACATGTCTACGAGCTAATATATGTTAGACTATAATTGGGGTGACCGACACTTTCACATGAAATTTTCTAATTCCTAACAATCTCCCCCTAAGGGAGGTCACCCCATGTAATACATTTTGCATCCTAGCATTCTATCTTTGACTTTAGTTCTGAGCTCGTAGACTTCAATTCTTCAAGTTCCTCAATCTTTGTGCTTTAGTAGCGATTCTTCAAAGTCAGATTATTTTGTACTTTCGGTGGAGGTCTTTGAACTGATCCACATCTTTGATGATCTTCGAGCTTTCATTGAGATCATCAGCCACAACAAATCTCTCTGGATCATCCATAGTCGTGTTGCCTTCATGTGAAGTTGTGACTTTCGGACCGACATGCTCACACCTTTTGGATCATGACATCCTTCCATCAGAGTAGCGGAAGCTTTACTGGTTCATGATATTTGCAGCAGCGTAGCAGAAGCATAGTATAAAAATATCAGAACCAGGTTATGTAGATATGCACCAGTCATGATTTCTTCAATTAAGTGTGGATGTTGTGAGCATGTGGCTTTGGATTGACTCCTCAATTCTGATCAGCTGCAACCGTCCAAATGTACCTGCAAACAACAGTTAGCAATAAAACACACGAAAGTGTCTTTGATCACTTTCGTTGAATTGAGGTACACGGCCCACGGTTCCCCGTTGATTAGTACAAGTACTGCCTGTGATCAAGTATAATTCCGAAGAATCTCCTTGACAGGGTTTCGCAGCTGTTCTAGCTGTTCTCAAACCGGAACGTCTCAAAGAAGACAACACGGAGTGAGTGAACCAGCGAATTGAGATTCACTGATTGATGAAAATGATTTGAAAACAATCGCGTATTGCTTAAGATGAAAGAGTTTTGCAATACGACGAAGGTTTTATGAGAAAGATCAATTTTCAATCAAAAAGACTTTTTGTATTTAAACCGAGTACACATTCGATGTGCTAGAGAAAAGAAGATTCGCACATCGAACGGTTTTTCCTAAAGTATTTTTTCAATCAGAGATACTTTTTAAATTTGAAATATGAATACACATTCGACGTGCTAGAGAAAAGAAGGTTGCACATCGAACGGTTTTTCCAAAAGTATTCGTCAATTCATTTCCTGGACCAAGGTTGATTCACGAGGGAATCGCCCCATTGTTTCTATCCAGTTGTCACAAGCTTGATCTTTAGAAAAGATCTCACATGTCACCCACCAAGAGCTTGTTTGATGTTGGCTCTAGAAGGATTTCCATCTTCATCGTGAATACTTTTACATACCACTCAAATGTTCTGGTAATACCACAAGGATAATGTGTAGGACTCTTAGTATATACTTACTTTCCACATTGAGTGAAACAGCAAGTCTTCAAGATTTTAGTGTCCTAATGAGATATTGTGGATGATCTCTTGGCTCTAGACTCGATTGTGCACATTTGGTTTCCTATGCCGGAGACTAGGGAGAGGGTCTCCTTCTTCAATATCAACAATCTCTAAGAGAAAGTCGATAGATAATGTCGGTTCCCCGTGAGAATGAAACAAGCCCTTTTAAGAGGAACTTGAGTAGCTTGGGAAGTTTAGTGCAGTGCGTCACTGGGTCCATGACGTCTTGTCTTCAATACCAGTGTTACCTTAGTAACCACCAGTAGCATATGTATTGAACCCGGTTACTGCCCTAAGGTTGAATTATTGGAGGGCTATTTTCTTTTCACCCTTTTCTCATTTCATTTCTTTTTCATTCTTCAACCCCTTCAGTGCTTACCGAGACTTCATTACTAGAACCTTGTTGGGTTTATTCCAGTACTAGCTCTGTCTCAGTCCGCACTCTTCCCATATTCTCAATTTTTTTCTCCTTTTTTCAATATACCTAAGGACTCTACACTATCTAGTGGATTGTCCCTGGGTAGTCCCTCCGGTTCTGGCGGATCGTGGGAACAAATACCTAACCTAACCATCCTTATAACACCATGCATAAAGTAAATTGGTCGGTCTTTTGGTATTGTTCTTTCCTTCATGAAACCAATTGGAAAATCATTTGAAAAAACAATCAAGGTACTTGTGATACGAGATCAAAGCATTTTGTACCTTAATAGTTTTGATCATTTAGAAAACCTCCCCCTCAACATTCAAGGCACATTATATTAAAACATAAAAGCATTTGCACCCCGACATTTTATTTTCTTTTTAAAATGCTCCCCCTCAATATATGCTTTGAGATTCGAAAAGCGTTTAGCACATATGAGAGAGCAGCCTGCACAATTGAGTCAAAACGATCACCTTTTATCAAATTTCATAATTAAATCACAAATTCTCCCCCGATCAAAAATATCAAACCCTTTGAGATTTTGGATCCCAAGTGATTTAATTCGGTTTAGAAAACATGGGAGAAAATGTGGCCTTGTTTAAATACTCATCTGGTTTTTGGATAAATCTTCCTCCTCAACATGTGCATTGTGTATTTGAAATCGTTTGGCACATGGAGGCAGGAGTGCCTTTGAAGGACTAAAACCAATTCCATTAAGACAGATTTGAGATTTAAATCACGATCTCTCCCGCGATCAAAAATTTCAAACCATTTGAGATTTGTGATCCCAAAAGATTTAAATCATTTAGAAAATTTTGGGGAAAGACATGGCAAGATTTTATTTTGAAAAATGACAGATAAGGACCATTTTAAGACATTAAAGATTGTTATTGTGAGGTATGATTGTTTTAAGATATCTTTTAGTAAAATAAAACAATTTCACAATCAAACAAGAACAGAAAAAATTTCATTTTGTAAGATCTTTGAGTTTTAAAGAAAATCATACCATGACATAACATTAAATCTTTAAATCACCACATTTTAACGTACACACGGACTCTTTTGAAGATATATTGTTTGAAAATACTTTAAATAAAATCACTCTCCCCCTCAATCGATAACCGAAGTCGTTGATTGAGTGACTTAAGTTTTGATAAAATAAAGTCCGGTGATTTTCAAAATTAAGTCCAATTTATTTTCAAAACAAATATTTTCCATTTTCAAAACAATTTTAATCAAAGTTTTAGAAAATGGTGTCCTGCACAAAGATACGTTAGGTGGTATGGAAGTTGCTTCTGTTGTTGCTGTAGGGCTTGGAAGAAAAACCGTCTGCAGATGCAGTAAGACTTCTTCTTACGTTGCATTTTGAATGCCAACTGAGGTCAAATTAAGCTCTGTTTCTTCAATCACTTAGAAGAAAACCATTTGCTGATGCAGTGAGACCTCTTACGTTGCATTTATGCCAACTCTCAATAGAAGTCCAATTAAGCTCCGTTTCTTCATTTGTCAACCCAAGATATAGTTAACCTTTCCTTTCGGCATCCAATCATCTTCAATTGTGGGATCCTGATCGGGAACATTCTTATAACCAATATACCTGCATATGTTAGTGAACACACATACCGATATATGGTGGTCGACATCACCCAAACGGCAATCGACTAATAAGGGTCAATGCAACATATCAATCAGATCATTTAAATGCAAGGGAATAATGTGTTCATCAAACTCTAATCATCTAATCCTAGCAATCATATCATAGGCACCTAGTCCTTCAACATAGGTTAAAATCATTTTTAATTAAGCATATTAGGATAATTAAGAAAGCTCGTTAGAAGATATAGATTTGAAAACATTCTCCCCCTCAACCAATAACTAATTTTATAAAAGATTTTAAAAGTGCTGAAGTCATTGATTGAGTTTCCAAATTATAAAGACTCTGAAACTGATTGTTTTTAAGCAACTCATTTTCCACCATTTTGAAAAACACCAAATATTTTTCTGAAGAATTTTAGACGGAAAAACATTTGTGTAGGAACAGCAGTCCTTCGACATACTTTCCTCAATTAGTTTTAGGATAAGTGCACGAAATATTTGAAAAATTGTTTAGCGCAACACTTTCCTTCCTTGAAGAGCGGGTTGCTATCAGAAATAATAGCAAGCCATATTTAAGCACGAGTTACAGTCTGAAATAACTGCAAGCCATATTTTGAGACATGTTTTGAGAAGAATATTTACACCTTCTGCTCGAACTTCATCTATGGTCCCGTGCCATTATTGAATGACATTTATAAGACCGTAGATGTTATCGATACCAGAAGACATGTCTAGAGAAAACATATTTTTGGTATTTTTGAAATTTTCTGATTTTTATGGGTTTTTGAAGGTTTTAGATTTTTCTATTTTGTTTTTGTTGGTTTTATAGTTTTGTATTTTGCTTTTTGAAAAATATTTACAAAGATAGAGTAGATGATATAGTAAAAGAAGATGATGATACGAGTACCGAGATAAGGATATCGAACAGCCCCGTTGTAGAAGATAGAAGTCATCATCTCTTAAACATTCACCACCAAAGCTTCCAAGGCTCTTGAATCGAGAGAAATTGAACCGTGTGAAAGTGAGACTTTGGCAGCTTCCCCCCAAACCGAAAAACCTTTAGATGAGCAAATTCGAAGCTCTATTTCAAGTTTTCCTTAGCCAGGTGCACAGAGAAGCACACCATTATCATAAATCCCGCTGCTCCATTTAAGAACAATAATCGAGGTTCTCCGTTCGGGGTTATATCATCAACAAGAATAGCAACGTATCATCCCACTCATAAATAATCTTCTCAAATTTCATAACCACTGAAGTCTGAAGCAATCCATTCCAAAAAGGTGTCAAGAGACCACTTCCCCCACGTAGTCAAATTGATGCAGTCAGTCTCTTTGTATAATGCTCAAGAACTCTCCCAAATACACATCATGAGGGGAATGAAAACACCTTCCCATGTTCACATTTTTCTTCCCGGATGATCGTGTATGAAGCTCAAGAACCCGAAGTACACCAATACCCAAGAGCTTTCCCGAATACACATCATGAGGGGAATGAAAACACCTCCCCATGTTCACATTTTTCTTCCCTGATGATCGTGTATGAAGCTCAAGTATCTGAAGTATACCAATACCCAAGGAAGGAAAAACTGATAACATTGAAGAAGCAAGCCAATTCACTGATTATCTCTGCGGATGACAATCTCTGTGGATGTCAACTCCGGAATAAGTGATTATATCTCTGAATCACTGATTAAGCCCTCAAGTGAAACAGCTGAGTGCCTCCAATGTACACAATTCTCTCTCCTCTGATGACTGTGATAACATCGAGATCATCACGCACTTGTGTACCTCTTTTATCTTCAGAAACTAACTCTTCCATCGTTTCCCCCACATAGTTGGAATAAGAATACTAAACGCCTTGATGAGTAAAACCTTGAGTTTCTCTGCGGTCATGACATTTGTTTTCCCGAGATATCTTCAATCACTTAGAAGAATTAAGTTCATCAAGTTTACTCGCCATGAGTTAAACCTTGAGTTTCTCTGCGGTAATAACATTTGTCTTCCCGGGATATCTTCAATTTCTTAGAAGTATTAAGTACATCAAGTTTTACTCGCGTTTAGATGCTTGTCTCCTTCCCCCTTTCTGGTTTTGATACTTCAGAATCAGCAACTCTTTGAATGCCCAAATACTTGAAATTTGTTGAGAAGATTGCTTGAAGTCTTTGTGAGAATCAACATGATGAATAATGTGAGCAAGTCTAATTGGGGATTAAATTCGACATATCACATTCCCCCAATTAGTGCTCTCCCCTAGACCGACAGTCTTTTTGATAAATGCCCAGATTACGAAGAAGTCTTTAGATCATTAAATGCAACTCGTCTTTGGTCTTCTAACATATAGCAAGAAATGTAGAACAGACTGAAGACTCGACCTTCTTCAAGATTGTCCAGTTGGGGAATAGATAGTTAACATCTTCAACTCACACCAAAAAGCATCCCACCAAAAAAGCATCCCAATTAACTTACATCTTGCAAATCCCCTTAACTAAAATCCCTCCCAATCAAACAAGAACAGAAAGATGTTCATCAAGGAAATCAGCAATCAAGCCACAACGAACACACAAGATGGTAACGCCAAACTACCAATCACATCAAACAAGAACAGAGAGATTGTTCGGAATCATCATGTTGATGTATACGTGAAGCATTAACCGGAAGCACTTTGTCGATAAACTCATCAATCCGAGTGAAGATGTCAACCAACGGCTCTTAGAAGAGAAAAACTCCATGTGAAGATGACCCGATAAGAAGAAGCTCGGTTCTTACATGAGTTTAGAGCCATATGACCATTTTTATTCTCAAATATCAATCAACAATGCAAAAAATTCACACTTCTTCTCCCACTCAAGAATTGCATACGGAGATGCCATTCTTGACTAAATAAGTGAAAATCATCCGAATGTTCTATTCACACTTCTCTCCCGCAAAATAAGCACATGATGTCGCCATCTTCATTATAATCGAGCAAGTGGAATGAGAAAACAATCAGTGGTAGCCCGGTTCACTTGATGACTGAAGCGCATGGAAAAAGTATGAAGCATGTTGATGAGAATGGTCATTAATGAGACAATTTCTCTTCTTCCGAAGATAAAGCGCACTGACACGTACACTTTTCTTTTCTTTGAGGAACGAGGCATGAACTGTTGTGTTCATACGTCATTAGAAGATTTCTCTTCTTCGGAAGATAAAGCGCACTGAAACGTACACTTTTATTTTCTTTAGAGAACGAGGCATGAACTGTTGTGTTCATACGTCATAAGAAGATTTCTCTTCTTTTGAAGATAAAGCGCACTGAAACGTACACTTTTCTTTTCTTTGGAGAACGAGGCATGAACTGTTGTGTTCATACGTCATAATCTCTCTCTTTTCATCATCTCTTGGCAAAACTTGTAATCAATCCCATTATCATTCAGTAGGCTCTTTGTAGTGACAACTGATGGAGAAAACCCAATATGATGAATTTGACCCTGAAGTAAACTACCCCGAACTCGTGACTTAAACTTGCACATATGTAACAAAGAGCGGTGCCGATTTCCATTAGCATCTCTAAGTACTCTCTATGTACTCTATACTCTTCAACCAATCAACCATCAAGTATAAGACGTACATTACCTCTTGAAAATCCACAATTGAATGTGACACAGAGCACTACAACGTAACTCCTTAAAGTGATAGTTATTTTGTAGTGGTATGAGCCCAATTCCCCCAAGTGGTAAAAGAAAAGGTAAAAGACACCCAAAAATAACTAGATTTCCAAGTCTTTGTTTTTTATAATAAGCTCAAACAAGGATCATGAAGAATCTTCATCCAACCATCCCCGATACCTTCAGATACTAAGTACACTCGCCCATGATAATTCACTTCAACCTCAAATAAATAATACTGAATTAACGCCGTTGTCACTTTTTCTGGTTAACTGCTCAAGTCTAGCCTTCTTTGACATTTGAACGAACTTTGATAATGGTTTCATCCCGACCATGGTTAAATGCACATAACCCCGTAAACCATGTAATAACCAAACTACCATGACGAATATACAAACACACATCCAATTTATGAAGTACACCCTTTTATCCCTTCTTCGAAACAGATTCCGTAACACCAGCATCAGAAGACCCTGAAATACGCTTTCCTTTCTCCAAGATGGTTCCATCATCACGGGTTTTGTAAAATCCCGAGAAATAGTTTCTTTCGCGGGATTTTACAAAACCAAGAATAAACCGTATGATAGTTCCGGAAATGCACTTTACAATTACCCGGATGTTTCCATCGTCATGGGATTTTACAGGTCTATGATTTAAACCGAGAAATAGGTTCTTTCGCGGGATTTTACAAAATCAAGACAAAAACGTAAACAATGTCGTCTTGAATGTGTTATGACAATTTGGGTTTCGGTGAATATCTGTTTTAGGGGAACATGCAGCGGCTCATCAACGATTCATTATCCAACATCATCAACATCCAATTAACACTTTGGTAAACACATCATTCACGCATTATGTCGGTTATTGCAGTGACAACATGGTGAAGTAAACCCGATATGCCAAACTGTCGGCTATTGCAGTGACAACATGGTGAAGTAGAATTCCCCAGATTTGTTACTTAAACTTGTACTAATCCTTGTGAAGAAGAAACGGTGTACCCAATGTACAAAACCTCTTGACGTATCCTCAACTGCGTGAGACACCGAAGTGATAGTTACGTTGTGGGTTAAGTGAGAAAAAATCACAAACGTAACTAAATAGCCAAGTCTTTATCACACTCAATAAACGCCCAAACAAGTCATCTTCGCGGAATGGTAGAAAGAAAGAAGACGAAATAAGTAAACGTGCCCGGAAAACTTCACTTCAAAGCCAAATAAGAAATACCGACCAACAACCCCGTAGTCAACCGTGTTAAACATTCAGTTAAAGCCGTGACATAATTTTCTACGTGAAAAGGTATAAACCAAAATATCAAATCTTATAACAACAATTCTCATCATTTCGTCAGCTCTCATCAAATCTCATCGTTAAATGTCATTGTCAAATCTCCCAATCTCATCTCATATTATCCAATGTCTCATAAGATTTCAATATTGAGAAGCCCATCAATTTAGTATCCCAATACACGGCCTAGCACAAATATCACTTAAACTCATATCACAAAACCATTTCGGAAGCATCATTATCCTTACAGATATTAGATAAATCACATGATTAATAAAACATCAAATCCATTTCAATTAACATCCACGACAATTAACCATCCAATCCCAGCATACAATCCAATTAAGAACTCAGATGAGGCCCACAGTCCATGAGACATAAAAATTCGGCCCAAGTGAAAGCAGTATGCATGGCCCATCAAAAAAAGATACACAACCGATCCATTATACCATTACACCCTAATATTCGGGTATTAAACTGCTTCACATCTCACAATATTAACCCTAATTAGACACACTCTCAAACGCAGTCACAAAGTAATCCCTAATCTCACATATTATCAGTCTCCTCCAAAGAATACGATCCAACACAAGATTAAGGTTTCACAACCCTTTTTAAAACGCCTCGTTTCCACATATCCCACGAACTCAAATCAGATCAAGTATGATGATCACCTCGCCACAGGGATGGCTTGAGCAACGTGTAACAGCCACAGGGATGGCACGAGATATGGAGAAGGCAATAGAGATCGAACCAAAGGTAGGTTTACAAACGTCATTAATTGTTCCATCTTGGTATGAGTCATAACCGAACCAAAGATAAGTGTTAACAAAATTGTTAAACACTTATTTTTATGTTTTTCGAACAATAACTGATGCATAGCTTCAAACAAATGATAATTGATCGATGATGGTTTTATTTTTATTTCGTGTTTGAGGTTCTTGATAGTCTTGGATGTTTTTTATTGCGAGAACCACGAAACAAATTAACTGAGATCATTTCATAGGATATCGATTCTTGTATGACGAATAAATGATTAGTTTTAATACAATTGTTAAAGACTCTTCATTATTTTCGGATATTTGACAAAGGTATTTAGATCAATGATGTTTTTCTTCTTCGTGGTTTAACCTTTAAGGTTTTGATATATTCTTGAATAACACGAAAGGTTAAAACTGAGATTGTGAGGAAGAGATGGGATAGGTTAGATTTGTTGTTCCAGTTGATGCATTGAATCAGGTTAGAGGTGGGTAAGGATTTGTTGTGTTTTGTTTTGTTTTCTTGGTCTGGTGAAGTAACACTCTGAGGTCGAAGTTGAGTCTGGTGATTTGATTTGAGTCATGTGGTATTATGATTAGAGTTAAGGTCAAGTTTTCTTCTTCTTCATCCTTTCTGTTTTAGTCAAGACGCATCATTCCAGTCTCAGTTGACTAAAAAATCAACTCGCATTTTAACCCAACTCGCTTCTGTCATCAACTCGCATCTATACCCGACTCGCATCAATACATTTATGCAGCATGACAACTCGCTTTTGACATTAAATCAATAGCAACTCGCTCAATAGCAAAGTGCAATAAAACCAAATGCGAGTTAAGTAACTCGCATGAAACTGAACCAGTACCCAACTCGCTTTTGACCATACCAACACGCATTTGACATTTTAGCAACTCGCATTCAATGCAAGTAGGCAACTCGCATTCAAAAATGCGAGTCCACAACTCGCATAAGGTTCATGAATCTGGAATATTTTCAGTCAACACGCATGTAAAAAATGCACCAAGTCGCATTAAAAAATGTGACAAATATTTGCCCCAGAAATAAGCTATCTCGCTTGCAAGAAGAACCAGTTCTAACCCGTATTCGACCTTATCACACAAGCCGCATTGAAGAATCTTCATAAAAACTTGTTTAAAACCAGCTTAGGACCAGATTTGTAACATTAGCACCAGCAGTAATACGACCAGAAAAAACAGCTTAACATTTATAACACATGATTCAAGCAAAGAATGACTTAAAACTGCAGATTTACAATTTTATTAACCAAACAGCTTAAAATTTGCCAAATGAACTTATTGACCACATGGATTTTAAAACCAGTGAATGACATCCAAGGACAACATAACCATGAATCAAGCGTATCACAACCAGAAACCAAACCGCATAAAAGAACAGTTAACAAGCCGCATCAACCCGCAACAAGATTAGTGCAAAAACCATGAATCGTACCACACAAATCAACACAAACAACACAACCTGGCTCTGATGCCAATTGTAAGATCATGAATATTATGTTGTTTGATGATTCGGGTGGTCTAGGATGATGATAGTATATGAATGCCATTGTTAGAGAGATGAAGAGAGTAGAGAGGGAATTCTAGAGAGATAAACAAAAGTGTAGAATATTAGATTAGAACTTCCAACCCTCTACCTTGGAAGGTAGAGGGTATTTATAGGTTACAAACTAAACGACCTCCTGACGGCCTGTGGATCAGGTATACAGTGGGTAAAGACCCGTCCTTCCTCCACGATGAAACACTACGCTAAACTACGCTACTAACTAACTAATTAACTACTGAATAACGTAAATAACGACATGTCTACGAGATAACATATGCTAGACTATAGTTGGGGTGACCGACACTTTCACATGGAATTTTCTAATTCCTAAAAAGAAGGACTAACAATTATATGTAGCTTTAGGATCCAAGAATTCTTTGATTGACTTCATTTATTTTGTCCATTATTTTGTTACTACATTGCTATCTCAGTAGAAAGATGAATTTAGAATAATGATCCAAGTATTGTTTACACATGTAAAATGGAAATTCTAGGTATTATCAAAGGAATTGAAGTTGGTTCCCAGTTTCTCTATATTTTAGTGAATATAAGTTGTTTGTGCGCTATCGTTTTAATTAAAAGTAGATTTCAAAAACGTTGCTATACACATATTTGTTTATCTGCAGAAAAACAATAAAGAGTATGGCGAAATAACTTTGTCCGTGATTTTGTTTTACAAGTCTAAACTACTATTAATATACTTTTTTTTAATTCCGCTTTTTCAAGCTTCTTCTATTACCAAAAATGTGGAACCATGGTGATAGATTTGTCTAAGATGTTAATATTCAGAATCAGTTTAACGAAACCATACATGTTCTTAGGACATATAATGGCTTAATTGTGTGAACGACAACCCAGAAGGCTGCCAATCTTGAGGAGTTCTCTACCGACTTCAGTTGTGTGTCCACAAGGATTATTTCTAGCGCTCGAGGACGCTCTACTTGATATGGGCTAAAAGGTTTGTTGTTCACAATACCAATGAGTTGGAAGTTTTGCAACCATAAATATTTGTATGATTTAGTGCACAACTATCTCTACAAGTTTATAAATTTCGTTAGTGAACGACTTTGAGAGTCGTAATGGTGGTACTATCTTTGAAAGTCGAAAGACGCATTTGCGTAACTTGGATATGCTGCTCATTTGTAAGTTAATTATTTTAATGGTTGAAAATGAAATTTTATTTTGTGTTACTGTGGTTTTGCCACCAAAATTTTAAACACCCATGTCATCAAAAAAATTTGAAAGCGTCTATACTAAATCATTTACGAAGATGATGATCAACATAACTACTTTGTCATATATCTATCTTTCGTTTGTCATACGGAACTATTTGGTGTTGCTTTTCCATGAATTTGCATCTAAGAGAAGAAGATCAAACCTTTGATAAATTATTGACAAAGATGTTGATCATAAATTATTTAAAATTATTTTTTTTAACATAAATACATTAAAATTCATTAAACTACTCTTATATCAAAACCCCTACAATCAAGAAACGGGATTATAACATATATATGTACACAAATATTTACTAGATTT
Source organism: Chrysanthemum seticuspe (assembly GCA_019973895.1). Classification (NCBI taxonomy): domain Eukaryota; kingdom Viridiplantae; phylum Streptophyta; class Magnoliopsida; order Asterales; family Asteraceae; genus Chrysanthemum; species Chrysanthemum seticuspe. The sequence continues at coordinate 243,000,201 of BPTQ01000002.1, read as the reverse complement.
CAATTATGTCCAAACTCCGTTAGTGTAACTTACGTCAAAGCTACGCACTGCGAATTTTAGTAATTGCAAACTGTTTGTGTCTATAGTTGAGGCCTCCTAAAAAGTTCTACTAAATTCATCGAGCTATTCCAGAGTATAAAAAATGGACGGTTTTCATAGCGTTCGTCGTTTGATGTTTATTTTTTTTCTAGAAGTTGACATTATCTTTGGTTAGTATTTTTGAAATAAAAATAATAATTCATATTTGGGGTGTTTGGGATTGCTTCACAAAAGACTGCATATGCTATTTGAGATTTTTTTTACCTGTTTCCATCAAGCTAGGTTTTTTTTTTTTTTTTTTTTTTTTTTTTTTTTTTTTTTTTACCCACGCAACCTGTTCGAAATAAACCATAACAAAAACTAACTCATTTGTAACCATCTATGTTCTTTACCTTGTTGGATACTTAATATGTCATGCCAATGCACTATTACATCAGAGTTGAGCACTCTTTAAAGGAAACCTAGAGTTTGGGTTGTTAGATGTGTTGTAGAAAGCAATTTTATTGTGATCATTTTAGTATTATGCAATGTTTATGGATTCTCACCTTACGTGTAACTGTTTTTAGGGTAGAAGGTGTGGGATACAGGAAGATCTATCGGACCACCTATTTCTTGATTTCCCTTAGGGAGGACCACACCCATTCGTGAAAACTCAAAAAAAAAAAAAAAAAAAAAAGAAAAAAAGAATTGATGCGGGAGTTTAGTGTCGAAAGTAAAAAGAGAGGGAAGATGAGAGAGAATGTATATTATTGGTTGTTGTGGGTGTATAGAGGGCGTTTTTAATTGTTAAAATTAGAAAAAAGAAAAAGGACGAGAGAATGTATAGCAATGCTTAAAAGAAAGTTGAAGGAAAATATAAAGAAAGTGTTTTTTTGATGATGTAAAAAGGTGATGTGGCGAGGGAAAAACCTCAACCACACCCTCTACACTTATAATAGCAGCTTGATTTTGAAAAATCTCTTGCTTCCTTATGATTTGTCACATTGTACACTCTGTTCCCAATTTTGACGAGGAAAGAAAAGAAAAGGAGTGAAAAGAAGAGGAGAGAAAAAAAGAGAGGACGATAGAATACAATTGTAGTTTCTTGTGTTCCTGGGTTGAGAAGAAAAGAAGAGAAAATACAACTCCTTTATCTTCCAAAGTTAGGGAGAAAAGAAAAAGAAAACTAAGAATTTTATAACTATGCTCTTTTATAGCTAGATAAAATTTAATTCCTAATATCTTAATAAAACAAAAGGCTAATTGCACAAAAATGTATCATACTTGTCATGAATTCTTACTATATGTATCGTACAAAACAAATTGCTATTCTATGTACTAAACTTTCATTTTTGTTATTTTTTTATTTATTTTATGACTATTTTGCCTTTCATTTTATTAACCCGAGAGGGGCAAAATGGTCGTAAAATACACAAAACAAATACAAAAAATGCAAGTTTGGTACATAGAATAGCAAAAAAATGTTCGATACATATAGAAAGAAATCATGACAAGTATGATATATTTTCGTGCAATTAGCCCTAAAACAAACACACACTTTTACCACAACATCAACAACATAAGATTAAAAAGATGTCCAACTCATTTGAATCAAATAACCTAAACAAGTTCAAAATGTTTAATACCAAATGACTAGATAAAGAAATCTATTATAGTTTTTTCAAAATGACCAAACATAATAAAATGCAAAAGTGCGAGAAAAAAAACTTCAAGTAAAAGACAATCAGATGTTTAAACATTAATTAAAAACAGTTCATAAACACAACTATCATAAAAAGAAATTACATTTTATATAAACGTTATTCGTGCAAACAATCAGTAATGTAAGCAATCATAAACCTAACATTTATTCTAACACTTGATAAACAAGACCCCTATCTAAAATTACACATATCAGGTATATATATAACTAAAGCTTAACCAAACTTATCATCCAATTCTCATTCTTATTTTATGCAATGAAGAAAGTTTTATGTATCCTTGTTTTTTAGTAAAATAAGCATCGTCTACTATCATATCAATGACTAGACACGTAATGCAATTTGCCATCGGGTATAACCCAACACAAATATGTTGTACACATCGCATGATATACATATTAAAAACAGCAAGATAAGACAATAGTAAGAATTAAAGTTTAACTTACATGACAGTGGATCCCTCTTGGAGAAATATTAAAGAGGAAAATGGTTGCTATACGGCTGAATGAATATACGATTGAATGAAGAGATTACGTACATAAATTTAATATTTTAGGCAAAGGGTAATTTGGTGATAATAATTTTTTTAAAAGTCCTAAGACTTCTTTCTCTCCATATCATTCCAATATTGGGAAGAAAGTTAAGGGACGTTTGGTACGCATGAATAGAAAGGGAAGAAACGGAATGGGTACTCTTTCCCTCGTTTGTTCGATGCACGGAATGGAAATGGAGAAACAAATATGCATTCTCTTTCAACGTAATTCATTCTCTAAAAAAAAGTAAAGAAAGGTGAGAATCGAATAAAAAAAGCGGAGCACCACTCCTCCCCATTCTTAATTAGAATCAAGGGTATTAATAAAAAAAAAAGGCACGTGACCGGCACATTATACATGTTTCTAAAATAATGATTGAAACCTAGAGCCCTTTTTACTCCCTTTCTCATGGCTACTTTGGGGTTTCTGCTCTTCCAACTCGATTTTAGTCTCCATGGTAGCTGTAAGATAATCTTCATCGATTTTAATCTCCACCGCACCTTTTGAATAGTTTCTTTCTAATCGTGGCTTTTAAATTAATTGGGTTTTCGTTGTTTTGATTGCTCATTAACTGGGTTTTAGTATCATGAATTGATTTCTCTTTTTATATTTGGACCTTCTTTTCATTGATTTTTGCTTCACTAGACATCATGTCTCCAGAAAAGATAATGAATGTTGACTTGGAAAGTCAACTTAACTAATTAGTTCAAGCCTTTATGTGAGTATTGATTGATTTAACATTCACCATCTTCAAATTGTTCTATTTTCAATCAATCTCAAATGCGTCAGATTTAATACTTTTTATTATATCAACTATTTTTAAATGATAGTAGGATTTAATTCGAAGATACAGATGGATGATCCTACTATGTTTTCTTCATTTAATAGTTTTGTATAGCATTATTTTCTTGTATGTGTGCTTTTGGATTAATCTAATTAGTTAATCTTTTTTGGATTCATGATTCAAAGATTTATAAACACGTATTCAACTTGATCACAAATGAATAAGTCGTTTCCTATGAAAAAAAATTAGCGTGATTATCAACATTTGAGATATTCATTCTATCATACATTCACAATTCACTCTATATCATAGCCAAACATAAGAATCGATTCTATCATATATTCCTCACATCCATTCATCGTTTGTACCAAACACTAGAATAAACTTTCTTTCTTCAGTCTCATTCTCTTTTTCAGCGATTCCATTCCTTGTTGTGATTCTATTCCGTATGATTCTGCCGTACCAAACATCCCCTTAGGAGAGAAAATTTGATTGAATTTGTCTCCCTCTTCTTTTCTCTTCTTTCGAACAAAAAACTCATGAACGTGATTTTTTTTAGTTTTTCAAAATTGTCTTTCCTCTTCTCTTCTCTTCTCTTCTCTCAAAAAAATAACTCGAGAACACAATGTTAATGTGTAAGTTTTGTTTTCAGGGAGGATCTTTAATAGTAAGCCACAAATTCCGGAAGACAAGTGCTTGAAAACGATGGTTTGGATCGAAATTACTTATATTTGGATGTTTTTTGTACTTAATATGGACGCATGTGATTGGAAATGATGGTTTGGATCGAAATTACTCATAATTCATAGTCTCCTTTTTATTTTCCTGCCAAATCAAATGCAAAAGTTGATAGTGATGTGAGACAACATGTTTTTTGAATGATACATGGTCATGTGCCCATATTTAATCGCATACACTATTCTTCTGCCAAAAATTATCATAAAGATGTAGAGCGAAAGTAAAATAGTTAAAGTTAGAGTATCCGGTCACATTACATGGCGTTCCTGACCTGTAAACACGACTATTGCAATCTGCCGAACAAAACTAAAAGCAATTTAATTATTTAAAGAATAAAGGATTTATAAATATATTTAAACTTACAATCGATTTCGTACACTCATGCTGCAAGTGATGGTTCAGTAATGGTAAACCCGTAAACATGTAGAAATGATGCAGCTTTAAGCTAATATATAACTTCGCAATCATGTAATAAAAACTATACAATATACCACATCTTTCGATCATAATAAATTGTACCTGACAAAAATATGAATCAGAAAGATGTGAAATTGCCCCTATTTTATATTGAATATAATAAAATGATAGATGAGACTTGAGTAAATGTTGCTACACATGAGGCAAGACATGCTTCTTATTTTCATTTATTTAAATCATATCTTCATGCCCTTTATTTTTACAATCGGTATAAACTGGTATACTTGGGGCTATAATTATTTTAAAATCAAATTGTAAAACAAATTAAAGGGTATGATTTGTATTTGACTAAACATCAAAATTAGCTTGCTTAATCGAAAAAGTCAAAAACCGTCGCTATCTCTTCGTTCCAAATCTCAAAAGTCTCGAACCTCTTAATATAGATCTAAAAATTGTTCCAACCACAAACCAAATAAATAATCAGATGTTGATCCCAGTTGAGCAAACGATCCTTATAGAAACTGACTTGACAATAACTTGTTAAATACTACGCGGAATATAATATTCAACCTTAAGAAGAAGAACAGTAATAACACTAAACACGTCAATTATATTAATAAAGAATACTCTAAATAGTATTAGGGTTTTACAACCTTAAAGTGTATCGACCTTAGATATATCAAATACACGTATATCTAATCTAACCTAGGACCTCCTTTTATAGTCCAAGGAGTCCTTTACAATATACAATACGTAACCTACAAGATAAATATCTTTTCTATATTTATCTAATACAAAACATTAAACCGACTTATCAACTAGCAGTGGTTACAATAGATTAGCCGTGGTTTCACTATACTACTAGCCGTGGTTTAACTTCAGCAATGGATTCCTTCTTCTAGCCGTGGTTTCCTTTGCACTAGCAGTGGTTCCATACTTAGTATAATTCTTCTCGGTGGAACCTAAAACCCAACATCTGATATATTTCCTTTCTTTTGTTTATGGCTTTGTGAAACGCCACTTACAACAAATATTAGTTGAACTTAAAACAGTGACATGATAATATAACCATTAATATTCCAGCATAATGTTAAACTATGAATCTATCTAATTATCAATACACAAGCACAACATGCGGTAGCTAAACTTTGTACATAGAGATGACAATGTTTATGCAAAAACTATACATGAACCTTTACCACATACGTCAAACATAATTACAAACCAAAACTAAGAACCATAAATAAGGCGAAAAACAGAAAATAAACTATTTGTTTTTTAATACATTAAAAATACATTATTGAAAGTTTTAGAAAAAAACTCGTACGTGCACGGGTATTATAACTAGTTTAAGTAATAATATGAAAACCATAACTATCGTATGTACAATTTGACTTGCTCAATTGCATAACTAAATCAATCAAATCGACATCGAACATCATTCCTAGTCTGTATTTTATCATGTTTAGTAATCGTTATATGTACCTCCCATTGATGACGTAAGGATCTTGCCGACGGAGGAGTTGTCAATGCCAAGGACGAAAGAGACGAGGACGTCCATGCAAACAAAGGCTGCTAACCACTCATGTATTCCACATTATCTTTTGGGGCCCGTTTCTTTTATGATGGAAAAAAGGAGTTAACAATGATACAGTAATAATTAATTACTCTGTATTATGTTAGTTACTTCTTTCAATTAACATCGTGACCTAAAAAACTCCTTGAGGCAAAGACTTTCTATATTTATAGAATACACACATCTGTAAGTCATATTTTCTGATTCTAGACACTTGTGACAGATAATTATTTATATAGGTTCAAGAAAGGTAAATAAGCTAGCAGGAGGTGCAAGGGAGGTAGAGGCTTAGGTGGACTCTCCATACAAATGTGGCAACAATCTCGGTGCAACAAGGAGCTCAAGCGGAGTGGCTTTAGGAGTTGTGAATCCAGGGCTTTCGGTCATGTCAATCAGCTCATTTGATGGATTTTGCAACTCAAATCCATGTATTATGCTCGCTAGTATGAACTGTAAAGCTTCAAGAGCAAAGGAGATTCCCACGCACATTCTTCTACCACTTCCAAACCGAAAAAACTCGAAATGTTGACCTTTGACATCAATTTCTTTTTTGCTTGTTAAGAATCTTTCAGGTTCAAATTTGAATGGATCAGTCCATATTTGCGAATCATGGTGAATGTTCCAAATATTTACCAAAAGAAGAGTGCCTTTAGGGACAGTGTAGCCGCCTACCACGCAGTCTTCGGTGGACTCATGAGGAGCAGAAAGTGGTGCAATCGGATAAAGTCTCAAAGTTTCTTTAATAATGGCTTGAATATAGACCAAGTTCTTTAAGTCAGAATCTTCAACCTCTCTATCTCTTCCAACATGGTGTTCAAGCTCTTGTTGGGCTTTTTTTAACACAAGAGGATTGTTGACTAGTAAAGCTGTAGCCCATGTAAGAGTCACAGTTGTCGTGTGACCAGCTGCTGCAAAAATTGCCTAAGAAAAAAGAAGAATCATATTAAGCTTACATTGCAGCTATTTGTAAACGATTGGCAAGTACTAAGACTAATTAATCACAAAATCACAAAAATCATACCAGGCATGTAGATTTAACAATAGCATCAATGCTAAAGCTATAAAGATCATGTTTTAGTTCTTTCTTAACACGAGATAACAATGTCGCCATGAACACTTGGTCTTTGCTCCCATCTACCTGCGGAGTGAATTACATCTTCCTTTTGTGCCCGTGTAACCATTCATCAACAATAACATCTATTTCTTTGGCTGTCTTGTTCATCTTCTTCTCATACCCTCCCAAATCTAAGCATTTCAAGCATAGAACAATATCTGATGGCACAAATGCACCTAATAGTTCCAAAAACCGCCAGATGGCATTTTTAAATTGATCTGCATTTTGTATTTCAGAAGAATTTGGACTCCCGAATAGCATCCTCAAAACCATATTCAGGATAAAGTTTTCCAACCATTCTTTCATGTCAACTATTACCATTTCCGATGACACTTTATTTTTCAACCAAAATCTATACATGTCTATCATGCATGATTTCACTTCAGAGACTCGGATACTTGCTAATGTTTGATGGTGAGACACAAGTTCAAAAACACGTATCTTGCGCATCTCACGCCAGTATGATCCATGTGTAGCAAATGCAAACATAGCATAGTTGTAGCCCATCAGTTAGATTGCCATGGCTTTTGGTCGGCTAGCAAAGACTCTATCATTGGTAGTTAAGCACTCTTTAGCCATCTCTGAATTACTCACAATTAGAACACGATAGACACCAAGTTTGATAATGAAAATTGGTCCTAACTTTTCAGCCATAGAGCTCAATAGCCTGTGAGGAATACTTGGGAACCAGAAAAAAGATGCAAGTGACCAATTATCGGCCATGAGCCTGCAGCTTCAGGAATTGTCACACCTAGTCCATTCTTAACTCTATTTCTTATCCATGACAGATGACCACGGAGGAGAAAACTGAATAGACAGGCTAACAGGATTATAAGTGATAAAAATAAATCCATAACAATCTTTTTGGTGCAAGAGAAGCATTACGGAAATTAAAATGATGTTTGGTAGAGGAGGTTAATGTTTATCGATCATCACCTTGAACAGACAATACTCTGAAGTGAAATCATGCATGATAGACATGTATAAATTTTGGTTGAATAATAAAGGGTCATCGGAAATGGTAATGGTTGACATGAAAGAATGGTTGGAAAACTTTATCCTGAATATGTTTTTGAGGATGTTATTCGGGAGTCCGTATTCTTCTGAAATGGCTTTACAGAAATTATATAGATGCCTGTGCAACTTTTCACTTAAGTAACTAAATGAATGATTGCAGCTTCTTTGCAAGATTATTTCATTTAATTTTTACCATTTCATGTTATAAACGTGTCTGGCTATGTTAGCATCATAGGGTCTACGTAAAGTGGGGATGTGAAAGAAAATAGGTGCATACGGATAAGTGTTGCGGATGTGGATCCAAGGAAAACCTACGGGGAAGCAATTATATCTTACTTTCTTGTGGGACCACCAGCCTTTCATAGCGGGGAAAAGCCAAAAAACCCAAAACCTTTCCTTTGCGGACTTAAGTGTCCGGAGATAATAGAGGGAGAAAAGTAATTTTGAAGAGAGAGTTGATATTATATTGTGGGTGATTGAGTGTGTATTTGTGAATTTTTAAATGATTAAAATAGAATAAAATTAAAAGAAGGAGAGAAAAGGTATTGCAATTTTCATTGAAGTAAAGTTGAGGGAAAGTGTGTTTTTGATAATGTTTAGCTGATGTAGTGATGAAAACCCGCAACCACATCTTTCACCCTGTAGTCGACTAGAAATCTAATTTACACATGTTACCCTGTAATTATGTTAAGATTAAATATAATATAGTCTTAGTATTATTACTTAGTTTTATTTTAAAGACAATATGTTTATATTATTTATGTATGGGTCAAAACTGTGTATATGGGTCATAAGTCAACCCAAACAACCCATTGCATGAAAAGACAGTTATTGTAGGCAGTTATGTTGGTTGGTAGTTATGCCCCAAACGACACAATGATTAGTAGTAACTGTCATTGGATAATTGTGACGTTTGGAAAGGTATAAATAGGTACTTTGTTGTAATCAAACAATAACAATTCATTATCAAATAATATTACTTTGTTGCTGTATACTTTGTCCAATATTATTACTGTTACATTGAATTTACATCTGTCACACCCTCGCCGGAGGCGGAAACACGAGGTGTAACGGAAAGGAACATAAGCACAAGATAATAGAACATACCAACGTTAAGATTAAAAATAAATAGTATACCATTACAATACCAGTTTAGCCGACATCGGCAAATATATTACAAAGTTTAGATTCCAAAATATTGCGTTTTATTACATAACAATTTGTAGTGACAAGTGAAAACTTCATTATGCAAGACCTGATAGAAAAGCTTACTAACGATCACCTGAAATGCATGAGAGAAAAACGGGTCAACTATGAAAATAGTTGGTGAGAATACACGTTTCGTAAAATAAGAAAACTCGCAAGAGAGAGAGTCAAAGGTTTCGGTCATCGGAAATAGTCCACAAAGCAAAGGCATTGTAAATCCACTCAGTTCCAAATTCCGCCCATACAGAACTTGCAACCTGTGTATTCACAACCCATTGCACATAATATAGCGTGTCAAGTAGTCAAGTATAAGTGGTCATAATAGTTCACAATATAGTACCACGTATATAATAATGTATGCCAGGCAAAGCCCCTAGAATAAATAATATGCGTCCCGTAACATAGTGAACGAGAGGTTGGCCGACCTCTAATAGCGCTATCCATACTACCTACTAATAGGAGACTAACAATGCGAATGTACGAACAGTACATCATACAACTATTAATATACAATTAAGAACACTCCGAACATGGGAGAATTTGCACACTCCACCATTAAGGCGAGAATTTTTGGGTCATAGTACGTACGGTTCAATAAGTTCAAACAAGTCATAAGTTTGTATTTAAGTTCAAGGGTTCCATTCAAAAGTTCATAATTAAGTTCAAGAGTTTAAGTTGAGTTCAAAAGTTCAAAACAGTCAAAGAGTTCAATATAAAGTCAAACAAGTTCATGAAAATAGTAGTCAATTTAGCTCAAGAATGGTTCATGCATTTCGCCCCAAAAATTTTGTAAAAACGGTAAAAAGGGGATGTGATTACTCACCTGTTGCAATAGTTGTGATGACAGAGTGGATGCACAGAAATGAGACACAACTCTCTAACCTCGACCTATTATGAATGATATGCTCTAATATAAGTCATGAAACAATGTCGTGCATGCAAACTCATATGATATCCATACCACTTGTACACTTTTTAAAATATAAAGTTTATCGTCGAAAAATAATCTTATAATGTCTTGACAATTTATAAATTACTTTACAAGTATTTACGTTGAAACGATATCCTACGATAATCATTTAGTGAATTATTATGAAATTATAACTTTTCGTCGTAAAATAATGTCGTTGAAATTTTCATGAAAGTGACTAAATGGCCTCGAAAAGCTAGTCGTAAAATGGTGCACGTTGAGCGTTAGGAAACAAACTCAACGGTTTTGGGAAGCTTGTATCATTATCTTAAAGTTTTAGCATTTAAGTTTTCATCATATAGGTCTCGATCATGCAGAAAAACATAGGTAAAGTATGGTACTTGTATCCAAAATATTGTTTAAGAATGGTTTTCGGCAAAGTTTAAGTAACCATATTTTATTCATTACAACACCGCTTAACGAACGGTCGGACATTTTGGAAAATAGGCTAGGCGTACTCGCTTTTACTAGAAGACATCATGTTATAAAAAATACTACATCCATGTTAAAAACGACCCTCAACATGGTCCTTCGTGGCCGTAATATTTGTCTAATAGAAATATATTAGTTTTTCTTATATAATATAGTTACGGCAACTTTGTGTAAACACGTGTAATTTAATCGTTACAAGTCCGTTTTCTACATTTTATATGTCCTTAGCTTCGTAGCAAAGTATACTAATATATTTTTGATAAGTCGACACAATTTATAACGCTTAAGACTCATTTTTGACTCGTAAAAAGTGGAAGTAACATGCTGAAATTTCTGAATTTTATAGTTTTCGTCGTCTAACTTGAAAAATTCATAACTTCTTCGTTATAGCTCCGTTATAACCCATTCAAGCGGCCACGTTTTCGTTTTAAAGTGTATTTTCTAAATATCTAGCCCAATAATTTTTACTCACTGACGAAAATTCCATATTTAACAAAAACCAACAGACCCTTAATTATAGTTGTCGAAATGAGTTTTTCTCGCGCAAAACCTATTCTAACCAATTCAAACCAACGCTGAAGCTATTCTAAACCTACCATACACCTTCTTAGGGTGTCATGGGTTCCTAGACATCACCAAAAGTGATATGTTTCAAGGAGTAATTATAGGATGATACATATATTTATAGTGCTTAAAAACAATTAAAATGGTATAGATAACCATATAACTTGCATGTTTTTCTCAAGCATGATAAAATGACCATAAAATGACTATGAAAGATGAAAATGATCATGAAATGCTTACTAGTTACTTGATGAGGTTTAAATGGACAAGGGTTTATCCTAAATACCCTAGGTTTTTATTTCAAAACCTTACTTAAGAGTATGCCTAAGTTGTGAAATTAGCTTGACTTGAAATTTTTTTTGATCCTCTTGTGCTTCTCTTCTCTTGGCCGGTTGATAGAGGAAGAATGGATGAGAGGATAATTTTTCACACTAGATATTTTACTTGTATGTGTAATCTTATAATAATGTAAGTATAAGTATGTACAAGATATTTGCATTAGAGGTGTGTGAGTCATCAAAATGTCGACAACCATATAACTTTTTTTTTTTTTTTTTTTTTTTTTTTTTTTTTTTAATATTGAGATGTAGTGTAATGTGTAAGTATTTTTTAAGGAGTGTTAGTAACTTGTGTACATAATTAAGCAATTTAGGGTAGCGTTAGCTAAAAATAAATTTTAGTTGATCAAAATAAAATATATTGAAGTCATAATAATTATAAAAATACATTTCTCGCAAGAATTGAGTGAAATAATAGTTATCAAGTAGTATTTACGAAATCCGTCGTAATTATATAAATATAACAATTATATACAAAATAAATTTAAAACACCTGGTAAACTAATAATATTATTTTATAATCTTAATATGAATATAAAAATATATCGGGATAATTTTTGGAAGTGCCGGATCAAATGTTCAAAATAAATGATTACGCGATAGCGTTTATTTAATAGGGAATTATGCGTTTAATGTGAAATGCAAAACCATGCATGAACTAATATGATGAGTATTGAGTTTGAGAAATGACCGGAAATTGAGAATTGTGACATTCTTCCCCGGTTAGAGGAATCACGTCCTCGCGATTCAATTATTGATACTATAGTCCGAACCGCGACAAAGGTTCTAAAAGTTCATGCTCGTACGAACAATCTAAATGATCATATCAATGCTCATGTATACAGGTTCCCCATTCAACTAAGTACGTGCCCGTGATTAGATTTGATAGGGTAAACTTACCCAATATCGAACGTAGCTCTCAAAAGACCTTTAGGTAGTCGATTCTAATTTAATCTCACAACTCATCAAACAAGAACTGTCATGAGATTAAACTAAACCGACTTGAGTAAACTTGTCTCTTAGCTTGATTTTCGCAACTCATCAAACAAGAACTGTCACTAGATCAAGCTAGGAAACAAGTCTTTTGAAAGATTCGCTCGATATTGGAATTGCTTACACAAATCAAATCAAATCAACAAAATAAATTACAACTAAGGTCGATATCGTTAGGTCTCAAATTAATCGATGTCGTGAACGTGGTAAGAATTGGAAGCAAGTTATGCACTCAAAATCATGTTGTACAGAAAGAATGTGGTTGTTCAAAAGAATGTACCCGTTACGCGTTGCGGGCTTCCTCAGTACCCAGATAGAATGCTCGTCCACGTGCGGGGGAAACATCAATGTTCGGTTCTGGTGGACCTTCTATTGCCAATGCCAGGTTTGGATGATTACCTTCTTGGTTGGGAGTTCTTTTCAACTTTGGACAGGTATTCCGAAGGTGATCTAGACTTCCACACTCGTAACATGCTTTTCTTTGTCCTTGGTTCCCATTTCTGTTTGAGCAATTTCGCGCGAAGTGGCCCGTCCGTCCACATTTGTTGCACTTTGGGCAATCTCCTGAGTGATGATAGTTACATCGAGTGCACATAGGATAGGGACCTGTATATCCTTTGCGCTCCTGAGTGGTCGCTCCATAGTTCCTGGTTATTAACTGCCTCTTGTTTTGCTGGTCCTGGTCTCGGCTTCTCTGGCGATCCTCCTGTCGCTTCCGTCCATTGTCGTTTGCTTTTGTTAGTTCTCCAGACCTAATCACATCATTTGTCAAGCGATACGCCATGCCCATAGCGGCTTGCAGAGTGGTTGGGTTCGACGAGGTGACATCCCTCCTAATTTCTGGTATCAATCCCCATATATATCGGTCGATCAACTTCTCCACAGTGGAAACCATGTGAGGAACCATCCTAGTTAACTCGTGGAAACGGATCGTGTACTTGTCGACTTCTTCTCCTACCATCAAGTGGTTCCAAAATTCTGCTTCAAGCTTCTGCACTTCATCTTTTCTGCAGTACTCATCAGTTAGTAGTTTCTTAAATGCTTCCCAAGATAACGCATTTGCAGTCCCTCTTCCTCTAGTCTGCAGTTGGTTGTTCCACCAGGTCAATGCTCGACTCTGTAGGAGACCAGCAGAGAACTCAACCTTGTTTCCTTCAGCATATTTCGTGATACTAAGTTTTGACTCAACATTCTCGAACCAGGTTAGCAGTCCAATGGCACCCTCAGTACCATAAAATTCCATTGGCTTGCATGTCATGAAAGTTTTGTAGCTGCATCCTTGACCAGCGTTTGAAGTACCTTCTCCGACGTTGGTTCGTCTAGCATCAAGGTGCGTCATAATTTGGGCGAGTAGATCCGCTAGTCCAGCAGCATTGTTGTTTGGATTGTCGTTGTTGTTTAGGTTGACATTGTTATTTGAATTGGCGTTGTTGTTGACTCCTGAGCGTGTGTTTCTTGCAGCCATGATCCTGCAGTGGACCAAAACATCGGGTTGAGTAAACGACATGCGAACGAAGGCAAATAAGGTGCAGAACGGTGGTAATATGTGTTATAGTGATCGAAATATGACAAGAACATAGACATGCTATGCCGAATAAGTCGAAAGGTGGGAAAAGAGAATGTATAAACAAAGTACGGTAATGTAGACGTGAACGTAAAAACGTGCTATGCATACCCACCCGACCAATGCAATCTCAGGTGACCAGACTCTAAAGACTCGACTAAACATGATTTAAAATTACCATTCTTATCATTGCATGGTTCTTCATAAATTAGACATAGTTGATCAGGCTATGTATACTTTATGAGTAACGATGCAACGATAGGACTAGTTGACTCGGATGATGTTCGGTGTTTAATAAAACTTTATTCCGGTTATAGCTGTGATTTTTATTTTTGAAAAATCGGCATTCTCTATAACCTTTGGCTCTGATACCAATCTGTCACACCCTCGCCGGAGGCGGAAACACGAGGTGTAACGGAAAGGAACATAAGCACAAGATAATAGAACATACCAACGTTAAGATTAAAAATAAATGGTATACCATTACAATACCAGTTTAGCCGACATCGGCAAATATATTACAAAGTTTAGATTCCAAAATATTGCGTTTTATTACATAACGATTTGTAGTGACAAGTGAAAACTTCATTATGCAAGACCTGATAGAAAAGCTTACTAACGATCACCTGAAATGCATGAGAGAAAAACGGGTCAACTATGAAAATAGTTGGTGAGAATACACGTTTCGTAAAATAAGAAAACTCGCAAGAGAGAGAGTCAAAGGTTTCGGTCATCGAAAATAGTCCACAAAGCAAAGGCATTGTAAATCCACTCAGTTCCAAATTCCGCCCATACAAAACTTGCAACCTGTGTGTTCACAACCCATTACACATAATATAGCGTGTCAAGTAGTCAAGTATAAGTGGTCATAATAGTTCACAATATAGTACCACGTATATAATAATGTATGCCAGGCAAAGCCCCTAGAATAAATAATATGCGTCCCGTAACATAGTGAACGAGAGGTTGGCCGACCTCTAATAGCGCTATCCATACTACCTACTAATAGGAGACTAACAATGCGAATGTACGAACAGTACATCATACAACTATTAATATACAATTAAGAACACTCCGAACATGGGAGAATTTGCACACTCCACCATTAAGGCGAGAATTTTTGGGTCATAGTACGTACGGTTCAATAAGTTCAAACAAGTCATAAGTTTGTATTTAAGTTCAAGGGTTCCATTCAAAAGTTCATAATTAAGTGCAAGAGTTTAAGTCGAGTTCAAAAGTTCAAAACAGTCAAAGAGTTCAATATAAAGTCAAACAAGTTCATGAAAGTAGTAGTCAATTTAGCTCAAGAATGGTTCATGCATTTCGCCCCAAAAATTTTGTAAAAACGGTAAAAAGGGGATGTGATTACTCACCTGTTGCAATAGTTGTGATGACAGAGTGGATGCACAGAAATGAGACGCAACTCTCTAACCTCGACCTATTATGAATGATATGCTCTAATATAAGTCATGAAACAATGTCGTGCATGCAAACTCATATGATATCCATACCACTTGTACACTTTTTAAAATATAAAGTTTATCGTCGAAAAATAATCTTATAATGTCTTGACAATTTATAAATTACTTTACAAGTATTTACGTTGAAACGATATCCTACGATAATCATTTAGTGAATTATTATGAAATTATAACTTTTCGTCGTAAAATAATGTCGTTGAAATTTTCATGAAAGTGACTAAATGGCCTCGAAAAGCTAGTCGTAAAATGGTGCACGTTGAGCGTTAGGAAACAAACTCAACGGTTTTGGGAAGCTTGTATCATTATCTTAAAGTTTTAGCATTTAAGTTTTCATCATATAGGTCTCGATCATGGAGAAAAACATAGGTAAAGTATGATACTTGTATCCAAAATATTGTTTAAGAATGGTTTTCGGCAAAGTTTAAGTAACCATATTTTATTCATTACAACACCGCTTAACGAACGGTCGAACATTTTGGAAAATTGGTTAGGCGTACTCGCTTTTACTAGAAGACATCATGTTATAAAAAGTACTACATCCATGTTAAAAACGACCCTCAACATGGTCCTTCGTGGCCGTAATATTTGTCTAATAGAAATATATTAGTTTTTCTTATATAATATAGTTACGGCAACTTTGTGTAAACACGTGTAATTTAATCGTTACAAGTCCGTTTTCTACATTTTATATGTCCTTAGCTTCGTAGCAAAGTATACTAATATATTTTTGATAAGTCGACACAATTTATAACGCTTAAGACTCATTTTTGACTCGTAAAAAGTGGAAGTAACATGCTGAAATTTCTGAATTTTATAGTTTTCGTCGTCTAACTTGAAAAATTCATAACTTCTTCGTTATAGCTCCGTTTTAACACATTCAAGCGGCCAATTTTTACTCACTGACGAAAATTCCAGATTTAACAAAAACCAACAGACCCTTAATTATAGTTGTCGAAATGAGTTTTTCTCGCGCAAAACATATTCTAACCAATTCAAACCAACGCCGAAGCTATTCTAAACCTACCATACACCTTCTTAGGGTGTCATGGGTTCCTAGACATCACCAAAAGTGATATGTTTCAAGGAGTAATTATAGGATGATATATATATTTATAGTGCTTAAAAACAATTAAAGTGGTATAGATAACCATATAACTTGCATGTTTTTCTCAAGCATGATAAAATGACCATAAAATGACTATGAAAGATGAAAATGATCATGAAATGCTTACTAGTTACTTGATGAGGTTTAAATGGACAAGGGTTTATCCTAAATACCCTAGGTTTTTATTTCAAAACCTTACTTAAGAGTATGCCTAGGTTGTGAAATTAGCTTGACTTAAAATTTTTTTTGATCCTCTTGTGCTTCTCTTCTCTTGGCCGGTTGATAGAGGAAGAATGGATGAGAGGATAATTTTTCACACTAGATATTTTACTTGTATGTGTAATCTTATAATAATGTAAGTATAAGTATGTACAAGATATTTGCATTAGAGGTGTGTGAGTCATCAAAATGTCGACAACCATATAACTTGTTGTGTTTTTTTTTTTTTTTTTTTGTTGGTTTGTCCTCTAAACTTTCTGTTGGGTTTATGTTTTGATTTTTTTTGTGTGTTTGTTTTTTGTTTGGATAGGGGGGGGGTTTTATTGTTTAGGACGAGGAATAAAGAAGGGGGTTGAGGTGATCTTGTGTGTCTTTTGGACTTACTGTAGAGGCTGTGGGGATTGTGGTTCATGTACGGGGGGTGAGTCTTGAATTGAAGGGTAGGATGTTGTTTGAGTGTGGGTGGTGTACGTGCTTGTGGTGTCTTGATTAGTCTCTATGGGGAGGAGAGGGGGGGGTGGGGGAAGAGGGAAAACGGAAGGGGGGAGGTCAAAGGGGAAGAAAAAGGGAAAAAAGGACGGGGGAGGGGGGGGAAGGGAAAGGTGTTGCGATGAAAGAATAAGAAGTGGAGAAGAGAAAACAGCGGAGTGGGAAAAAAAAGGGGAAAAACAGACAGACTGGGGATGGTGGTAATAGGGGAGGTCGGAAGAAAGAGAAAAGAAGAGAGGGTGTTGGGGAAGCGGAGAAAGGGCAAAAGAAAGAGACCAGAGCGGGGGGAGGGAAGAGGAAGAAGGCGGGAAAGGAAAGCACCAGCGAACAAGGAGGAGGAGGGGAGAAGAACCGAAAGGAAAGGGTGAACAACACAAACCACTGGCACAAACACAGAGGACAGCCAGGACAAGCAGGGGGGCAAGCAAAACGTGTGGCACACTGTCCCAACCGCATCAGCCAGAAAGCCAAGAGCAATGAAAGACCACACAAACAAGTGACCAGTCGACACTGGTAAGATCTGGTAAAGAAACCCCATCCAGAATGTCAATGTCGCAAAAAAAGAGCCACGCCTAAGGAAAAGAGATGCTTGTCAAGAAAGTACTAGAAAACCAGGCCTTCAATTCTTCTTAGTTGGCACAAAACCAAAAGGTTGAGACTGCAAAGAAAACAAAGAAGGAGAAGAAAGCAAGATGCTACATCTGTAGAGAGAGAGGACATGCATACTGGGCATGTGAAAGTAGAAAAAGGATTGCAGTGATTGAATCACAACAGGAAGCAATAACAGATAAGCAAGTGCTTGAAGGAGAGGCATAATTTCCAGAAAAAGTTCATGTAGAACCAGGCTACATGATTGAAGGATCAAGGGACATGTCATGGAATGAAGTATAGTTTGTTAGCAGTAGTTACAAGTATCATCTATGCCCAAGAAGAGTTCAATTCAAAAGAATTGAATACAAGTTCAAGATGATTTGCAAAGAAGAAAAAGAGAAAAAAAAATTATATTCTCTTATGGGGTGGGTGATGCTGTGGTCAACACAAAAGATGGAGAGATCATTGTTCAAAATGTTCAATACACCCCTGAGGTGTCTTTGAATATACTAAGTTATGATCTCTTGGAAGAACAAGGTTATGTGTTGAAGATTGAAAATAACATGTGTACATTAAAAGGCATGTTTGATGAGAACACTGTGGAGACAGATAAAGAACAAGGAAAAGGCAACAATGGAGAAAATTGGAGTCCAATCAGAAAGCATAACAAGTATTTAAAAGATTACTTTGAGTCCTTGGACCTAAAGGATGAGTGCTCATTGGTTAAAGGACTGGAAGAACTAAACTGGAACAAGGAGGACACCCAAGATTATGTGGACAATGACTATATAAGTTGGAATGGGACCTTATATGCCCTCAAGGTAAATTCGTTCAATAGATTTTTATCTTTTATGAACTTACTCAAGAAAAACAGTCTTATATACAACAATTGAGGGGTCTTCAGTGGAAAGTTTTTAGAATTGGTGAAGTGGTTCTACTTAGTGCATCTTAACTATGATACACTAGACATGATACCACATGTTATTCAAGGAAAAGAGATAGATTTTCTGAGTTTGCACAAGATAGTAGATGGATTTGGTGGCTATGTGGCAGTCACTTTGAGTGACAAATGGAAAGACATTGCAAGCATACAAGGATTGACAGTTGAAGATGATGAAGCCATAAAGGCTTGTTACAGAAATTTCATAGATCTTATAAGTGTTTACCATAAGACTGCAAGAATGCCCAGTGTTGAGAAGACAAGAGAAGTGGGAGAGTGCAGTAGATATGCAGAAGAGAAGGACCCACAAGGCTGGAAGAATGGTGCAGTAGAAGATGGATCACAAGAAGAAGAGATGAACAACTATGGTGTTAGAATGTATGGCAATGAAGAAGAAAATGCAGCTCATGGCACAAGCAGTCAAGACAGCAGTGATTATGAGATCATTGTTTGAAGAAAAATGGAAGCAAGTCTTACTCAAGAAATTTGATCTTAAATAATTAAGAGGGAGATGTTACCCTGTAATTATGTTAATATCAAATATAATATAGTCTTAGTATTATTACTTAGTTTTATTTTAAAGACAATATGTTTATATTATTTCTGTATGGGTCAAAACTGTATATATGGGTCATAAGTCAACCCAAACGACCCATTGCATGAAAAGACAGTTATTGTAGGCAGTTATGTTGGTTGGTAGTTATGCCCCAAATGACACAATGATTAGTAGTAACTGTCATTGGATAATTGTGACGTTTGGAAAGGTATAAATAGGTACTTTGTTGTAATCAAACAATAACAATTCACTATCAAATAATATTACTTTGTTGCTGTATACTTTGTCCAATATTATTACTGTTACATTGAATTTACATCATACCACACACAAACACAGATTACTATGGCCATTTACAATCACTTGTTTCAATCAAAACGTGTTAGCAGCAAGCCTGTCCAACATGGCATCAGAGCCAAAGGGGATCAAGCAACACAACCAATATCACCATCATTCAAGAATCAAAACCTGCGTTGTGACAATTCGTATTTTCAGGTCATTCTCAAAACATTATTCATGCTTCATTATTTATCGTTTATCGTAAACTGGGTTTACGAGTATCAAATTCACGTAACCGTAATGGTTTAGCTGTGAATTCATGATCATATCATCGAGGTCATTTCATATAGACTAAGTTTAGTCTACATTTCATTAACATCATTGTCATCATATTAGTTCATGCATGGTTTTGCATTTTACATTAAACGTATAATTTTCATATTAAATAAACGTTATCGCGTAACTAATTATTTTGAATAATTGATCCATTACTTCCAAAAATTATTCCAATATATTTTTATACTCATTATGAGTTTACATAGTGTTTTAAATATATTTTGTAACTAAATTGTTGTATTTATATAATTACGACGTTTTTCTTAAATTCGACACGATTATTATTATATCACTCAAATTTTGCAAGAAATGTATTTTTATAATTTTTATGACCTAAAAATATTTTATCTTGGCCCGTTAAAATTTATTTTTATCCAACGCTACCATAAATATTTACAAATGACTACAACTTACCACTTAACTCATTTAAATTCACAAATCTTACACTTATACAATTTAAAAAAAAAAATTATATTCATAAACAACTATACCCCTTGTCGACATACAAGGGGTTAGTCATCTAACTTTGATAAATATCTACTACAAATATATTATAATACATATTATACTAACATTTTTTTTTACACATACAAGTTCTAAACTACAAAGTGAAAAATCATTTTCTCTTCTTCTCCTCAAGTATAATCGGCAGCCAAGGACCAAAAGGAAGGATCATTTCCAAGTTTTCAAGACAAGTTTTAATACACGTGCATATGTTGCAAAGGTTTTGTAATACAAACCTCAAGTGATTAGGAAAAACCTTTTTGTCCTTAAATCTCATCATATCACTAGTAAACATTCATAATCATATTTTTATTTCATATTCATTTTTATGGTCATATCATTTTATTTGAGAAACATGCAAGTCTCATGATGTTTATACCATTTTTAAAGGTTTTTAAGGTTTTTATATGTTAAATATATATAATCCATTCTATAATTACTCCTTGTTATATTTTAGTTTTGGTGATGTCTAGGAACCCATGACACCCTAAGAAGGTTTATGGTAGGATTAGAATAGCTTCGGAGTTGTTTTGAATGGGTTAGAATAGGTTTGGCGCGAGAAAAACTCATTTCGACACGTTTTGAAAAGGGTCTGTCCTTAAAATTTAATTCTGGAAAATCCGACAGTGAACAAAAATATTTGGCCTAGATATTTAGAAAATATACTTTAAAACGAAACCGTGGCCGCTTGAACGGATTAAAACGGAGCTATAACAAAGAAGTTATGAATTTTTCAATTTGGCGACGAAAAATACAAAATTCTGGAAATTTCAGCAAACAATATTTGTTTTGTACGAGTCAAAAATGAAGCTTGGACGTTGTAAATTATGTCGATTTGTTAAAAATATGTTAGTATACTTCGATACGAAGTTAAGGATCTTTAAAACGTAGAAAACGGATTTGTAACGATTAAATTACATGCGATTTAACAAAGTTGCCGTAACTATTATCATATAAGAAAAACTATAAAACATTTCTAATAAACAAGTTTTGCGGCAAAAACTAGTCCCAAGTAAAAGGTTGTTTTTAACATTGATTTAGAACTTTTCATAAAGTGAAGTCTTCTAGTAAAAGTGAAATCGCCAAGTATACTTTCCAAAATGTCCGATTGTTTGTTTAGCGGAGTTGTAATGAATTAATTACGGTCGCTTAAACTTTGCCGAAAACCATCCTTAAACAATATTTTGGATACAAGTACCCTACTTTACCTATATTTTTCTCCGTGATCGAGACCTCCATAATAAAAACTCATGTACTAAAACTTTGAGATTATCATACGAGCTTCCCAAAACCGTTGAGTTTGTTTCCTAACGCTCGACGTGCACCATTTTACGACTAGATTTTAGAGGCCGTTTTTGTCATTTTCATGGAAATTTCAATAACATTATTTTACGACGAAAAGTAATATTTTCACAATAAATCACTAAATGATTATCGTCGGATATCATTTCAACGTAAATACATGTGAAGCAATTTAAAAATGGTCAAGACGTTAAAAGATTATATTTTCGACGAGAAGTATTGTTTTCAAAAATTCATAAGTGGTATAAATATCATCCGAATCGCATGCATAACATTACATCATGACTTATTGCATATCATATCATTCATAATAGGTCAGTTTCGAGATCACGCTACATTTCGGTGTACTCACTTTTGTCATCACATCAATTCATCAAGTGAGTTTTCATAGCCCCGATTTATTCAAGTTTTTACTTATTTCAAACCTACGGGGGAGAATACATTGTACATCATTTTATTACGATACCAAGTATATCAAATTCATTACATTGCTTAAGTTACCTCATGCCAATTGAATGTCCCCATTTTATTACATGAACCGTTAATTTCATAGAAGCGAGGGTGAGTGGATAGATCTATCGAGGGTGACTCCTCCATCCGGGTTGGTGGATCCCAACTAGTCATACGGATGCATATCATTTAATAACATTATTTGAGTTGTTTGGCAAACACTCTGTTGGGGCGAACATCATGATCAGTCTAGTTTCGGTGTCATGGACTTATAGCAATTGTAACATTATTTTTTGTGGCGACATTGTCATACATAATATATACTTGTGGTAGTCGTATTTAACATTTTCAACAACTCTATGAACTCACTCAACCTCTGTGTTGACACTTTTAGCAATGTATTTTCAGGTAACTAAGGCATTCACTTCATGGCATGCATGTAGACATATCATAGAGTAGCGGTGACGACGCGTCTCACATGGATTTATACATATTTAAAACATCGTTTGACTTGTACCAAACTTATTTCCGTACATAGTAACTTTCATTTGGGACCTATCTTTGTAACTCTGAATGTTTTTAATATATCAAACGATGTTCTTTTCAAACGACACTTTAGATCGTTCAATATAACTGTGATTGTGATGCTATGACAGTCAATCCACAGGAATTCCATTCCGCTGCAAAACAGGTAATTTGGGGGTGTGACAGATTGGCATCAGAGCTTTGGTTATAGAGAACTAGGTTGCATCATTGACCCTAGACTATAACTACATCATCATAGCATCTCATCATTTCATCATAAGTGCATAGTCACTATACATGCGGTTTTATACACACATTTTACGAGTTAGTTACTTTCATTTCAAAATCAATTGTCACATAGATGCCTTCAAATACTCATCCCATCATACTCACATCACTTTGACATGGAGAATGCCCTGTCATTCCCTATCACAATTTTAACATCAGTTGACTCAACACCGATAACATCAGATGATGACACTGAAACCTTTTAGGAGGACGAAGTTGCACCTACACCATCACGATCACTATTGATTCACTGTAGGATCAGGACAATTTTTATCATTCTGTTGAGACAGATCATACCATTTGGTAGGACTTACAAGCTTAGTCCTAGTGGACTTATTAGTCATACATTTAATTTGCCGCTTGGGAAGCGTGCATAATTTGACACACCACTACCATCTACCACTAAGACTACAGAAACTACACTATCTTATAGATTTGAGGACTGTGAGAGTTTCAAAGTTGTTGTTGCTAGACAACCTACTACTTCTACACTTGAGGCATGATTAGACCACCGACAGGAACCGACAATAAGTACCTTTCTAGCTAATGTAATCCTTATTATTTATCATCTTCACGATAATCACAATCTTTGTTTATTTCATTCCTTATTCCAATTGCCCAATTTTCAATTATTTCGCGATGATACCTTACTATCTTACTAGGGGTTAGGCCAACTTTATTCTTGACCAATTAAGAGACTATTACCACTCTATGAGGTTCTCCCATGTATCCTACAAATCATTCAACAAATTGTATTTCAAGTTATTTTGCTACCATTTCATGAAATTGTTTCACTTAATCTTATTTCAAGCTATTCTACACTATCTTAGAAACATTGTTTCATAAAGTTTTAAAACAAAGTTATTTCGTTACCACCCTATCAATTGGTTTTCAGTCATTTTATCAACGATTTAATATCATCATGCGAAACGATTTTCATGTTACTCTGAAAAATTATTGAGCCATTATCTTACAAAACAAAACGTTGAATACCATTTAAAACTTCGGAGGAACATAATACCATTTCAACAAAACCAAGCATCACATCATTTGTCCTCGATTATGCATGGCCTGATCACCTATGTATGATTCAGGAAGAATTATGTCATGAAAGTAACAAGCATCATTTCAAATCTCTTAAGACAATCTTCATTCAAAAGCAAACCTTTGTAATCATATAAATTGTTCATAAACATATCTTTTTAATAACACTCTATAAATACTTACGCCATTCATCCCTCATTCAACCGATAAGTTAGAATTTGACGAGTTACTTTTTCTTAGGAAAGGCTTCTTATACCATCTACGAGGAGGATTCCTCAATACAAGAAAACAATGAAAAGATTTCAGAACTACCAACAAGGACTAGAACTAGGTAGTAGGATGATTCAAAACTCAACAAAAAAAAATCTTAATACATCACGAGACATTCCGAACCACTATTTTGGACTAGAAGCCCAATTATATCATTTCAAAAGCATCAGTTGGACTGAGTTACAAGATTTAGTACGAAGCGAATACACACTAAGCAACACTATAGGGAGAAACCAAGTCTTCTAATCAAGACTACAGAACATTTCATTAAACATGGCCTCAACAATGTGTGAACTTCCCTACAATGAGTTTCCCTTAAAGGAAAATTTGGTTAAGTTAAGGTTATCGATATAAACTTCCCCTAAGGCATTGTGTTCTCTAGAAATTACGGATAACCTACTTCTATATCAAGAGATGCAACAGGTTTGAACATATCGGAACAAATCTTGAAAACCAACCACATTAGACACATCATACAGTATTGAATTAGCTAATGGTAACTTAATTAGCACCGACACCATTGTCCGTGGTTGTACACTCAATTTTCTAAATCATCCCTTCAATATAGACCTTATGCCCGTAGAACTTGGTAGTTTCGACGTCATCATCGGTATGGATTGGTTATCCAAACATCGTGAAAGAATCATTTGTGATGAAAAAGTTGTTCATCTTCCTTACAACGGCGAAACTTTGATCATTCGTAGGGAACGAAGTGGAACTAGACTCAGTATTATATCATGCATCAAAACGGAGAAGTACATAAAGAAAGGTTGTTTTGCTTTCTTAGCACATATAACCGAGAAGAAGTCGGAGGAGAAGCGACTTGAGGATGTACCGATTGCTCGAGTATTTCCTGAAGACTTACCAGGACTTCCACCGGCACGTCAAGTAGAATTTCATATTGACTTAGTGCACGGAGCTGCACCAGTTGCGCGAGTACCGTACCGATTAGCACCATCAGAAATGCAGGAGTTGTCTAATCAGTTGCAAGAACTTTTAGACAAAGGATTCATTAGGCCAAGTTCCTCGCCTTGGGGAGCACCGGTCTTGTTTGTGAAGAAGAAAGATGGATCTTTCAGAATGTGTATAGATTATAGAGAGCTAAACAAGTTAACGGTGAAGAATCGTTACCCACTCCCCAGAATCGACGACTTGTTTGATCAGTTACAAGGCTCTAGTATCTACTCAAAGATTGATTTAAGGTCAGGTTATCATCAACTTAGAGTGCGGGAGGAGGACATCCCGAAAACAGCGTTTAGATCACGTTATGGAGATTATGAGTTTCAAGTAATGCCGTTCGGATTAACTAATGCACCTGCAGTATTCATGGATCTCATGAATAGAGTATGTAAACCGTATTTGGACAAGTTTGTCATAGTGTTTATCGACGACATATTGATTTACTCAAAGAACAAAGAGGAGCATGAAGGGCATTTAAGAACGATTTTAGGACTACTCAAGAATGAAGAGTTGTATGCCAAATTTTCAAAGTGTGATTTTTGGAACCGTAAAGTACAATTTCCTGGTCATGTCATTGATAGTCAAGGGTTACAAGTAGACCCTGCAAAGATTGAAGCCGTGAAAGATTGGGCTACTCCAACGAATCCTACAGAAATTCAACAATTTCTAGGACTTGCCGGGTATTACCGAAGATTCATCGAAGGTTTTTCAAAGATAGCTAAAGCTTTGACCAAGTTGAAACAGAAAAACAAGAGGTACGAATGGGGAAAGAAACAAGAAGCTGCTTTTCAGTTGTTGAAGCAAAAGCTTTGCAGTGCGCCAATTTTGGCACTACCCGAAGGAGCTGAGAACTTCGTTGTATACTGCGATGCTTCACATAAAGGACTTGGAGCTGTATTAATGCAAAATGAGAAGGTGATAGCTTATACTTCTCGACAACTTAAGGTTCATGAGAAGAATTACACCACACATGATCTTGAGTTGGGGGCCGTAGTTTTTGCACTTAAGATTTGGAGACACTACCTTTATGGTACAAAGTGCACAGTGTTTACGGACCACAAGAGTTTACAATATGTTCTTGATCAGAAGGAACTTAACATGAGGCAACGTCGTTGGTTGGAATTACTCAGCGATTATGATTGTGAAATCAAGTATCACCCGGGAAAAGCCAATGTTGTGGCTGATGCTCTTAGCCGGAAAGAAAGACCCAAACCTTTAAGAGTACGATTATTAGGAATGATGATCAGTTCACCTTTACCATCAAAAATACTTGAGGCACAGATCGAGGCACTCAAGGAGGAAAACCGACCAAGTGAAAAGCTTTATGGTATGCCCGAAAATGCAAATGGCTTTGTAAAGAGAGCAGATGGAGTATTATGCTTCAAGGACAGAATGTGGGTACCATTTTATGGCGGGATACGAGAATTGATTATGCATGAGTCGCATAAGTCAAAGTATTCTATTCACCCAGGTTCTGATAAGATGTATCAGGATCTCAAGAAACTTTATTGGTGGCCGAACATGAAAGCGGAAATTGCCACGTACGTTAGCAGATGCCTTACTTGCTCTAAGGTAAAAGTCGAATATCAGAAACCTTCAGGATTACTCCAACAACCTGAAATTCCACAATGAAAATGGGAACGCATTACAATGGACTTTGTTACGAAACTTCCTAAGACATCGGGAGGTTACGACGCTATATGGGTAATCGTTGATCGTCTTACCAAATCAGGTCATTTCATACCAATTAGAGAGACTTATTCCATGGAACAACTCACTAGACTTTATGTCAAGGAAATAGTCTCGAGGCATGGAGCACCAATTTCCATCATTTCCGACAGAGATAGTCGATTCACTTCAAACTTCTGGAAATCATTACAAGATTCATTTGAAACCAAATTAGACATGAGCACAGCATATCATCCACAAACCGAGGGTCAAAGTGAAAGGACAATTCAAACATTAGAAGATATGATGAGAGCAAGTGTGATTGATTTTGGAAATGGTTGGGCTAACCATTTGCCATTGATAGAATTCTCGTACAACAATAGTTATCACACCAGTATAAAAGCGGCACCATTCGAAGCACTTTATGGTAGAAAGTGTCGATCACCTGTTTGTTGGGCCGAGGTTGGAGACGCACAACTCACTGGTCCAGAAATGGTACGGGAAACAACAGAAAAGATAGTTCAAATCCGAGATAGACTCAGAACTGCCAGAAGCCGATAGAAAAGTTACGCAGATGTTAGGCGCAAACCATTGGAATTTCAAATTGGCGACAAAGTGATGTTGAAAGTATCGCCTTGGAAAGGCGTGGTACGATTTGGAAAGCGCGGGAAATTAAACCCGAGGTACATTGGGCCATTCAAAATTTTGAGCATAATTGGTCCTGTAGCTTATCGACTTGATCTTCCATCAGAACTTAGTCATGTACACAACACGTTTCACGTTTCAAACCTGAAGAAATGTCTTTCGGAAGAATCACTCGTTATTCCATTGGAAGAAATTCAACTCGACGATAAACTAAATTTCGTGGAGGAACCGGTAGAAATCATGGACCACGAGGTCAAGCAGTTGAAACAAAGTCGTATTCCTATAGTGAAGGTTCGCTGGAATTCTCGAAGAGGTCCTGAGTTTACTTGGGAACGGGAAGACCAGATGCGCCTCAAATATCCTCATCTTTTCACCGACAACACCGTAGGACCCAACAAGGACTGAATTCAGGGACTGAATTCCTTTTTGGTTGGGCGAATGTGACAATTCGTATTTTCAGGTCATTCTCAAAACATTATTCATGCTTCATTATTTATCGTTTATCGTAAACTGGGTTTACGAGTATCAAATTCACGTAACCGTAATGGTTTAGCTGTGAATTCATGATCATATCATCGAGGTCATTTCATATAGACTAAGTTTAGTCTATATTTCATTAACATCATTGTCATCATATTAGTTCATCCATGGTTTTGCATTTTACATTAAACGTATAATTTTCATATTAAATAAACGTTATCGCGTAACTAATTATTTTGAATAATTGATCCATTACTTCCAAAAATTATTCCAATATATTTTTATACTCATATTAAATTTATAAAATAATATTATGAGTTTACACAGTGTTTTAAATTTATTTTGTAACTAAATTGTTGTATTTATATAATTACGACGTTTTTCTTAAATTCGACACGATTATTATTATATCACTCAAATTTTGCAAGAAATGTATTTTTATAATTTTTATGACCTAAAAATATTTTATCTTGGCCCGTTAAAATTTATTTTTATCCAACGCTACCATAAATATTTACAAATGACTACAACTTACCACTTAACTCATTTAAATTCACAAATCTTACACTTATACAATTTAAAAAAAAAAAAAAATTATATTCATAAACAACTATACCCCTTGTCGACATACAAGGGGTTAGTCATCTAACTTTGATAAATATCTACTACAAATATATTATAATACATATTATACTAACATTTTTTTTTACACATACAAGTTCTAAACTACAAAGTGAAAAATCATTTTCTCTTCTTCTCCTCAAGTATATTCGGCAGCCAAGGACCAAAAGGAAGGATCATTTCCAAGTTTTCAAGACAAGTTTTAATACACATTAGTATCATTTGTTGCAAAGGTTTTGTAATACAAACCTCAAGTGATTAGGAAAAACCTATTTGTCCTTAAACCTCATCATATCACTAGTAAACATTCATAATCATATTTTTATTTCATATTCATTTTTATGGTCATATCATTTTATTTGAGAAACATGCAAGTCTCATGATGTTTATACCATTTTTAAAGGTTTTTAAGGTTTTTATATGTTAAATATATATAATCCATTCTATAATTACTCCTTGTTATATTTTAGTTTTGGTGATGTCTAGAAACCCATGACACCCTAAGAAGGTGTATGGTAGGATTAGAATAGCTTCGGAGTTGTTTTGAATGCGTTAGAATAGGTTTGGCGCGAGAAAAACTCATTTCGACACGTTTTGAAAAGGGTCTGTCCTTAAAATTTAATTCTGGAAAATCCGACAGTGAACAAAAATATTTGGCCTAGATATTTAGAAAATATACTTTAAAACGAAACCGTGGCCGCTTGAACGGATTAAAACGGAGCTATAACAAAGAAGTTATGAATTTTTCAATTTGGCGACGAAAAATACAAAATTCTGGAAATTTCAGCAAACAATATTTGTTTTGTACGAGTAAAAAATGAAGCTTGGACGTTATAAATTATGTCGATTTGTTACAAATATGTTAGTATACTTCGATACGAAGTTAAGGATCTTTAAAACGTAGAAAACGGATTTGTAACGATTAAATTACATGCGATTTAACAAAGTTGCCGTAACTATTATCATATAAGAAAAACTATAAAACATTTCTAATAAACAAGTTTTGCGGCAAAAACTAGTCCCAAGTAAAAGGTTATTTTTAACATTGATTTAGAACTTTTCATAAAGTGAAGTCTTCTAGTAAAAGTGAAATCGCCAAGTATACTTTCCAAAATGTCCGATTGTTTGTTTAGCGGAGTTGTAATGAATTAATTACGGTCGCTTAAACTTTGCCGAAAACCATCCTTAAACAATATTTTGGATACAAGTACCCTACTTTACCTATATTTTTCTCCGTGATCGAGACCTCCATAATAAAAACTCATGTACTAAAACTTTGAGATTATCATACGAGCTTCCCAAAACCGTTGAGTTTGTTTCCTAACGCTCGACGTGCACCATTTTACGACTAGATTTTAGAGGCCGTTTTTGTCATTTTCATGGAAATTTCAATAACATTATTTTACGACGAAAAGTAATATTTTCACAATAAATCACTAAATGATTATCGTCGGATATCATTTCAACGTAAATACATGTGAAGTAATTTAAAAATGGTCAAGACGTTAAAAGATTATATTTTCGACGAGAAGTATTGTTTTCAAAAATTCATAAGTGGTATAAATATCATCCGAATCGCATGCATAACATTACATCATGACTTATTACATATCATATCATTCATAATAGGTCAGTTTCGAGATCACGCTACATTTCGGTGTACTCACTTTTGTCATCACATCAATTCATCAAGTGAGTTTTCATAGCCCCGATTTATTCAAGTTTTTACTTATTTCAAACCTACGGGGGAGAATACATTGTACATCATTTTATTACGATACCAAGTATATCAAATTCATTACATTGCTTAAGTTACCTCATGCATATTGAATGTCCCCATTTTATTACATGAACCGTTAATTTCATAGAAGCGAGGGTGAGTGGATAGATCTATCGAGGGTGACTCCTCCATCCGGGTTGGTGGATCCCAACTAGTCATACGGATGCATATCATTTAATAACATTATTTGAGTTGTTTGGCAAACACTCTGTTGGGGCGAACATCATGATCAGTCTAGTTTCGGTGTCATGGACTTATAGCAATTGTAACATTATTTTTTGTGGCGACATTGTCATACATAATATATACTTGTGGTAGTCGTATTTAACATTTTCAACAACTCTATGAACTCACTCAACCTCTGTGTTGACACTTTTAGCAATGTATTTTCAGGTAACTAAGGCATTCACTTCATGGCATGCATGTGGACATATCATAGAGTCGCGGTGACGACGCGTCTCACATGGATTTATACATATTTAAAACATCGTTTGACTTGTACCAAACTTATTTCCGTACATAGTAACTTTCATTTGGGACCTATCTTTGTAACTCTGAATGTTTTTAATATATCAAACGATGTTCTTTTCAAACGACACTTTAGGTCATTCAATATAACTGTGATTGTGATGCTATGACAGTCAATCCCAAGAAATTCCATTCCGCTGCAAAACAGGTAATTTGGGGGTGTGACATGCGTCTCATATCACTATAAGAAAAAAATGCAGCAAGAAGAAGAGATGCCAAGAAGAAAGATTAGAGACTGTGGATTTAACCGAGAATAAGATGTTTTTCAGAGTGCTATTATAGCACTACCAAGGTACCAAGAATACAATTAACGTAGAAGGGATAAAGAACCAGCCCAGAAGTCACAGAATTTGATCAAATAAAGATCAAGTGACATCGAACAAAATTTATGTTCACAAGAGTTCTACGAATCTAAGTAGCAGAGGGCTAAAGAACCTGCCCAAAAGACAATTATGATCAAATGAAGATCAACTGATTGCACCCGGTATAGTCAGAAGACTAGAAGACATCAAGAATAAAGAAACATTGAAGGAAGGCATCGAGGAGCAAAAAGATTAAAGAAGCATAAAGATTAATAAGATTAGGGAGGAATATGTTGGAAACTTTAATCTTTTAATCTTTGTTATACATATGTTATTCTGTATTTTAGTTTTAGAAGCCTGTAAACCCAACAAAGAATGGGCTGGGTCCAAAAATAAGAAACGGTTATATAGTTTAGTTAGGTTTACCGTTTCATTTAGTTATGTCGTTTAGTTTTAGGGAATCGTTGTGTATCATACATGAAGCACCGATTCAATATCTATATATAGTTTAGGAATCCTGTAAATCATTCAACCCTTCCATTCAATAATATCATATTATTAAGGGTTCAAACCCAATCTCCTTGTTTCATTCTTGTATGATGATGATATACCATGATGTTGTTTGATCATTATATGATCCTGGAACATCAACAAACTTTAGTACATGATGATTACATGATGATATACCAGGCATGTAAAGATCATGTTTTAGTGACCAAGCTCATGTGACCAAGCTTGCTTCCTCTACACTAACAGATTTCAATAATTCTAGCTATGGCATTATCTTTACGTGCTAAGTTTTGGGTTTGGTCACATGAGCTTACTTATAAAGATCATGTTTTAGTACGTTCTTCCTTAACACGAGATAATAATGTCGCCATGAACACTTAGTCTTTGCTCCCATCTACCTGCGGAGTGAATTTCATCTTCTTTTTTAGCACTTGTAACCATTCATCAACTATAACATCTATTTCTTTGGCTGTCTTCTTCATCTTCTTCTCATACCCTCCCAAATCTAAGCATTTCAAGCATGGAACAATATCTGATGGCACAAATGCACCTAATGGTTCCAAAAACCGCCTGATGGCATCTTTAAATTGATATGCATTTTGTATTTCAGAAGAATTTGGACTCCCGAATAGCATCCACATATTCACTTCAGAGACTCGGATACTTGCTAGTGTTTGATGGTGAGAGATCAAGAACACTTATCATGCGCATCTCACGCCAGTATGATCCATGCGGTGCAAATGCAAGCATAGCATAGTTGTAGACCATCAGCTCGACTGCCGTGGCTTTTGGTCGACTAGCAAA
Source organism: Chrysanthemum seticuspe (assembly GCA_019973895.1). NCBI lineage: Eukaryota > Viridiplantae > Streptophyta > Magnoliopsida > Asterales > Asteraceae > Chrysanthemum > Chrysanthemum seticuspe. The sequence goes on along the minus strand of BPTQ01000002.1, from coordinate 242,967,539 downwards.
GACTCTATCATTAGTAGTTAAGCACTCTATAGCCATCTCTGAATTGTTCACAATTAGAACATCATAAACACCAAGTTTGATAGTGAAAATTGGTCCTAACGTTTCAGCCATAGAGCCCAATAGCCTGTGAGAAATTTGGGAACCAGAAAAAAGAAGCAAGTGACCAATTATCGGCCATGAGCCTGCAGCTTCAGGAATTGTCGCACCTAGTCCATTCTTAACTCTATTTCATATCCATGCCAGATGACCACGGAGGAGAAAACAGAATAGACAGGCCAACAAGATTATAAGTGATAAAAATAATGAGTATGACTAGTCAACTAGAAATCTAAACGTGCCTAGCAATGTTAGCATAATAGGGTTTACATAAAGTGATGACTTGCCCTCATTATTTTGTAACACTAGTCGACTAGAAATGTAATTCACAAAAGATAATGCAATAGCACATTCATTGTTGACATCTCTGTTATACTATATAAGTCTATAACACATTCACACATGGAACACACCACCACACGAAATACCAAATACGATGTATTTACTATTCACGCGCCCATAAGCGTGGCAAGATGCCTCAACGATAAATCATCCACATCAACGTTTCCCACTCTTTACATCCACAAGAAGTCCAACCGCCTGTGGCAACACCCAACCAAAACCTCAAGACCATAATCATCCGAACTTGATGCATCAAACTGTTAACTTTCGATGAACTTGTATTTAATCTCCCGCCATTGAACTTATTAACAAATTGTTATTGGTCCATAGTTTACTCATCAAATTAACTGCTAGCTAAAGTCGATTCTAACTAATTGTTGTCATTTTCGCTTGTGTTTCGACTCTACATTAAGGTAATTTATTTGTTCATTAAATTTTGAGATGTGTATATACGTGCTCCGTCCATGTTCGATTTTTCTATCGGTTTTACGGATTTTTACCATTTTTTTTGGCGGTTGAAGTTCTGGTTGTTAATTTGTGTTGCATCATTTGGCAGTGTTTCGGTTGCCCAGTTCTATTTTTTTGTTTTTTTTTTTTTTTTTTTTAGTTTTAGGGAAAAAGAAAGTTAAAAGACACACATTCTCGTCAAGAATTGTGCCAAAATGTCTAATAAAGTTATAAGGCCATTGGGTCATGCATGTTATTTCATGGGCTAAATAATTATATATATAGCCGACCCACTGTACATCTAAAGAACGCAAACCACGTTTAATTAAAGGACTAAACAATTCGATTGGGTTAGGCAAGAAACAACGATAAAGTCAAACCAATAAATACCGCAAATAAATATAAAACGTTTGAGTGCATATATGTTAGTTACATGCAATGTCCATCGGTGTATGACATGATTGTGACAAATCAATGATAATTCGTTGTGATTGTAGATCGAGTACAACCATTTCCTAAAAATGCATGTTCTTTAATAGCGCCTTGTGCAATCGGAAGCTATAGGCTTATGTTATAGCAAAATATACATACACGTCAACTTTTTACGAATTTATAATTAAGAAAATATAAATGTGCTAAAAAACACTTTCACTCTTCACTCAAGTTATGACATCCTTGTGCCCCATATTTTTTTTTCATTTATTCAAATAAAAAATACATTAAAAAAAACATTACATACTAAATAAAATAAAGTAACCAAACAAAATCTTGAAACTTTTAAAAATGACTAACACTGCAAACCAAACAAAGACTAACGGTGATAAAAATACTACTCCGATTGACTATAAAACAAATAAAAACTACGAAGTTAAAAATGGAAGGAAAAAAACCATGTGATCTTCTTCCTCTCTTCAACACTTGCAAAAGAAAAAGGAAAAAAAACATAATACACACAAAGTACACATACAACACACGCGTTGCACAAATCAAACACACAAACACCCGTTACCTTCAAAAACTCAAAAAAAAATGTTATAACTTCACTGTTGGGGGTGGCTCCGAACTCTAATACGCGACCACCGGTATGGTAGCTTGCGCCATAGGTGGGCGTTATGCCGTATAACGCACCCTCACCGGGTGCTCTAATCATTGTGTTGTCATTATTTGTTACTTCTTCCGTCCTAAATTAAAATGCCCAGTTTGACTTTGCACATTATTTAACAAAAGTGAGACCATTGCGAAACCAACCAATAGATTACATTCACCGGCTTAAAAGCAATTTGATTGGTTGTTTCAAAAGTAGATATTTATTTTGAAACATTAAAAATAATAATGTGAACATTTATTTTAGGACAGAATATGTATATCACACGGTTTTGTTTTTAGGTGTTTCGAGCTAAACCATTTTACTGAATTTTTAACAAAGCCGTGTGGGCTTCATTCACTTACATATGTTCGTCAAATTTTGTTATACATTTCTAACGTCACCGTTATTAGATTATTAATTGGATGAGATCGTGGTAGCAAATATGTAATGTATTCGAATAATTCATGGTAAACTAATAAAAGACTTATTTTACGAATTAAAAGACATGTAATGCGGAGTGTTTGACAGTAGATATTTCAGGTCCATGTTTGGTTGTGTTAGATTTCAGCAATGAATTCACCTCATTTAAGTGACAAGGACAATTGTGCAACAATTTAGGGTGCGCTTGGTTCAAATTGGGGAATGAGAAAGGGAAAGGCAATGGGAATGCAAAGGAATGGAATGTAGATTATCATTATCTTTGATAGTGCTTGGCTTGAGAAAAATACATTAACCTCCAAAGTGGTGGTGGTGGTGGCTGATAGTGGTGGTGGTGGTTAGTGGTGGTGGTGGTGGTTGCTGGTGGTGGCAGCTTTTGGTGGTGACGGTGGTGGCTGGTAGATGGTGGTGGTGATGGCTGGTGGTGGTGGTGACTGGTGGTGGTGGTGCTGCTAGTGGTGGTGGCTGCTAATGGTGGTGGCTGGTGGTGGTGGCTGGTGGTGGTGGTGGTGGATGCTGGAGGTGGTGGTGGTGGCTACTGGTGGTGATGGTGGATGGTGGATGGTGGTGGTAGTGGTGGCTTCTAATCGTGGTGGCTGGTGGTGGTGGTGGTGATTGTTGGTGGTGGTGGTGGTTGCTAATGGTGGTAGCTGGTGGTAGCTAATGGTGGTGGCTGCTGGTGGTGGTGGAGGAGGTGGTTGCTGCTGGTGGTGGTGGTGATGGCTGGTGGTTGTGGTGGTAGTGGTGGCTGCTAATGGTGGTGGCTGCTAATGGTGGTGGCTGGTGGTGGTGGTGGTGGTGACTGGTGGTGGTGGTGGTGGTGGTGGTGGTGTTGGTGGCTGCTGCTGGTGGTGGTGGTGGTGACTGATGGTGGTGGTGGTGGTGTTGGTGGCTGCTAGTGGTGGTGGTGGTGGCTACTGCTTGCTATGGCGGCTGCTGGTAGTGGTGGGTAATCATTACCATACCTCCCAATTTACTGGGTAATGCCCCATTACCCAATACTAAACAATGATTGCATTCCCTAGTTCTAACCAGGCATGTTTAATCATTACCTTTGCCATTCCCCACCCCCATTACCCCCAACCAAGCGCCCCCTTAATGTCTTCCCTACATGTAGTGTATATAATCAGAAAAAGTTTTGTTAACGACAACTTTATAAGTGTTGTATAAGATTTCTTTAACTAAAAACACTTTCAAGTATGAACTTACTTGATATCAATACATAAAGTCACTTACCTTAATTATATGTTGTTAGATTAAAATACTTTTACTTATAAAAGGTAATACAATCTATTAAATATTTAGATATCTAATTACAATTTAAAACACTAACTTTTTTCACTCTCGCTAGCTCTACACCCATATATGCATTATATTTTACGCATACAAATTAACGATATTATACAATGTCACCGCTATGCGTGAGTAATCGTCTGATATAACCAAGTCAGTAAAGGCTACATTTGAACTTTCAAAAACCTCCGCTACTACTTTCAAGTTCTAGATGTTTTACAAGTCTATACTATATATCAAGGTTGTAAAAATCGCTAGGCGCTAGTGAGGCGGTCGGGTAGGACCTAGCGATTAATCGGTTAGGCGGGGATTAATCGGGGATTAATCGGATTAGAATTTTTATGCATAAAGTTGTAATTTTAAATATTGTATTATATTATATGTATGAGATAAGCATAGTATATCAAAGTTCAAACATTTCAAATGTTCAAATATAAACATAATGCATAATTATTCAAAGTTCGAAGTCAAACATAGATATTACTCGGTTTGTTGACCATTTTTAAGCGAGCTTTGACCGATTTTGTTCGATTAATCGGTTTGTTGACCGATTTTTAAGCGGTTTTGTCTGATTTTTAAGCAATTTTGTTGACCGATTTTTAAGCGATTTTGTCCGAGTAGACCGATTTTGTTCGATTTTGTCCGATTAATCGGTTTGTTAACCGAGTTTTAAGCGAACTTTGACCAAACCGATTAAATAGGCCGATTATGATAAATCAAGACGCTTACTGAGCGATCAGCGATTATGCGGGGATTAATCGGCCGCCTTGACCGATTTTTACAAAAGAGCTATATATTATAAGTTTCAACCTCTATTTTTGAGTTGCTAAAATAAAATGGTAAATAATAGGTCTGTTACTAGGAGATCCAGAGCAATGTTTTTATGTCTGTTTCTGACCTTTTCTCTTTTTTAAGTTGCTAGAAACTTCAAACCACTGAATTATAACATGATTGAAGTAAAGGCATACGATGAAAAAACAATTATAAAGGGGGTGTCAACCATGACTCACAATACCTCATCATATCTCACCACCCATCAATAATATCATATCATTTTACCTAATCTCATACCTCACTCATAACTCACCATAGTTTTTTAGTGGCAATGGTAATTCCATACCTGACTCAATTTTTTTTTTCTTAAATTCATAATTATATTAAACAATTAAATAAAAACATAATATTTCATTAATAATAATAAAAAAATTACATAATACTTAAAAAAAAAAATAATTACATCACCGTTGAAATAAAAAAAAATTATACTAGTCGGAAGACTCTTCGGGAAAAATTAATTCGTCATCGGATGAAGAAGAGGATGATGAAGACATTTTTTTAGAGTGTTGTAGTTGATTTGTGTGTGTAAAAATGATAGAGATTTGGAATAAAATGTGAGGAGGATGAAGTGTTATTTATAAAGGGGATTTTTTTTCTTTCTTTTTTTTTTTTTTCTTTTAAATTGTTGCATGCAACGGTCGGATATTCAAACCCAACACACGCTCCCTTTTGCAAACTGATTCGGCATACTTCGTCGCTCCTCGTACCGTATGGGTGGCAACGGTGTTGCCGTGCGGTATGGAGGCAAACCGCAACGGTTGCCACTCCCCTAGGCGACGTTATATCCTTCAAGATTTTTATTTGATATCGGAAAAATGCGATTGGAAAATGGACGAGTATCTAATAGTCAAGAATGTCGTCGCAGCTCCCAACAAACATAAGTAATTGAACAAATAGTATATCTTAACGAACAAGTTTATGTAACTATCAAAAACTTAAACCAAGCGATATTAAAGACCTAATTCAATTATTTTGTCTTGTACATGAAGGATCATCAATGAAACAGCTACCTCGGAGACAACTAATAACTTGTAATGAATTTTATATCTATTGTTGAGTAAATTACACATATGATCCTTATGGTTGGCATTGACTTGCAGATATAGTACTTTAACTTTTTTTTTTTCCTTCTAATTTAACGAAAATTCACCCACCTACCCACCCAATGGCTGATCTCAAGCTTGATCCAATCATGTTAACCACCATTCATTGAATAACGTTTGATTATTGTGGTGTAATTCTTGTTGTTGTTTCTCTCCCATTCACTATTATTTTGTGATTGGGTTTAGGCTGTCGATCTTTGATTGATCCCTATTCCTTTTGATCATATAATAACAGTAGGGGTGCGACACAATCTGTGATTATCCTTTTAATTATCCTTTATTCGATTCGACGTGGTTTTAGGGTCTGATCATCTATCTTCACTCTCGCTATTTTAGGATCTTGTTTTTTTCTCGATTCGATGGGAGACCGGAATCGGAGTTTTCAGAATTCAAATGTAAATCAAACACAGAAGATTTTCAAATCTGTTTTTGTGACTAATTTCCCCGACACCACTACTGCTCGTGACCTTTGGAAGAGGTGTAGCGCGTATGGTACGGTTATCGATGTTTTCATTCCATTCAAAAGGTCTAAAGCAGGTAAAAAATTTGCTTTTGTTTGTTTCATTAAGGTCACAAATCTTGATCGTTTGGTGGAGAACCTTTGTACGATTTGGATTGGTCGATTCCATTTGTATGCGAATCAAGTGAGTTTGAAAGGCCTCAAAAACCTAATTTCCCCACTCTTACACTCTGTTTCCGAGTATAAAACTGAAAGAAGAGAAATGAAGAGGGGAAAAAAGAGAGAAAAGAAGATGATAGGAAATAAATTTTATTTTTTATCTTGTGTTCCTGAGTTGAAAAGAAAAGAAGAGGGATATAAGCATAAAAAGACTTAAAAATCACTTTCTCTCCAAATCATCCCAATTTGGGAAGAAGATTAAGAGAGAAGTTTTGGCTTAATTTCCTCTCCTCTTCTCTTCTCTTCTCTCCAGAAAAAACTCAGGAATGCAATTTTTTTTTATTTTCCTCTCCACTTCTCTTCTTTTCAGTGGCTCATAAAAATTCCTTCGCTTATGTACTTAAAGAGGGTCTTGTATCTACTGTTACTCCTCATCCTACTTTACTTCTTGATGATTCCTGTATTAAGGAGCATGATCTAAACTTGTCTCTCATGGGCAAGGTTAAGGAGGTATCTGCTATTCCTAATCTTCCTGTTATGATTGTTAAAGAGGGTTTTCAAAATGTTAAGCTTACTTATCTTGGGAGGATGTGGATTCTTTTTTAGTTTGATTCTTCTACTATAAAGGACAAATTCCTTGGTCACACTGGCGTTGGGTCATGGTTCACTACTATTAAACAGGCGGATAATTCTTTTGTCAACGATGAAAGAATTGTTTGGGTATCGGTGGAAGGTCTTCCTATAAAGGCATGGACTCCTAATTCTTTTAGAAAAATAGCGTCTTGTTGGGGGACATTGGTGGAATGGGGAGACTCTGAACAAGATTCTTTGTCATGTAAGCATTTGTGTTTAAAAACAAAGATGGATGTGATAATTAATGATAAGCGCAAAATTATAGTACAAGGAAAGGTGTTTTGGATTCGAGTTAAGGAAATGGATGCATGGGTTCCAGATTTTGAAGATGATAACAATGACGATCTTTCTTATGATGAGGAAGAACCAAAAGCTAATAATATTGATGAAACAAGTGATGTTGATAGGGTTTCTGAATTGAGTTTTATGCAAGAAATGGACCATGTTATTGATTCTGTTCGTGTAGTTTCAACTTGTAGTAAAAATGGAGAGGAGAAATTAGGAGAAAATGAGTCACAATCTAAAGATCCTTTCGATATTTATGATTTGCTGAAAAAGAATAATAACAACACATGCAACTCAGGAAGTGAAGATCCAAAGTACCCTCCTGGTTTCACACCGAGTTTCAATGATCATGAGAAGGACATGGAGTTTCAATGATCAGGAGAAGATAGGGGATGACAATTTGCAGGGCATTAGTGATAGTGTTCAATCTCTCTCTAATAAGATTAAAGACAGAAAGAAGAAGTGTGGGATGTCATCTCTACATAGCACATATTCGGGCTCGCAAAAACACAAGGTAGGGGGTTCTATTTTAGATCTTATGGATGAATTGGTAAACGTGGGTCAAACCATGGGTTACAATATGGAAGGGTGTATCAAAGACATTGAGTCTATTATTGGTTCTAAAGGAGTCTTCGATAATATTAGATGAATTTTTTGTCTCTAAATATTCAAGGCCTAACAAGGCGAAAAGGAGATGGATTAACGAGTTATGTCTTAAACACAAAATAAATTTTGTTACTCTTCAAGAAACGAAAGCTGAGAATATTGATTTATGTTCTATCAAGGAGTTATGGGGAAATTTGTTTTTCGATCATGTAGTCGGGTCTTCGGTTGGTTGTTCAGGAGGTATCATTTGTGTATGGGATCGTAATATGTTTGTTAAAGATCATGTTTCTAAATCTGATTATTTTGTTGCTTTGATGGGTACTTGGATTCCAACCTCCACAAAGCTCCTTATTATTTCAGTTTATGCTCCTCAAGAGTTATCCGAGAAGCGGGATTTATGGGACTAGCTTCATTTAATTATTAACAGATGGGATGGCGAGACTGTGATTATGGGCGATTTCAATGAAGTCCTTTCGGAACATGAAAGATTTGGATCTGTTTTTAATCAACAAGGAGCCATGGTTTTTAATAATTTTATATCTGGGACTGGTTTAATTGATCTTCCCTTGGATGGTTACGCTTTTACATGGTCTCACAAGTCGGCCTCAAAGATGAGTAAATTAGACCGATTCTTTTTGTCCGAAGGTTTAATGGAGTTATTTCCGCATTTATCTGCTATTTGTTTGGACAAAAATCTTTCTGACCATCGCCCTATTCTATTGCGGGAAACAAGTATTGATTATGGCCCTTCTCCTTTCCGGTTTTTCCATTCTTGGTTTACTGTGGAGGGATTTGATTCTTTTGTGGAAAATACTTGGAAATTTTTCAATATAGGTGAAGCTAATGGCTTGATTCGTTTGAAGAAAAAATTGCAGTTTCTTAAAATTGCTATCAAGGCTTGGACGAAAGAAGCAAAAATGAAATCTAATGAAAAGAAGTTCAATATTCAACAAAACCTCTTGGAGCTCGATAAGCTTATTGATCAGGGCAAGAGTAACGAGGAGATTCTTTGTAAAAGAATTATGCTTATTAATGAAATCCACGAGATTAACTCCAAGATTGCAAGTGAGCTTTCCCAAAAAGCCAAAATCCGTTGGTCCATAGAAGGCGATGAAAACTCCAAATACTTCCATGGAATCCTTAATAAAAGGAGATCTCAACTCGCAATTCGGGGGATTCTTGTTGATGGTGATTGGATTTCAGATCCATTCAAGGTTAAGGATGAATTCTTTAATCATTTTAAGAAGCAATTTTCACCTCCTCAATCGTCTCGCATATGTTTCGATTGTGTTTTTCAACTCGGCTTTCTTCTGATCAAGTGGAAGAGCTGGAGCGTGATGTCTCTTATGATGAAGTCAAAGGGGCTGTTTGGGATTGTGGCATTAATAAATCTCCTGGTCCTGGTCCTGACGGGTTTTCTTTCGAATTCTATCGTAAGTATTGGTCGTTTATTGATCAAGATATTTTTATGGCCGTTAGATATTTCTTCATGAATGGTTGCTTTCCTAGAGGGTGTAACTCTTCATTTATAGCTCTTATTCCGAAGATTCAAGATGCCAAATTTGTGAAAGATTTTCGTCCCATAAGTTTGATCGGTAGTGTTTACAAAATCATAGCCAAGATTTTGGCTAATCGGTTGTGCCTTGTGTTGCCTTATCTCATAAGTGAAATTCAATCGGCTTTTGTCTCTAATCGGAAAATTCTCGACGGCCCTTTCATTCTTAATGAGCTTATCTCCTGGTGTAAGCATAAAAAATTTAATGGGATGATTTTTAAAGTGGATTTCGAAAAGGCTTTCGACTCGGTGAAATGGGACTACTTAGATGAGACTCTTAAGGCTTTTGGTTTCGGTCAGAAATGGTGTACGTGGATCGGTGGGTGCCTCAAAAATGCCATGGGTTCGGTGCTTGTTAATGGCAATCCTTCATCGGAGTTTCAATTTTTTAAAGGTTTGAAACAAGGGGACCCTTTATCTCCTTTCCTCTTCATTTTGATTATGGAAACGCTTCATCTTTCTTTTATGAGAATTCTAAACGCTGGGCTCTATAAAGGTATTTCTCTTAATGACTCCTTCATGATCTCTCATTTGTTTTACGCTGATGACGTTATTTTTGTTGGTGAATGGAATGATTCAAATATTCATACCTTGTTGAATGTCTTGAAGTGCTTTTTCTTGGCTTCGGGCCTTAAGATTAATCTTCATAAAAGTAAGTTGATGGGAATTGGTGTTAACACGCGTGTGGTTGAAACCGCTGCAAATTTGATTGGATGTTCTATTATATCTTCTCCCTTTAATTATTTAGGTGTTAAAGTTGGAAGTAATATGAGCAGAATCAGCTCGTGGGATGATGTTGTCTCTAAGGTGTCCTCGCGTCTTTCCAAATGGAAGCTTAAAACTCTTTCCATAGGCGGATGCCTTACCCTTTTAAAATCGGTTCTCACCTCGATTCCGCTTTACCATATGTCCATCTACAAGGTTCCAATGGGTGTTTTAAAAAAATTGGAATCCATTCGATGGAATTTCTTCAATGGAACTGATGGCTCGGTTAGAAAAACTACTTGGATTAACTGGAGCATGGCTCTTGCTCCTAAGAAGAATGGTGGTCTTGGGGTGTCAAGTTTTTTCGCCCATAATCATGCTTTCCTTTTCAAATGGGTGTGGCGATTTTTTACGGATGATTCTTCTTTGTGGTCTTCTTTTATTAAAGCGTTGTTCGGCAACCACGGGGCTCTTGGAAAACCTTTGCGGAAGTATAGAATATCTACTTGGATTGATATCATTCATGCTATTCAGTCGCTCAATGACAAAGGTATTAATCTTTTTCACTTTATTCGGAAGAAAATTGGAAATGGGGAGAATACTTTTTTCCGGAATGATATCTGGTTAGGCGACATAGCTTTTAAAGAGCAATTTAAGAGACTATATGCGTTAGAGGTTCAAAAGTCTATTAGTGTCGCTGATAAATTGGGGCATCCTTCTATATATCATTCTTTTCGTCGTCTTCCAAGAGGGGGTATTGAACAGGAGCTTCTCAATCTGCTATGTTCGAAAGTTGACGCTTTTGTGCTTCCAAAAATGGCTGATCGATGGAGTTGGATTTTAGAAGGCTCAGGTGTGTTCTCGGTTAAATCTTCTCGTAATTTCATTGATGACAAATTTCTGCCTAAAGCTGATGTCCCCACGCGGTGGATTAATGTTCTCCCTATCAAAGTAAATGTGTTCGCTTGGAAGGTGATTTTGGATAAATTGCCTACTAGATCAAACCTTTCGCTTCGAGGAATCGATATTGCCTCGATTAATTGCCCCATTTGCAACTTGGCTGTGGAATCTTCTTTCCATTTTTTTTTCTCTTGTCCTGTGGCTCGCAAAATGTGGCGAAAAGTTTTGCTTTGGTGGGAGCTTGATGATGCAGTCTTTCATTCATATAACGAGTGGCTTCTTTGGCTCGTCAACATTCGTTTGCCTAAACATTTGAAGGAGTTTCTTGAAGGTATTTGCTACGTGATGTGGTGGCTCATTTGGAGGTTCAGAAACCAATTATTATTTAGTCATTCTCATCCAAAACACGAGACTCTTTTTGATGATGTAGTCCAAATGTCCTATTTGTGGATGAATAGTCGGATTAAGTCAAAGATCAATTGGGTTTCTTGGTTAAAAAACCCCAATTGTATTAGTTTGTAATCTTTTCTAGCTTTTTGCTAGTGTTAATAAAATTTCTGCCGTTAAAAAAAAAAAACTTTTTTTTTTCTAATTTACATAATACCTAACTCAAAACCCTTAACAATCATAGTCCTTTAATTTAACAATCGTCTTTTTAACGTTTAAACAGATGAGGTTGTTATAGTAATTTTATCTATTTTTCTCGGCAAACAAATATTGATCACTTGTCCTTTCTCTTTCAATATTTTCCTTCAACAATGTTCGTACTCTCTATGTCAATAAACCCATCATCCCACCACCAACACTCAAACTACCACATTAAAGAATGAACCGCAAGCCATGGCTTCACTGTGGTGGTTTAAGATCTGTTGGCCAATGATAATGGTGATGACGAATTTCAAAAAGTTGTTGTAGTGGCTAGATTATTATCGACATACAATAAACTCAAGCAACAGGTCTGATAGACTGATACCCGCCAAAAAGCTCATAACTTCAAAAGAAAAAAAAAAAACATTTATGGTCACCCCCCCTCCACCCACCACCATTCACCGAACCAACAAAAACGACTACCAACTCCAAACACCTCAACCAAATCACGACCACACAATACTCAACCTACCATAAAAAATGATTTTCAAAAACCCATAATTGATTGTGTATTGTTTTGATGCACTTCAGACTATTTTGGGTTGATCAAAGTCAAACTTATGTTAACTTTGATATATACTAAAAGTTTCTAGCAAGTATAGTTTAGTTTTTTTTTTTTTTTTTTTTTTTTTTTTTTTTTTTTTTTTTTGAATGACAACAATATATTAAAATACACCAGGAAAAATGATACAATTTGATGCCTTTCAAAAAACTAAATGTTTTTGGTGTTGATAGTGAAGCCAAGAGAGATAAATGAAGATGTAATTGGTTGTTGATGGTCGTGGTTAAATAAGGTTAAAATGAAGTAATGTTGTGGAGAAGAGAGAAAGAAAATGGTGAGACTGTGAGAGAATGAAATGTCAAGGAAGAGAAAGGGAAAGTGAGAGAAATGGAGGGGGGTCGATATGTATGTATCGTATATTTGTGTGTTGTAGGAATGAACAAACGGAAAGTAATTGTTTTTCCCTAATGTGCTAGTCACATTGGTGCGTTTAACTGTTAAAATAAACGGGCGTTAAAGCAAAAGACTGTGGGTGTTAAGGGTTTCGAAGTTAATGATTATTTGAGTCAGAAAAAAAGTCAAAAGACTATACCTGCAAGTCAACGCAAACCACAAGGACCATCGTTGTAACTTACTCTCTATTGTTTATGGACAATATGATAATGAAGCTGAAAACTCCACATAGCATGTAAAAGGGTCGAGGTTTCTTTTTATAAGAAGGTGGTTAAGGACTGAAGAAGTCGAGGAAAAAACAAAGCAATTTAAGTTACAGAAGTAAGCTTGGTGGGATTATAATCAATCTATTTCAATAATATGAGTTAATTAACTTTTTTCTTGATTGATAAAATTTCGTAACGTCATTTTCCAGTTGACTACTTGGCTTATTATACTTTCATATATTCCTATATAATTATTGGTCAGTAGTATGTTGTACAAGTTTCAGTAACCGGGTGGAAGTGGGAGGTCATCCCGAAATGTGATGGAAAGTCTATAACATTTTGTGTCGTGCTGTTAATTATCGTAAAAACTCTTGATGTTCCTGGTTGTAACCGGTTTAAAAAAATAGTGTTTCTAGTCCTTCTTTAACTAGTTAATTGAGAGAATTCTTAATCAAGACACTTATAATACAATTTGAAACATGGATACTCATCATTTTTGGTCAACTTTTGTTCAAAAAAAAATCACACTTGGTCAACCATCTAAAAAATAGGACGTGGCTTTTTGTCATGAATTACGTACTTAGGTTAGTACCAAACTTTCAGACCTACCGACATAAAAACAGACTTGGACTATATTACTGTAAACTTTATATACTACGTAGTAGTATTTATTTTGGGATGTGCTATTGATACCTCTATGGGGTCACATCACATGGAATATTCCTTTTATCCTTCACTTTTTTCAGTACAACACAGTTTTTTGTCAGTTTTTGTTTCGTATTTCTGACAATTTTAAATGTTTGACTTATTAAATTTTATATTTACTGTTCCGCATTTTCAGGTTTATAATTTTTTGATATAAACAAAATTATAAAAATAAAAAAATAATAAAAAAAAATAAAAAAAAAAAACAAAAAAAATAGAAGGTACATATAAAATTATAGCCACCGTATGATTAACCCCACCCTTTATTTTTTTTTTCTTTTTAAAATAATTTAGTTTCCTTGTCAGGTTATTTGTAATTCTTAGACGGGTTGAGTTATTAGGACGGTACCTAGTTTTTTATTAGAACCCTCCTTAGTTTTTTTGTTTTTCTTTTTTATTTTTTTTTTATTTTTTTTTATTTTTATAATTTTGTTTATATCAAAAAGCTATAAACCTGAAAATGCGGAACTGTAAATATAAAGTTTAATGAGCCAAACGCTTAAAACTGTCAGAAATACGGAACAGAAACTGAGAAAAAACTACGTTGTACTGAAAAAATGGGGGGACAAAGAGAATATTCTCTATGGATGTGACCCCATAGGGAGGGTTCCAATAGTGTATCCCTTCTTAAACAAAGACAAAATTTGGTATTAAACAAGTGTAAAGGGTATCTACTATCTAGCTAGTGTCACTAACATCAAATACGATCGAAGTACATGTTTTAGAAGGGCTAGGTTATTGGGACTGTACCTAGTTTTTTAGATTGACCCCTCTACTTTTTTTGTGTTTTTTTTTTTTCTTTTTTTTTTTTTTTTTTTTTTTTTTATTTATATATCAAAAAGCTATAAACCTGAAAATGCGGAACTGTAAATATAAAGTTTAATAAGTTAAACGCTTAAAACTGTCAGAAACACGAAACATAAACTGACAAAAAACTGTGTTATACTGAAAAAAGTGAGGGGACAAAGGAAATATTCCCTATGATTTGACCTCATACGGAGAGTTTATATATTACAACCCGTTTTAGAATGGAGAGGAGTGGTTTTCAGTCTTTTCAGTTTCCTCACTCCATCATACATATCATTTTTCTACCTCCATTCATCTTAACTTTTTCAGTTTTGCGGCTTTTGATTTACTTAGCTTGAATCAAGCTGTTATAGTCAAGAAAAGGTTTCGTGTTCATTAAAAGTTCTTAACTAGAAAATTTGGACTAATACTCCGTAACTACTTAGATGCAACATGATCATCCTACACTGATATAGTAAAGTTCTCATTCAAATACATTAATTGGAGCATGTGATTTGTGTACCAGTCTTTTTCACTTATTTGATATTCATTATAAACCTTTCAATGATTAAATTGCTACGTATACTTGACCATTTGACCATAGAGTTTCATGCATATAATGCGACAATGTGACATGAGACACTTATCAAATTTGACTTTAATTTATCGTCACACATCACATTACCTCCGTGGTCCCTGTCGTTACACATTTCTTGCGCATACACGCCACATTGATCGCTATCTAATGGTCCAACCCGTGCATTCAACTCAATTTTACTAACTTTTTATTACTAATTTCTTGATGAAAAACGTGACTTACTCAACGTACATGTAGCGGATGTCTAGAACATCTTGGCAATTATCTGAAATAGTGTACATTTTCCTTGCAATTACACACTTTTAATGTTTGCATATACTGTGGGAAACGGTGTACACTTTATTTATAAAAATCAGATTATAATCACAATAAATAAATTAACAGAAAGTAAAAACAGACAGAAAGGTGTAGAAGCAGAAGACAAACTCTATATTGGTAAATAACTGAAAGCAGTAAAAAACGAGGAACGAGGCTCGTGTTAACACGATTCCCTTAAAACAGATTCGCCGTCTGTTTCTCAGGGTACAACGTTCAAAGCTGTTGTACAGCCGGACTAGACTTACTTGCCTGAAAGATCACAGAAGCTTGTGTGTTTCTAATCGATGAGATTGCTGGAATTCGTCTGCAGTAGAGTTGTGTTTTTTTCTGTGTGTAAAAACCGAATGAGATGTGTTTAATATATAGGCTAAACCTATCTTGGTCACCAAGAAAAGATATTTGCCTGAATATACACAGATACGCAAATCTGTTAAGTATTAAATACGATTTCAATATCTTCCATTTATTTAAACCGATTCTGTCTAACTTGTTTACAAAGTTTAAATCAGTTCCAAAAATAAATGGACACAAAATCTGGAAATATATGACAACGAAATCTGCAGCAAAAAGATACGCATGTATGCGAGGTTTCGGAGCTGCATTCGTGTCCGCATGTCGCGCGGGCTCGCATGAGTTCAGAAGCTTCGAACTCATTTTTACCCGAAAATCCCATTTTCTGCACCCCCCCCCACTGCGCGCGCGCACGTAGGAGTGGGAGCATAACCAACCTAAAGGAATTTGATAGCCAACACTATGATTTCCTTATAAACAAGCATCCACTTCTTGTTTTGGGCGATGTGGGATTCGCCCATTTTTCCAAGTTTTTATGTTTCAAGTGCCTTACTTTGAGACACGATATCTCATTCATATTAACTCTATTTTGGACATACTTTAGCTCGTTGCGAAGCTCTCGTCGAGGAGAATGCAAAGCTACCAAGAAATATAAATATATATAACATATACATATATTAAATAGTGTCCAAAATTTTCAAAAACTCATTTTCCAAAATGAATTTTCCAACAATCCCCCACATGAATGGAGATCGGTCGAAAACACGCGAAAGTTTCGGTGAAATTTCCGCGGTTAAGTCTTGCATAGGATAGGTAGGTGTAACCCTTTGAACCTTCCCTTGTGAGATGCACTTAGTCTCCTAGATCTGAGTAGACGCGATGTCCTTGAACTCATCAACCATTTACGTAGACGACATTACACTTCACACAAGACTCTCCCTAACACTATCAAGTCCTCATAGTCGTGTTCGTTATGGTCATGAACACTAGCCTGGTTCTGCAAGAGCTCTTAGGAATTGCGCCTCCACATTTCCCTTCAAAGCGACCCCACTTCTCTCTCACATAGGTGATTTCATCTTGAATCATTAAAAACATATGTGTTGTGATTTCATCTTGAATCATTATGCTTTATGATTTCATCCTGAATCATTAAAGCCATATGTTTAACCTCTCAACAAATCACATTCGTTATAGGAATGGACTAGGAAAGTTACAATATTTAGTAACTCCCCCACATTGATGTGACTTCCCCCACATTTCTATGATTAGGTTGTCCTATTGAACCCAGATCTTGGGATCTCCAGTTAACTGGGTTAGGTTTTCCTTCATAGAAACTCATTCCTTCAAGGGCTTTAGTCCCATTCCTTTAGACGACTTACTAACTAACTCTCTGCTTAAGCCTTTCGTAAGCGGATCCGCGATGTTATCCTTTGACTTCACATAGTCAATTGAGATAACTCCTGTTGAGAGTAGTTGTCGTATCGAATTATGTCGACGACGGATATGTCTGGACTTTCCATTATACATTATGCTATGAGCTCTGCCAATTGCCGATTGACTATCACAATGTATACTAATGGCCGTTACCGGTTTAGGCCACTTTGGTATGTCCTCTATGAATTGATGTAGCCATTCCGCCTCTTGTCCGCATTTATCTAACGCGATAAATTCTGATTCCATCGTGGACTTAGCTATAACAGTTTGCTTGGAAGACTTCCAAGATATAGCTGCCCCTCCTAGTGTAAACACATATCCACTAGTCGATCTAGAATCCTTTATGTCAGATATCCAATTTGCATCACTGTATCCTTCGATAACAGCTGGATATCGATCATAATGTAGTCCATAATCGCGACTGTATCTCAAATAGTGAAGTACCCTAGTCATAGCTGCCCAATGTGCATAGCTTGGGTTACTAGTATACCTACTTAGCCTGCTAACAGCATATGCTAAGTCAGGTCGGGTACCTGTCATTAAGTACATTAACATGCCAATAACTCTTGAATACTCTAATTGGGCAACACCTAAGCCTCTATTTTTAGATAGATGCTTACTGGTGTCAATTGGATTTCTAGCTAGGCCGGAATCCCCCGCATTATGAGTATTAAGAATTTTGTCCACATAATGTGCTTGACTTAACACAAGTCCATTTTGAGTTCGTATGATCTTTATTCCAAGGATCACATCAGCGAAACCCATATCCTTCATGTCAAACTTTGACTTCAACATGTCTTTAGTAGATTTGATCATCTTGTCATTACTGACAACGATAAGCATATCATCAACATATAAACACAAGATTACATATCCACTATTTATGTCTTTGACATAAACACATTTGTCGCATTCATTAATTTTGAATCCACTCTCTAGCATGGCGTGGTCAAATTTTTGATGCCATTGTTTGAGAGCTTGCTTTAAGCCATATAATGACTTAACAAGCCTACAAACTTTGTTCTCTTGTCCAGGAGCAATGAAACCCTCAGGTTGGTTCATGTAGATTTCTTCTTATAAATCTCCGTTTAGAAATGCCGTTTTCACATCCATTTGGTGAACTTCCAAATTTCTTAAAGCGGCAATAGCAAGTATCATCCTAATCGAGGTTATTCGCGTAACAGGCGAATATGTATCAAAGTAATCAAGACCTTCTCGTTGTCTAAATCTTTTGATTACTAATCTTGCTTTATACTTGTCAATGGTGCCATCGGCTTTCATCTTCTTCTTGAAGATCCATTTATAGCCTAGTGGTTTACAACCAGGAGGTAAATCCACGAGCTCCCAAGTATGATTTTGTAAAATAGAATCTATTTCACTTTTAATGGCTTCTTTCCATTGAGGCCCTTCTAAGGAAGTAACCGCTTCTCGGTATGAAGTAGGTTCGTTTTCAACCATAAAAGAAACAAAATTGGGTCCAAACGATTTCTCGGTTCTTGCCCTTTTGCTTCTTCTAGGTTCAACCTCTTCTTCCTCAGTTTGATCTTTTCTCTCATCTTGGAGATCATTATCATCTCGTTGTCTCTTATCTTGGACAACTTCTTCATCTATTCTAGATGAACTTCCAGTTTCCTTCGTTAAACAAGGAAATATAGTTTCAAAGAATGAAGCATTCCTTGATTCCATTAAAGTACCCTTTTGTATATCCGGATTTTTTGAATCATGTATAATGAATCGATAAGCACTGCTATTCTTAGCATATCCGATGAATATACAATCCACAGATTTAGGTCCAATCTTTTGGGCTTTGGGAGTCGGTATAGCTACCATTGCTAGACACCCCCACACTCGTAAGTACTGATATGATGGCTTTCTTCCCATCAATAATTCATAAGGGGTCTCTTCTTTTTCCTTACGAGGTATCTTATTTAAAAGATAAGTAGCCATTAAAATGGCTTCCCCCCCACATGTCCTGGCTTAGACCAGAACTTATCAACATGGCATTAACCATTTCTTTCAAGGTACGGTTCTTCCTTTCGGCAATACCGTTCTGCTGAGGTGAATAGGGAGCAGTGAACTCGTGTCAAATTCCATGTTTTGCACATAGGTCAGCGAATGGAGACACATATTCACCTCCTCTATCACTTCGGACCACCTTGATTTTCTTACTAAGTTGATTCTCAACTTCGTTTTTGTATAGAACAAACTTGTCTATAGCTTCATCTTTACTTTTCAGTAAGTAAACATAGCAATACTTTGTACAATCATCAATAAACGTGATAAAGTACTTATTGCCACCTTTTGTGGGTAGTGATTTCAAATCACATATGTCAGTGTGTATCATATCAAGTGGTTCGGTTTTTCGTTCAACCAATTTGAAAGATGCTCTTGTAAGTTTGGCTTCAACACAAGTTTCACATTTATATTTTGAGTAAATATGGAAATTAGGTATGCAATTAAATTTAATCAAACGACGCATTGAATTAAAATTTAAATGTCCAAGACGGCTATGCCACATATTAGAAGACTCAATCAAGTAAGCAGAAGAATTCATATTATTGATATCTTTCTTAACAACCATTACATTGAGTTTAAACATACCATTCAGGGCATATCCCCTACCAACATACACTTGATTCTTAGAAAGAACAAACTTATCAGACTCAAAAACAAGACGAAAACCAAACTTGTTCAACAGCCAACCAGACACAAGATTCTTGCGAATCTCTGGAACATACAAGACATTAGTCAACTTGAGCTCTTTCTCGGATGTCATCTTCAAGATTACATCTCCTTCGCCCTTGATTTCAGCAGTTTCAGAGTTGCCCATGTACAGCTTCTCTCCACTATCAACCGCTCTGAAAGAGTGAAACATACTCTTATCAGCACACACATGACGGGTAGCCCTAGTATCCACCCAGCATTCCCTGTTGTTGGAACCTACCAGGTTAACTTCAGAGATCATGGCAATGACATCAGACACCATAGCAATCATGTCCACATCTTCATTTACCATATTCGTCTGGCGTGGAGTCACCCGCTTCGGCATCTTACAGTTAGCAGCACGGTGACCTGGCTGGTCACAGTTGAAACACACCCCTTGGAACTTCTGTTTCACAATTGCAGCTTTAGGAGCAAGGTACTCAGACTTCCCTTTGCCCTTCTTGTCATTCTTTCCTTTTCCTTTGCCTTTAGCTTTGACATTGGACTTTGAAGATGACGAAACATGCTCAACCATATTTGCCTTTGCAGAATTAGGCGTATACGTGTTTTTCTGAGCCAGCTTGTTGTCCTGTTCAATACGAAGACGAACAACCAAGTCTTCAACACTCATCTCCTTTCGCTTATGCTTCAGGTAGTTCTTGAATTCTACCCAGCTTGGAGGTAACTTTTCAATAATAGCAGCAACTTGAAAAGTTTCACTCAAAGTCATTCCCTCAGCATGAATGTCACGTAGCAAAACCCACAGATCTTGAACCTGACTCATCACATTCTTTGAATCATCCATCTTGTAATCCAAAAAACGAGCTACCACGAACTTCTTTGTACCAGCATGCTCAATTTTGTACTTGCGTTCCAATGACTCCCATAATTCTTTGGCAGTCTTGGTCTTGCAGTACACGTTGTACAAAGAATCAACCAAACCATTCAGAACATAGTTGTGACACAAAAAGTCTGAATGTTTCCATGCTTCCAAGGCTTGAACAGCCTGTTGATTAGAGGATTGACCTTCAACAGGAGGTTCCACGTTAGGTGGGTTCTCTTTTAAGAACCGCGCAATGTTCAAAGTAGTGAGATAGAAAAACATCTTCTGTTGCCACCTCTTGAAATTCTGCCCATTGAATTTCTCTGGTTTCTCAGCATGATTAGCAACCGTGGTAGTAACTGGCGTACCAGTTACGTTCACAGGAGTAGTCACAGGAGGGGTAGTGGTGTTTGTCATCCTGAAAGATCAAACACAAACAATTAAACAAACTGTTTTAAATGGTATCTACTTGTACAAAATCTGATTCAACAAAACTCTATCTTGGTTTTGATGGATCGAGTAAATCAGTTTAATAGAAACTCTATCTTGGTTTCGTTAAAACTGATAATAAAACTGCTTTAAAAAAACGTTATAGATCTGTAATCCAAATCTGTATGTTAAAACTGTTTAATAGAAACTGATTTCCAAAGAAACTCAACAAGGTTTCGACATAAAACAGTTATAAAATTCTGTTAATACTAAATCCGATTTTTAACAAAGCGTTATAAATTCGGTTAAACCGAATCTGTTTTAAGACTGTGGGAAACGGTGTACACTTTATTTATAAAAATCAGATTATAATCACAATAAATAAATTAACAGAAAGTAAAAACAGACAGAAAGGTGTAGAAGCAGAAGACAGACTCTATATTGGTAAATAACTGAAAGCAGTAAAAAACGAGGAACGAGGCTCGTGTTAACACGATTCCCTTAAAATAGATTCGCCGTCTGTTTCCCAGGGTACAACGTTCAAAGCTGTTGTACAGCCGGACTATACTTACTTGCCTGAAAGATCACAGAAGCTTGCGTGCTTCTGATCGATGAGATTGCTGGAATTCGTCTGCAGTAGAGTTGCGTTTTTTTCTGTGTGTAAAAACCGAATGAGATGTGTTTAATATATAGGCTAAACCTATCTTGGTCACCAAGAAAAGATATTTGCCTGAATATACACAGACACGCAAATCTGTTAAGTATTAAACACGATTTCAATATCTTCCATTTATTTAAACCGATTATGTCTAACTTGTTTACAAAGTTTAAATCAGTTCCAAAAATAAATGGACACAAAATCTGGAAATATATGACAACGAAATCTGCAGCAAAAAGATACGCAGGTATGCGAGGTTTCGGAGCTGCATTCGTGTCCACAGGTCGCGCGGGCTCGCATGAGTTCAGAAGCTTCGAACTCATTTTTACCTGGAAATCCCATTTTCTGCACCCCCCCCCCCCACACTGCGCGCGCGCACGTAGGAGTGGGAGCATAACCAACCTAAAGGAATTTGATAGCCAACACTATGATTTCCTTATAAACAAGCATCCACTTCTTGTTTTGGGCGATGTGGGATTCTCCCATTTTTCCAAGTTTTTATGTTTCAAGTGCCTCACTTTGAGACACGATATCTCATTCATATTAACTCTATTTTGGACATACTTTAGCTCGTTGCGAAGCTCTCGTCGAGGAGAAAGCAAAGCTACTAAGCAATATAAATATATATAACATATACATATATTAAATAGTGTCCAAAATTTTCAAAAACTCATTTTCCAAAATGAATTTTCCAACATATACATCACGCATGATTTAATAATGAATAACACACAAACATGAGATAAACTGAACGCATTTTGCTTTTCATTGGTGGCAGTCCTAGAATCACTAGTGTCCTCCTTTGTCTAAAGCTTCAAATGAATCTTCGTATCCGAAACGCATAAACGATATAAACCTCTCCCAATCCTTTAGGCGATTTTGGTGACCACGACTGAAAACCCTAAGTCAACTCTACTCAATTGTCCTTCCTTCCTGTTTCATGCACCGATTTCTGTGATGGAGCTTGTTTAATCATGTCTTTGTCCTAGATTCGTTGTATGTTCAAGATCTAAGGCTTTAGGGTTTCTTTTTCTGGGTTTTCTCATTAAATATTTTTATTTTTATTTTCCATTAATCAATCTTTCTTGATGTTTTAAATTCGTGTTGTTGGTGACGAGGCAAAATTAGTATTAACCTAGATCGACTTTATAGTCGGTTGGGGTTTTATTTAAACCTTGATAACTGTTGTCTGGTGCTATAGTAGATTAAACCGTCTTCTAGGGTTTTAAATATTTTATCCATGTATGTTTTGGTAACGATTGGCGTGTGGTACTATGATTCTGGGATAACTATAATCGATTTAACGTCGGTTAGGGTTTGAGCTTACTCATGCTCATTGTTTGGTTGGTTGGTGGTATTCGTGTTGCGTAGGGTTTGCTGGTCTGCGTTATGGATTAAGGTTATAGTATAGTGCATGTGTTTATGATGGAGAAGGGATATTTTAGTCGAAAAGATAAAGGGAAAAGTAAAGGTGTAAAGGAGAAACATAACTCGGTGATGGACGATCCTAGTATAAACTGTGATTGTGTTAGTGTGGCTGTAAGTGGGTTGGTGGTAATTCTGCTAATATTGACATGAATAAGGAACAAAACTATGCCACTAGTGATAGTTCATGTGGGTAACCTAATAGTGAAAGTGATGATTTGGCGTCTGGTAATTCGTCTAAAAGTACTAATGCATCAACTGAAACTAGTGGACATGTTCCGAAGGAAAGCACTAAAGAGATTGAATCATATGCAAGGTTCTTTAAAGGTGAATCGAGTGGTAAAAGTATCAATTTTCGATAGCACCGGCTAACAATGGAGCCGATGGAGCTATTTCAATTGACTATGTCAACATTGTTCATGAAAGGTTTCGCAACACTATGTATGGTTTCTTTTTGAGCAAACGTGTCGCATACCTGATAGTCGAGAACTATGTAAAGAATAATTTAAGTAAGTTTGGTCTAGTTAAATCAGTGAATTCTAAGGGTGTATTCTTCTTCAAGTTTAATTCTAAAGATGGGATGGACGCAATGCTTAAAAATAGCTCGTGTTGAATTCGCAACGTGCCATTAATTCTGAAAAAATGGTCACCGGATTATAAAGGAAGATGTGTAATGTTCTAGTTTAGGTTAAGCTTCATGATATTTCTATTACCGCATTCACAGAAGATGCTTTGAGTGCTATTGCAACCAAACTAAGCACCTCATTGATGCTTGATTCTTACACGTCCACTATGTGCATGGAGTCATGGGGTAGGTTGAATTATGTACATGCCATAATTGAGTTGAGAGCTGATGCGTAGTTGAAACACTCCTTCGTGGTGGTGGTACAAAAATTCTAAGGTGAGGGTTATACTATGAATACTATTAGTATTGAGTACGAGTAGACACCTCCAAGATACTCAAGTTGTAAGGTATTTGGTCACGTTTTTAATGAATGTCCTAAGAACCCTGTCACGGATGCTATTAAGAACAAGAAAGCGCCTATGCAAGATATATGTGGGGTTCTGATTGGTTCGAATACTAAGTTTGCTTATCAACCTAAGGCACAAAGGAAATCGAAGGTAACTAATGATAAAAATGATACGATTCCTTCCACTTCGAACTTGTTTGATGTATTAAGCTATATGGTGGATGTGGAGGAAGGCGAGGGTCGTAAAGCTTTTGCATTTGGTAGTCCAAATACTACATCTCTCGTTGCAAGTATTAATGAAATAGAAAGTCAAATGCTTGATGGGAAGCTTTTGCTATTGGGAATCCTCTAAAACCTTGTCAAAAAGAGGCTACCGTGACATCGGTATGTGAACCTAGTACTACTATGCAAAAGTAAAGGGAAGATTCGGACATTGATGAAGTTGAGGATATTGATGATGACATGGCTCGATATACGGCTAACCCGAATTATGCTGGTGGAGGAGCTAATGAGGCAAGTCTCCTTGAGTATGAAGATTATGATGGTTACGAGTATGATGGTAATGACTTAACTGAGGAACAACTTGCTTTCTGTGACACGAGGGACATTCGTATCCGTGGTAGAGTTAGGAAATAGTTCTAGTTTTGTTGTTGGTGTCTTATTTTAGTAAATTCATAAGATTGACTTGTCTCTCTTATATTAAATTTTGTTTAAAGCACAATATGTGCGCTTGTTTGAAGTAATATATTTTACCGGAAAAACCCTTTACTAAATAAAAAGCAGAAACGATATGATAATTTTAGAAAAATCAGGGTTTTTGGCAACGCTTTACATTACATAGTTAAAGTTATGTTGTTTATGGAGTTAAAATCGTTTGTCCGCTCCTACTTTGCATGCATCTATTTGATACTACCTCCGTCTCATATTAAATGTCCACTTTGAACTTTCAAAGTCTTTTATCATTAATTTTGACCTTAAATATTTATCTTTGTGTTATATAACAATTGATGCAAAATATATGAATGAATTGGGTTTTAAATGTATTTTTGTTGATATAATTTTCATCACGTATCACTACAAGAAAAAAGGGCTATAGTGACGACAGGAAAATCATCACTAAAGGTGGAAAATTTGTCACTAAACCGGTTTAGTCACGAAAATCAAGGTCGTCACTTTTCGTCACTATAGCTCCATCACTAAGTTAATAGTGACGAAATTGGAATTTGACACTAAATTTAGTGACGAGCTATAGTCGTCATTTATGGGTGTGTGACAACCCATTTTGTCACTTAATTTCATCACTAAAGTGGCTAAAGTCGTCACTATTTGATGGAATTAGTGACGAAAGAAAAGCGTCATTTTTTGGTGAACCTAACGTCCAATAGTGACGAAATACGTCATTTCTTTCTAAAATTATATTATCCCAATAATGCGGTACCTACAATTTAATATGGATATTTATAGACTGAAAATGCAGAACATTTATTTAGTCGATAATAAGAAATTATTTGATCCATACTAAAGCCGAAACATCACAGTTATGTCCAACAAATATTCGATTTGTAGCATATGTTTCCAACAATAAAGTTTTAAAGAGATAATCAAGATTTTGTAGAAGAATCCTCAAGTGGTAAACTATTTCTACAAGTATATCATGCATTTAAACTTCTACAAGTATATCCCCCATCCAAACTTCAATTAAACATCATCTCGAGCCTCAACATAATCTTCATAATCTTTGGGGTCATAATCATCAGTCCCCTGCATAACAATAATAATTTCAAAGCACATCAGTTATATTATCCAAGAAATCTCAAACATTATC
The DNA here is from genome assembly GCA_019973895.1 of Chrysanthemum seticuspe. Classification (NCBI taxonomy): domain Eukaryota; kingdom Viridiplantae; phylum Streptophyta; class Magnoliopsida; order Asterales; family Asteraceae; genus Chrysanthemum; species Chrysanthemum seticuspe. The sequence goes on along the minus strand of BPTQ01000002.1, from coordinate 242,941,818 downwards.
TTAGTTCAAGCAGGATCACCTCACATAAGATATAGAAGGAACTCAGAAAGAGAATAGCCACCCTTTATCTAGTCATACCTCATCTTGTGTAGATGCAGTAATTTATGCAAATTCATCTAAGCTACAATTAACACGGTCAATTCTTGATGATAGATGTCGCTTGGTAGTCTGAAAATCATAAACAAAAGGTTTTAATAAGTAAAAGTTGGCCTTTGAAATAATACCTCTAGTAGACGCCAAAGGGTAACTGATAATAAGTTAATTAGAAATTTATGAAATAATAGAATGAAGTACCGCAAGTGACGAGTAGACGATGTCAAGTTGTTTAGTGTGACAACTAGCAATTAGGGAGTCTATTTTAGGTAACCACATTACGTTAAACTAAACCGAGCTTTTGCCTTTATAACTATTTTTATCGACCATGACTTGATTTGATATCGTTTATTGGTTTTTATGATTTATTTTATTATCGTATGAGTTATCGTGTGAGTTTTAACTCTTTTTGTTAGACACTATTCGATTCGGCACAATAAAAGCCTAAAACAAGAAATAACGTAACTTTTGAACCGTAACTCGAAACTTGACAAATAAATAGTCAAAACTCGTGGAAAAACATAAATAAACATAATAGAAAGTTGAAGGAACGTCGTGGGACACTCGTAGAATAATATATGAGCTCGGGAATGGGTAAACAGGATAGTTTACGAAAAATTACGGCTTCGGCCCCTCCAATTTCTACCTAGCCGGCACCCCCCCTCTACCCAAAATAATTATTTTAAGGTCCCTCATGCCCAAGTATATATACCCACTCCCTACCTCATTTACCTCTTTCATTTCTCTCTCTAAAAATACCTACACACTATTTTCTCTCTCTAGTCTCTCTCTCCTCAAGAACAAACCCTAACCCAAGCCACCACACCACCACCGCCACCCCTTCTCCGGCCATTTCCGTCCACTTTTCTGACGAGTGGGATTACACCTCCACCACCATTTTGTAGATCTCTCTTTCCTCTTTCCATCCATATATATATCTCTTATAGAAGCCTACATTAACACCTCCAAATCTTACAAAAACGATTCGTGATTCTAGGCTTTTCATTAAATCTTGTAGATTGGGTTGAGAAAAGGTAAATGGAACATGGGTCAATCTTGTTTGGGTCATGTGAAGTCGCGAATGGGTCCTCTAGGGCTCGGCCATGGCTCGAATTTTAGGGGTTTTGGATGAAGCATAGGATTAAAACTAATTTACACTTAATAAAACATGTAGCTAGTGATTTGGTATCATGTGGTGTATCATATTGTTGTGTTTTTGCATGTTAGGTTTAGTTTCATGAAATGGGTTTAGATTAGTTGATGGGTTTGATGTTTGGATGATGATTGGATGTTAATTGATTATGTTTGGTTGTTGTAGAAGCCATTTGGGGAGTGTTTGGTTGTGTAGATGGGGCGTACGAGCCACAAGACCCTCGTATGGGTCTTGGGTGTGGTGTACGAGACCCACATGGACCAAGGATCTGGGTCGGATTGTTGTGGTATCTTGTTGGTTGTTGTTGTTGGTGTTTGGATGAGACGCATGGAGCCGAAAAGCTTCTAGAGCTTGTTTGGTTCTCGTGGTCTTAACCGTGACAATGTCATGACCATTAGGGTTATAACATTGGTTTCGGGTATATTTGGTAGATTAATTGGTTGGCGAGATTGATTTGGGTTGATTTGAGATTGAGTTGCGCTATTGTCATTATTTACTTGGACTTATAATATAATTGTCAACTTTGAGCAACGTCGGTGTTACTTTGACTTTTTAGTCATAGTTGACCCCGACAACGCCGTAAGATGGAATTTAGTATATTTTGGACTATTGATTGATTAAAAGCCGAGAAGTCATGACTCGTGCTTGTGGACTCGAAACGAATAACGATGTGAGACTTATCTTGAATTTGACGTAATAAATATATATAAACATGAATAATAAATGGTGAAACATAAATAATAAAAAGGCTTTTATACCAAAACTATCGATAACAAGAATTGTCTTGTTATTTACTATTTTAAATAGGAATTAACAACTTAAAATGGAAAGGTTTTCTAATAAATAAGTATTTAATGTTTCGAGTGCACGTTTATCGAAATGTGTCATTTATGAGCATTTAATACTAGTTTCAAGTATTTAATTTGTTTACGTTGTAGGCATGGGTTACAGATGACCTAACATTAATAGCGTCGATCCATGTGGGTAGCGGAGTTATTAAGTTGACGAATCTAATAAGAGCCCGCTAGGTACGATGGGTAACGTTTTAATGGGTGAATTATCCTTATGACTCGTTAGGATGCGACCGGTTTATGGGATAATAAGCGACACGAATAAATAATTGAGTTTATCGAGTTGACAAATTCGATAAGGTCTACTACTTATTCCGAAACTTATTGTACTATGGAGCTTATCGCTTAGACGTCTCATTGTGTTGCATTGAGTCACATTGTGGTTATTTGGGTACATTCATGATATCATGTTGAGTCGATACACACACACGATGATACCAAACGCTAGGACTAAACGGTGAAAAAAGACAATTTTGGAGATAAAGAAAAGGAATACATTGGGGTAGATAACGTTGATTTTGGGAAATATATATTAAAATTGGTTTACGTTAATAGGTTGTGCCGAGTCGATAGTCGCTGAGCCGTGATTAGCTGTTATCTTCTTGCTAGTGTTTATTTGTGCATTGCTTGCTTGAGGTGAGTTTCATAGCCCCACTTTTATCTATGTTTTTAACTAATTTGGGGTGAGAATCATGCTACTCTTTTTGGACCTTTTAAACTATTTTGATTTGCTTATGTGCTTGACTGTTTAGATAGATATGTGGTAGTTGTTGCCTTAGTCTAGGGTAGCATCTCTATGCTATAACGTGATGCCTAGCTAAGAATAGACTTCTACCTCGACCTAGTCCAGGGTTAGCAATCGTTCTTGACTTTGCTACGACTGTCGCTAGGGGCCCACTATGACGTCTGTTAGGAATTAGAAATTCCAGGTATTAAAGAGTCGGTCACCTCAAGTATATGTAATCGTTGGAAAGCTCGTAGTCGTAGTTATTTTAAGCTAAGTAGTATTTAGTTAAGTAACACCGTGGAGGATGGACGGGTCTTTACCCACTGTATGCCTGATCCACAGCCCGTCGTGTGGCGTTTTATTGTAAGACTATAAATACTCTCTACCTTCCAAGGTAGAGAGTTGGAGCTCATAATAAGATTTTTCTTTCTCTCACTAAAGTTCCCAAACCTCTAACTTTCTCTCTCTAAAACCTCTTGTATGCCTACTTTGTGTCATGGTTTGATGTGTATGTGAAATCCAATATCTTACAATTGGTATCAAGAGCCATGGTTAGATCATCTCTCACATATCTTTGGATTTCTAGTGGTTTTTAGGTGGTTTTTGAGTTTGAAAAAGTTTAGTGGTTTTTGCATCATTTGGGTGATTTCTAGTGTTAAAGTTTGGATTTTGATAGTACTTTTGTGTTTAGAATCATCACAAGTGTTTAGGTTTTGATTTTGAAGGTTTGAATCATCGTGGTTGAGTTGTTCTTGGATTGAAAGGTGGTGTTTTTGTGATTTTCTAGTTAGCGACTTGGCTCTCGGTGTGATATTCATCATAGCGACTTGCTTCGTAAAACGTTAGCGAGTTGGAGTGGTATTTGGTAGCGATTTGGTCATAGCGACTTGTCTATTGAGACAAGCCGACAAAAAGTACACGTAGTGGATTCTCCACTACACGTAGCGACTTGGTGTAAGTTAGCGACTTGTACTTTATATTGTTAGCGACTTGGTATTAGCGAGTTGGTACCTAGCGAGTTGCTATTTAGCGACTTGACAAATTAGCGAATTGCTGTCAAAATTTTGCTAGCGACTTGGATTGTAGCGAGTTGTTATATAGTGACTTGGCACTTAGCGACTTGGTTTAAGGTTTCCTAGCGACTTGGGTGATATCCTTTGAATACGGTTTTCTCTTGATTTAGGTGGTGTTTGTTTTTTAAGAGGCTCTGAATCTGAATCTGAACCGCACATCTGAATCTGAATCTGAGGCGTAAATGTCTGAATCTGACCGCATCTGAATGGGAAAAAAAACTCATGTTTAAACCGCACATTTGCTTGCTCGTACTAATTATTTTTTGGTTTTTTTTGTGTCAGCAAGAGGCAACAAGAGACATCCAGACACCCCTCTCAAGTCTAGACCATTAAGATCTTACTGCCTCTGAACGCGTCTGAACGGGGAAAAAAAACAAACGGTCTGAACGACCAAAATGTCTGACCGCGTCTGAACGGTTCAGATTAAGAGGCTGTTAAGAGCCTCTTAACGAAAAACAAACACCACCTTAGTAAAATCCCGTGAAAGAATCTATTTCCCGGTTTAATCATAGAGTTATAAAATCCCGTTTAATTTGTCATCATGTCTACCAACGTTCCTACAATCACCTCCACTGTTGCCGAGGATGTTCAAGCAGCTGGTTCAGATACTCGTCTACCCATGCTTGAATGAACTGACTATGACTCTTGGGCTCAACGAATCAGATTGTACTGTCTTGAAAAGGAAAATGGAGTCAACATTCTCAAATCCATTGATGAAGGACCATATCGGGTTGAGACTACTAGAGACTTAATTGATACAGCTGAAGATGGAACAATGATCTATGGAATTGACAGACCAAAGACATATGATGAGCTCGATGATAAGGAGAAAAAGAGATTCGATGCTGATATCAGGGCTTCTAACGTCGTACTTCAAGGTCTTCCAAAAGATATCTACAAGCTGATCAATCACAACACCGAAGCAAAGGCAGTGTGGGATAATGTCAAGATGCTTCTCTCAGGTTCTGAATTAACTATGGAAGACAGAGAATCACAACTCTATGATGAATTTGAACACTTCAAAATGAAACCAGATGAGAGTATTTATGAGTACTATGTGAGATTCCACAAGCTTGTTAATGATATGAGGAACATCAGAATGACTATGCCAAACATTCAGCTGAACTCAAAGTTTGTGAACAACATGAATCCCGAATGGCACAAGTTTTTCACCTCTGTAAAGCTAACCAAAGGATTGAAGAATACAAACTATGAGAAACTCTATGCCTTCCTCCTTCAGAATGAGAGACATGCTATGTTTGAAAAAAGGATTCTTAATCAGTTCAAAACCAACCAGGGAGAGACAAGCTCTTCAAATGATTCAACTGCCTTCTACTCAAACATCGGAATCACAACCAAAGCCTCACAAGTCATACCCATGGTTAATGGTAATCACAAACTCATTCCTGATCCTATGTTCAAACAAGCTGATGCTGATGCACACGTGGGAAACTTCATTAATCAACTAGCTCTTCTAATTAGTCAAAACATGAACTCTCTTCCACACACCAACAACAATCTCAGAACTGCTTCCAATCCACATAATCAAGCCACTGTCAGAGATGGGAAGGTTATGGTGCAGCCAGTTCAAGAACGACAGTACGAACAAGCAAGAGGTGGAGCTGGTAGAGGTTATGCTGCAAATCAGAATAGAGGAAGGAATGGAAATCATGGTCAAGCAAAGCCAATCAAATGTTACAATTGTAGAGGTGAGGGACACATTGCAAGGAACTGCACATCACCAAAACGCCCTCAGAATGCCGAGTATTTCAGGGATAAGATGTTGCTTGTGCAAGCTCAGGATAATGGTGCAGCTTTGGATGAAGAGGAGTTGTTGTTCTTGGCTGAGGGAAATGCTAAGACATATGATGCTGATGTGGATGAGCAACCAATTCAGGAGATAGGCCATAATCATCAGAATGCCTTTCAAGTAGCTGATTGTGATGCATACGACTCTGATGTTGATGAAGAACCCACTGCACAAACCATCTTCATGGCTAGCATTTCTCCAATGGTCTCTCCTAAAGTCTCTCCATCACCACAAGCTGGTCCATCCAAAGACAAAATCATTTCTGAGGTATTAAAATTATAAGATGAAGTTGATGAGCAAAAGATACATAACGAAGTACAATCAACTGTGCTTATTGAATCAGATATCGAAAATATGGGTAATATCAATGTTGTCCCATATGATCAATATGTGATACAAAGTGAAAGTGAGATTGTACCAAGTGATGCATCTTCTGCAGTCAATAATGATTATGTTTTTGATGAATTCACTGCATGTGCCCCTGATGATTCTGTCATCTCTGAACTGAATGCCTATAAAGAACGTGTTGCTATTTATGAACAACGTGCAAAATTTGAGTTGACCACCCGTGAGCAGGAAATGGATGACCAAATGCGTACAACTATTAGAAAAAGTAGGTTTAGAGAAGAAGTATTAAAACAAGAGTTAAACTTCTTACAAGAAAAGCTTTCTAAAACTGCTAAGCAAAAACAAGAACTTCAAGAAAATGTTAAAATGCTTAAGCAAGAATTCAGTGCTAAGGAATCAAAACTTTTGAATGATTTTTCTAATCTAAAAACCTTGAAAAACAAGCTTGAAAATAAGTTGTACGTACAAGGAAATACCATTCAGACTGCTCACTTAATCACTAAGCATAGAGTCTTAAGCGATAAGCATAGCATTCCCCTTGTTGAGGAACCAAATCCAGAGGTCATTAAAAAGGCTAGAAATGCTCATAAGGTTCTTTATGATGGCAATGAAATCCTTAAACCTAGACAGAAACCTAGTTGCGTTGAGTGCACTGAGGAAGATAAGAAATCAGATGAAGTCACTAGGGAAAAGATGAACAAGAAATTAGATGATCCTAAATGTAAAGAGAAGAAAATAAAGATCACACCCCACGTTCTTTGAACAAGTGTTCTGGAAAAAGGATTTAGATAAGCAAAAAGCAGATAATCTTGTTGTAACGAACCCTCCCTTTAGGAAAATGCCTTCAGCGACTGTGTATCCTCCAAATACACCAATGCATTTAGTACCTAGGACTATTGCCACTAAAAGCAAGACCTTAATGAGTCAATATGTTATTTTTCAACTATTTGTTGATTTTGAGAAAACTTGTAAGAAAAGGATCACTCCCACTGGTATAACTGAAGGGGAAAGGGGTTTTGAGCAAACGAAAGAATTTTATTTAACTGAAGTCATGCCTTTCTTTAAACAACTAAAAGATCATTTTGAATTTAGACATTAAAGAAATGGAAAAGGAATTTGATGCAATGATAGTTGAGGTTAGTGACTATGAGCGTGCACTAAAATATAATGAGATTGAGAGGAAGAACCTGCATACATTGAATGAGACTCTCATTACTGAATGTGTTGCTCAAGATGTGTTTTTCACTGCTACAAATTGTTCCATTAATGCTTCTCAATTTCATGAATTATCTGTTGCCCTGAAAGTCTCCCATGATCGTGTCATTGAGCTTGAAAAGACTAATTCTAAACAAAATGAGAAAATTGAACTGGATGATCACGACAATTTGGTTAAACATTTCTCTAAACTAGAGGTTGAGCATTTTAATTTACAACTAAAATATCAACATCTTAAAGAAAATGTCAAAACTTCAAATATCAACATTTCTCTAAACTAGAGGATGCAGTTTTTCAAATTAACAAACGGGATGAACAGATTCAAGCTCATTGTAACACGATCAGAAAGTTGAAAGCCCAAATATCTCAATTAAAGGGTCAAAATAACAATGTGACTGGTTCCCAAATGCCTCCTCCTTTAGATTCTCAGAATTCTCAAACGTTTCATCTTCAAAACTTAGTAAATGCATTACAAAAGGAAAACGAAAACTTTCTTGAAGAAAATGAAAAGATTAAACGTCATTTCAATGAGTTATTTGAATCAATAAAGGTCACTCGTAACAAAAATACCGAACAAATTGATTCATTGTAAAAGGAAATTGAGAATCTGAAGAGCCAGGTAAAAGGGAAAATGCCAATGACCAATGGGGAGAATGGTGGATCAAAGGTAAATGTTTGTAATAAATATGCTTTGTCTGTGAAATATGTTCCTCCTCATCTAAGAAATAACAAACTTGCAATTCAAACATATTTCTCATATCTTAAGGATTGTCTAGAATGTCTCCGTGAGATTGTTGAAGAGGATAAGTTAGAGAAACCACTTGACAATGCAATTGGGCATGCATGCTTATATGCCAAACGATCTCAAGAAATTCTAGAATGCTTAATCACAATATGCCCTAAGTCCTTAGGTGAGAGAGTTAATCCTTTGATTCCGTGCTCTATGCCTAGTGCTAAGTATGATATTCATTCGATACCCGATGTTTTGAATGTGAACCTTAGTGTGCCTTCAAGCAGTTCAGATTCCAGATCTGTTAATGCTAAGAAAGTGAACTCTAGTGTGCCTTCTAGAAGTACAAATTTCAGTACTTCTAGTGTTAAGAAAGTGAACCTTAGTATGTCTGCATGTAGTTCAGATCCCAGAACATCTAAACAGGAGAAGCAAAGAGTAGCAAAACCAACTAATGTTCCCATTCCCTCTACAGGAGTAATCAGTGACATTAAAGCGAGCAGGTCAAAGTCTCAAGACAATACAAGGAATGACAGGACCTCGCAAGCTAAGAATGTGCATTGGAAGAGAGTAAAAGACCAACCTAGGAACTTTAAGTTTGAGTCGAACAAAATGAATCATGTTGATTCTAGTATTAGCCTTAGGCGTACTGTAATTAATTCGAATTCTGATACTATTCGCAAACCTTGTAATGATGTCTGCTTGAATTCTGTTTCTAATCATGAATGTGGTGTGAATGTCTTGTATAATGCTGTCAAATCCCCAATTAACACTGTTAATGCAAAATATCATGCTAAGAAGGCAAAAAGGCAAAGGCGAAAGAAAGTTAGAAAACAGTGGAAGCCCACAGGAAGAACATTTAGTAAGATAGGTTATCAATGGATACCTATTAGCCATAAGGTTAATCAGACAATGCCCACTAGAAGATGGATGCCTACTGGTAGAACTATTCCCTTAAGAAGTGAACATACTTTAAATAGGGCAAATATGGACTCTAGTACTGCATCTATTCATAATAACTCCGTTGATTCAATTTCTAATATGAATGCTTCTATCTCTGATGTGGGTGTTGCAACCATTGTTACTAATAAAATGGAACCCATTCTTGCATGGGGATCCCAAATATCCAGTTATCCATTCTTGTATGTGTTCAACTGCAGATCGTTCAAATCATTCTGTGGTACCTGGACTCAGGCTGTTCCAAGCATATGACTGGCGACCGGTCGCGGCTCATGAACTTCGTGAGCAAATTCATCGGGACAGTTAGATTCGGGAATGATCATTTCGGTGCAATTATGGGTTATGGAGATTATGTTTTTGGTAAAAGTGTTATCTCCAGAGTATATTATATAGAAGGTCTTGGTCATAACCTGTTCTCTGTTGGTCAATTCTGCGATTCTGATCTAGAAGTAGCCTTCAGAAAACATACTTGTTTTGTTAGAGAACTTGATGGTAAGGAACTTTTGAGAGGTTCACGTGGTTCAAATCTATACACCATCTCTATCAAAGATATGATGAAGTCTTCTCCAATTTGCTTGTTGTCAAAGGATTCAAAAACAAAGTTATGGTTATGGCATCGTCGTCTCAATCACTTGAACTTCGGCACCATCAATGATCTCTCCAGAAAGGACTTAGTTGTAGGTTTACCTAGACTTAAGTATGAAAAGGATCATCTTTGTTCAGCATGCCAATTGGGAAAAAGCAAGAAGTATGCCCCTAAACCCAAACCTACTAACTCTGTCACAGAAGTTCTTCATACAATTCACATGGACTTATGTGGACCCATGAGAGTGCAGAATATCTTTGGGAAGAAATATGTGTTAGTTGTGGTTGATGATTTCTCTAGATTCACCTGGGTAAAGTTCTTAAAGACAAAGGATGAAACTCCAGATATCATCATCAAACTCATCAAACAGCTGCAGGTTCGTCTTAACAAAACGGTCAGAATCATCCGAACAGACAATGGAACTGAGTTTGTTAACAAACAACTTAGTGAGTTTTATGAAAGTATTGGAATCAGTCATCAAAGAAGTGTTCCTCGAACTCCTCAACAGAACGGTGTAGTTGAAAGACGAAATCAAACTCTTGTAGAAGCCGCAAGGACAATGCTGATTTACTCAAAAGTTCCAATGTTTCTCTGGGGTGAAGCCATCGCCACTGCATGCTACACCCAAAATCGATCCCTGATTCACACTGCTCATGGAAAAACTCCATATGAACTTGTCCACAACAAAAAACCTAATCTTTCATTCCTTCGTGTGTTCGGTGCATTGTGTTATCCAACTAATGAGGGCCAAGATTTAGGCAAACTTAGAGCTAAAGCATACATTGGAGTATTTGTAGGTTATGTACCAAATAGAAAAGGATACCGAATCTACAACAAGAGAACCCGAAATATCATGGAAACAATTCTGACCGGTCAAATGGCTCCTGGACAATCCAGTTCTGGACCCGCACTTCAAAACAGTCCCATTGGTTCATCCCTTGTACCAAATTCCTCTCCAGCTATTCCATATGTCCTCCAACTGAAGATGATTTGAAGAAATTGTTTGATCCGATGTTTGATGAACTCTATGAGCCAAGTGCTATTGAACTGTCAATTCCCACAACAGAGGCTGCTCATATCCCTGAGAATGAAGTCAATCCTTCAGTCACAATATCATTAAGTCAAGAAGCACATGCTGCTGATAACTCAGTCTCATCAACAAATCATCAATCTTCGAATGTACATCATGGAACTGTTTCTGGCATCAATGATGAAGTTAATCCCTTTGCTACTCCTGAAGATGCTCCATTTGAAAACATATTTGCTCCTGAATCATCATCAGAACCATCTTCTCCAGGAGACATCGACTCTGCTACCTCAGTCCCTCAACAACTGCCACATGAACACCTTAGAAAATGGACTCACAATCATCCCTTAGACAACATCATTGGAAATCCCTCTCGTCCAGTATCCACACGAAAACAACTTGCAACCGATGCCTTATGGTGCTTCTTCAATTCTGTACTCTCTAAGATCGAACCAAAAGATGTTAAAACCGCCAAGAATGAAGATAGCTGGTTCAATGCCATGCAAGAAGAAATTCATGAGTTTGATCGACTTGATGTATGGAAGTTAGTATCTGCTCCAGATTGTGCTATGATCATTGCTCTAAAATGGATCTTCAAAGTGAAACTTGATGAGCATGGTGATGTGTTGAAGAACAAGGCTCGATTAGTTGCTAAAGGATACCGTCAAGAGGAGGGTATTGACTTTGAAGAATCTTTTGCTCCTGTTGCTCGAATTGAGGCAATCAGAATCTTTTTGGCTAATGCTGCTAGTAAGAACATGGTAGTCTATCAGATGGATGTAAAGACGGCATTTCTGAACGGAGATCTTAAAGAAGTCTTCTATGTTAGCCAACCGGAAGGATTTGTGAATCAAGAGCATCCTACTCACGTTTATCGTTTGAAGAAGGCTCTTTACGGTTTAAAGCAAGCTCCAAGGGCATGGTATGATACGCTATCAAAGTTTCTTCTATCTACCGGATTTAGCAAAGGAGCAGTTGATCCAACATTGTTCACCAGGAAGTCAGGCAAACATTTAATTCATGTTCAAATTTATGTTGATGATATCATATTTGCCTTGACTGACCCCAATGAGTGTGACTGTTTTTCAAATGAAATGGGTTCAAAATTTCAAATGTCAATGATGGGACAAATGTCATTTTTCTTAGGACTACAAATTTCACAAAGTCCCGGAGGCATCTTCATAAATCAATCTAAATATGCAAATGAGATTTTAAAGAAATTTGGATTTGATTCAAGTGACTCTGTTGACACTCCCATGATTGAACGAACTAAACTAGATGAGGACCACTCAGGGATCATGGTAGACCAAACAAAATATCGTAGTATGATTGGATCCCTGATGTACCTCACAGCTAGTAGACCAGACATCTTGTTCGCTGTTTGCATGTGTGCTAGATACCAGGCTAAGCCTACTAAAAAGCACCTTGAAGCGGTTAAACGGGTCTTTCGGTATCTCCAAGGAACCATCAATATGGGACTTTGGCACCCATAGGAAACCGGTATGTCACTAACAGCCTATGCAGATGCTGATCATGCAGGATGTCAAGATACTCCTCGAAGTACGTCTGGAGGTGCTCAGTTTTTGGGTGATAAGCTTGTGAGCTGGTCTTCAAAGAAGCAAATGAGTACGTCTATTTCCTCTACAGAGGCAGAATACATAGCCATGTCATCTTGTTATGCTCAAATCCTTTGGATGAGATCTCAATTAACTGACTATGGCTTTGTATTCAACAAAATCCCTCTGTACTGTGATAATAAAAGGGCTATTGCTCTTTCATGCAATAACGTTCAACACTCAAGAGCTAAGCATATCGACATTCGACATCATTTCATCAGTAAACAAGTGGAAAAAGGTGTGGTGGAACTCTATTTTGTGAGGTCTGAATACCAGTTAGCAGACATCTTCACCAAAGCTCTTCCAAGAGAACGTTTTGAGTTTATTCTTCCACGACTTGGCTTGAAAAGCCTTCAACCAGAAACACTCAAACGTCTTCAGGAGGAAGACGGGGAGTAAAAGGTTTCCTTCATCTATCTCTTGTAAATATCTATTCGAAAAACAAAATACAAAATTATAAAACCCTCAAAAATCAAATAGAAAAATATAAAACTTTCAAAATCCATAAAAATTTGAAAAATTCGAAAAACCCTCAAAAAAATATTGTCATTTTGTCATGTTTTTCTTGATTCGATTATATCTACGGTCTTGATGCTGTCATTCAAAGAATGATATGGGTCTTTAGATATTGTTCGAATTTAAAAAAAAAATTGAGAGAAAGAGAAAATATGGCTTATTGTCTTCTCAGGCAGTAACCCGCTTTTTAAAGAAAGAACAGAGCCACACTTTATCATGTTTTCAAAATTCCATGCTCTGATTCTATAAACATTTATCTGCTGAAAACTAACTGCTTTGAAAAATAATTAGTACTCTATTTTTGATAATCATCTGGACTTATTTGTCAAAATATCTATCTCTCAATCAACAACCTTTGTCATTGATTGAGGGGGAGAATGATTTCAATTAAATTAAAAGGTTATTTGTCATTCAATTATTTTCAAAAGATATTCATGCATGTTTAATTCTATGGAGTTTAAAGTCTTACAATCCGATCCTTATCAGTTAAAACACTTTCATAATCAAGAATTCTCCTTAAAAGCTTTCAAAATCAATGTAAATCTACAAGAGATCACAAATCTCAAAGGATTTGAAAATTGTGACCGGGGGAGAATTTGTGATTTAAATTGGATTTAACCTGATAATTCGGTAAATGGTTTTTAAGGATGTACAAGCTCTCATTCCCACATGTGCCAAACGATTTCAAATTTTTTATGCACATGTTGAGGGGGAGCATCTATCTTAAACCACAAATATTTAAAACGTGATCAACTTATCTCAATGTGCAGTCTTTTCCGAATATGTGCAAAACATTTTCAAATATATATGCACATATTGAGGGGGAGCAAGCTTATGAAAACCTCATCCTTCCCTAACATGCTTTATCTACTTGTTTTGATCAGGGAAGTGTTGTTGATATCTTTTAGAAAATCAAAGAAGTTAATTCTTTCTCTTGCCTCCGTGTGCAAAACGATTTCAAACATTTGATGCACATGTTGAGGGGGAGCACTTGCTCTAAAAATATCAAAAACAATTCAGGTACAAAATGCTTTGATAATATATCACAAGTATCTGGATTGATTTTCAAATGGTTTTCAATTGGTTCAAATGGCAGATGAACAATACCAAATAGACCAACCTAATTTAATTTATGTACGGTGATATAAGGATGATAAGGTTAGGTATTTGTTCCCATGATCCGCCAGAACTGGAGGGATCTACCCAGGGACAATCCACTAGCTAGTGTAGAAGTCCTTAGGTATGATGATAAAAGGAGAAAAATGAGATATGGGAAGAGTGCGGACTGAGACAGAGCTAGTAGTGGAACAAACCCAACAAGGTTCTAGCTATGAAGTCTCGGTAAGCACTGAAGGGGTTGAAGAATGAAAAAGAATTGAATAAGAAAAGGGTGAAAAGAAATAGCCCTCCATTTATTCAACCATAGGGCAGAAACCGGGTACAATTCATATGCTACTGATGGTAACATTGGTATTGAAGACAAGACGTCATGGACCCAGTGATGCTCTGCACTACAACTTCCCAAACCACTCAAGTTCCTCTTATAAGGGCTTGTTTTATTCTCACGGGGAACCTACATAATCTATCGACTTTCTCTTAAAGATTATTGATATTGAAGAAGGAGACCCTCTCCCTAGTCTCCGACACAGGAACCAAATATGCACAAATTGAGTTTAGAGCCACGAGATGATCAATAAATCTCATTAGGACACTTTCAATGAAGACTCTCTGTTTCACACAATGTGGAAAGAGAGATTATATCTTGAGTCCTACGCATTATCCTTGTGATATTGCCAGAACATCTGAGTGATATGCAAACATATTCACAATGAAGATGGAAAGCCTTCTGGAGCCAACATCAAACAAGCTCCTGGTGGGTGGCATGTGAGATCTATTCAATAGATCAACCATGTGACAACTGAACAGAAACAATGCAGCAATTCAATCTTTTGAATCAATCCTGGTTCAGGTTATGGATTGACGGATACCTTTGAAAAACCGGTCATTGTGCTTAAAAACTCTTTTCTTTAGCACATCGACCGTGTACGAATATTTCAAATCAAAAAGGTGTTTACAATTGATAATTGATTTTCATTAAAACCTTCGTTGTATTACAAAAACATTTTCTATTGTGCGATACACGATTGTTTTTCAAATATCTTTTCATCAATCAGTGAATCTCTATTCGCTGGTTCACTCACTCCGTGTTGTCTTCTTTGAGACGTTCCGGTTTGAGAACAGCTAGAGCAGCTGCGAAACCCTGTCAAGGAAATTCTTCAGAATTATACCTGATCACAGGCAGTACTTGTACTGATCTACGGGGAACCGTGGGCCGTGTACCTCAATTCAACGAAAGTGATCAAAGACACTTTCGTGCGCTTTATTGCTAACTGTTGTATGCAGGTACTCCCGACGTTTGCAGCTGATCAGAATGAAGCGGTCAATCCATAGCTGCATGCTCACACAATACATTCATTTCTCAAGAAATCATGATAAGTGCATCAATGACTCTGATATTTTCACCCCATGCTTCTGCTACGCTGCTGCCAATATCATGAATCAACGAAAGCTTCCGCTACTCTGATGAGAAGATATCATGATCCAGAATGTGAGCATGTCGGTCCGAAGGTCACAACATCACATAATACCAACACCACAATGGATGTCTCAGAGATTTTTGTTAGCTGATGATCTCAAAAGCTGGCTCAAAATTATTATCACGTGGATCAGAAAAAGACCTCCACTTGGATTAACCAAACATGCAATGAGAGGAATCAATGACTACGAGCTTCGGAGCAAAGTACTACATCAAGAATGCAAGAACAATTGTTAATGTAATATCTGTTTGTATTCAATGTAATTTTAGTATATGTTTGAGGTGACCTCCCTTAGGGGGAGATTGTTAGGTATTAGAAATTCCAGGTATTAAAGAGTCGGTCACCTCAAGTATATGTAATCGTTAGAAAGCTCGTAGTCGTAGTTATTTTAAGCTAAGTAGTATTTAGTTAAGTAACACCGTGGAGGACGGACGGGTCTTTACCCACTGTATGCCTGATCCACAGCCCGTCGTGTGGCGTTTTATTGTAAGACTATAAATACTCTCTACCTTCCAAGGTAGAGAGTTGGAGCTCATTATAAGATTTTTCTTTCTCTCACTAAAGTTCCCAAACCTCTAACTTTCTCTCTCTAAAACCTCTTGTATGCCTACTTTGTGTCATGGTTTGATGTGTATGTGAAATCCAATATCTTACAACGTCGGATATGATATTGTGATTGTGATATTGGTATGTGATTGATGTGTATGTATCTTAGGTCTCATAGAATAAATAAACTCCTAGAGGTCCACTATTTTAAACTTGAATTTAAACCTATGAACTCACCAGCATTAGCTGACCTTTTAGCATGTTTTTCTTAGGTATTTAAGTGATGTTTGGAGTGCGTGTTCTGTGGAAGCTTGGCCTTTTATTTACATTTTGGGATTATTGCTTTGGATAATTAAAATTGGGATTGGTTTTGAATGATAATATAAGTATCTTGTTTGCTATACTTGTGTGAGATACCAATCCAATGTAACGCCCCGAAAACTTGATTAAGTCTTCCATTGTACCGAGATTTGGGGGTGTTACAGATTGGTATCAAAGCCAAGGTTATAGAGAACTAGGTATTTAATAAAACCTAAACTATAACCACTTTTTAGAAAAATTGATCCTTGACCGACGCATGCCCGCCTGCCAAGCCAAAGCTTCCTTATTTGATTTATGAGACATTATGAATTGTGAATTGTTTATTTGAGATGTTATGTTTTGAGATATGATTATTGATTTTGGGGAAATGTGAATTGATTGTCGAGATATTATGAACTTGATTGGATTATTGATATGTTATGATTTTGGGATTATGAGCTTGATTATATGATTGATTTGATCTGGGATTATATGATGCGTGGATTATGTGATGCGGTACCTATATTTTAAATTCATATTTTGGGATTATGAATTGTGAATTGTTTATTTGAGATGTTATGTTTTGAGAACATAACTTACGTGTTTTATTTAAAGGCATAATTTGAGTAATGCGATACCTATATTTTAAAGCTTTCATTATGTGATATATGTTTTGGTTGAGTTGATGTGCTTATTAGAACTAGTTGTTTTCAAACGCTTATACCTACCCTATGCCATTGTCACAGACCATGGATTCACTAGCTTACGATGTGTCTGAGGATGTCCTTGCTGCTGCTAGTTCCCCAGCATTGACTCTCATGACTGTTACGCAGGGTGATCCCTATGTGATTGCCCATCACCCTAGTTCATCATCATCATCAGATCACCCTAGCTCATCTAGGTAACTCACTTTGCATCAGGTCTTAGCACGATCCCAGACTCCTAGACTTACTTGTAGTATTGCCCGTATGTCCGTGCGACCACCATCATCACCTATTCACCTAGCAGCACACTCTCTTCTGTCATCACCACCAGCATCACCATGTCTTAGAAGACCTAGATCCCCTACTGTATCACCTCAAGATTCACCCACACAGAGACGCCGACTCATGGACTCTCCCTTTCAAGATGAGGGTGAGGAGGAGCATGAGATCGAGGAAGAGTATGTAGATGAGGATGAGGATCCTCAGAAGGAGGATGATGAGGATATCCCAGAAGGTAGTACTCCTCCATTGCAGAGTCCTGCGCATTCTATAGGACCAGGCTCTCCCCTACCTTTGCTTGAGCCTGATTCTCCTGGGCAGCCTTTTGACATTGACTCACCACCTTACTCACCTTATATAGGTAGCCCACTAGGTTCAGAGATACCATCAGAGATTGCTTTAGAGCCCGAGGAGTATGGGGAGACAGGTCTGATTTGGGAGAGGATTACATCCCAGGGTGTTAGGCTTAGTCATTTGACAGATCGATTGGTTGGAGTATCGAGGGCTAGTGTAGAGGATTTGAGAGCAGATATGGGTACTGTAGTTAGGAGGACTACGATTCTGAGAGAAGGTATGTCGGAGCTCCACGAGCAGGTAGGGGACCTGCTGAGAAGGTTCGCGACAGCCCGAGATGCAGACAGAGCGTTATGGCGCAGGATAGGTGAGTTGGAGAGGGAGGTCGTGGATCTGAAGAGTGATCGCGATGCTCAGCGTGTTGAGCTTTCATCTCTATGGAGAGAGGTTGACGATGTTAGGAGATCTGTTAGTGGTATTCGTGATCATGGCTAGATTGTGTTAGATTCGTGGCATTGTACCATCTTGAAACTGAGTAGTCTCTAGTTCGAGATGTAGATCTATCCTAGTTATCTTGTTAGTATCGTTGTTAGAATCGTCCTTGATTTCTCCAAATCCTTTCATGTATTCCACTTTGGAACCTATGAGTTATGGTTATTAGAATGTGCATCCTTTAGTTATGATTCGGTCTTAGGTTGTTTCGTCATGTTATAGCGTTATCCTTGGAACCAAACCTAGTCTTTTAGAGCGTGATGAAACTGTCAGTTTAACCTTCAGGTTAATGGCACCAAGACGAAACCCGCCTAGGAACAACCGAGCAGCCCCTGCTGCTGTGGTTAACCCTGTCCGTCGAGGTCGTCGTCCGACCCCGACTACTCCACCTATTGAGAACCAGAATACTGATACCCTGCTGTAGAGAACCCGAATGTGAACGACCGTGCTGAGAATATTCTTATTCCACAAAACCTTCCGCCTTAGAACCCAGCCCACATCGGCCAGCTTGTGACGCAGCGTGTAGCTGAACTGCTAGCTGAGTCTAATCTCTCTAACACCTCTGGTGGAACCCCACCACTTAATCGAGCTCGAGGTTGTACCTACAAAGAGTTCTGATTATGTGGTCCCATCGAGTTCGGAGGAACCGAGGGAGTGGTTTACCTAACAAGGTAGATGGAGAAAACTGAGTCTGTGTTTACCGTTAGCAACTGTGAGGAGGATTGTAAGGTTAAGTATGCAACATTTACCTTGAAGGACGAAGCGTTGACCTGGTGGCACAACTATCACAGATCCGTAGGAGGTGATGTAGCTTATAGCATGACTTGGACCTAGTTTAAGGCTCTCCTGATCAAGACTTACTGTTCTAGGAATGAAGTTAAGAAGCTAGAGATTGAGTTCTGGAACCATAAGGTTAAGGGTACTGATTGTACAAAATATTGCACTACCAGGCTTCGATGATGATCAAAGGTATGAGGGGTGTGTGTTCCAGCCAATACTTGCCTTTCACCTGAGAATAAGAAATATGAAGACACTACGTTAAGTGATTACGCAGAGGTAGGACCCTGCGAACCACCTCCGGCATAAGAGTAAGTATGAGTTATGGTGGTATAAGTATGTGTAAGTAAAGAGATGAGTGTGAAATGAGCATACCATAATCCATTGCCCGTCCAACCTATTTATAGTGGATGAAATAGGGTTGAGAGCACTTCTGCACGAATGTCGGAGATCATGGGGGCGTCCCATGATTGTGGGTAACCGCTACGGTTTAGTGACCCACGTTCTCAGACTTGACGGGGAATCCAAGAGAGAGAGGGAGATCGTAGGTTTGACCAAGTCAGGAGGTTCCCCTATCAAGTGCTTCTTTGTCAGCCATACCCCGAAGGGCTTAGGGCTTCGAATGGCGAATTCCCCTAAGGTAACCTTCGTGATAACGAATGGTTTGACGCCTATGGATATTCTGGAATCCTAACTTGGGCCTTCGAATGGAAGGGCTTCGACACGTCTCGGAGGAGTGTCCTTTGAGCTACTCGGAGGGTACATCATCAAGCCCCCCAGTCAAAAGTGATGCATATGAGCGAAGAGGCATGGCTTTCAACTTCATGCTTCGAAAAATACTATCCTGCTGCTAATCGTATTAGTTGGAAGATAACTATGCACCTAACTAAGCGCATTTAATGCTAATTAAACCTTTCGGCTGCCCGCTACAGGAATTACAATTTCCCATATTACCCGGAGACCAAAAGACTTATTTTTAAAATTTAAAAACTATTGAGATCGGATAAGAGTAAATAGTAGTTACACGTGTGCGGCTAGGAAAGCGGTAAAAACAGTATTTAAGGAGGGGTTGTTGAAACCCTAAAATACTTTACTCTCTTCGCCACTTTCTACACGCAGTAAAATTGTGATCGCCACCACTCCGAAATCAAAAGGTAAACCTTCCTTCTAACTTGTAGCTTGTTTTTTTTGTTAAAAATAGATTATAAGTTTATCATAAAACAGGAAAAATGTACATTGTCTGCAAAAGAGTTACATGATCACTTAGCTAATTACCCAATCCCACCAGAGCACAAAGTGATGTTACCCAAGTCTAATCAGGGCATTTTTTATGCTCCTCAAGGTTTAGGAGGGCTATATATACATGCATTTAGCCATTCCAACCTTAGGATTCCACTGCACCCACTGATATTAGAGTTTATGTAATACTACAAGGTTCATATCTCTAGGTTCAACCCATTTGGTTTAGCCAAACTGACCACATTCATAGTAATGTGTAAAGCATACGGCTCTGAACCAACTTTAAAGATTTTAAGAGGCTTTTTGAACTTGTATCTTGGGGGTAATTGGTTAAATTTAGCTAAAAGGCCTGAGGTAGATGTGCCGAGTCTGTTTGGGAAAGTATACACCAACATAACAACTTGGAAAGGCAGTTTCTTTTATGTGCAAAACACTATTGTTCCCCCCAACTATCCAGAGCTGTTGAATAAGGAGAATATGTTTGATGCAAAATGGTACAATGACCCCTTGCTATATGAGGTGCGAAGGGATCCCTGCTATCAACGTTTGGCTAGATACCCTGTTGATGTGCAAGTGTTCCCCGAAACCATCTTATACATGGCTGGGATTTCCCAGAGTTGTGAGGGGTCTCCCAAGAAGCCTGTTATCATATACCAAGGACAAAGTATGTTTCTCTACTTTTTGTAAAGTAGGACCAATGTAGCACTGATATTTATTTCTTTTTCTTTTTTTTTTTGCAGAGATGTCATTCAGGAATTTTATGTACCAAGATTTGGATGAAGACTTGAGTTTCATGCCAGCGGATAAGGCCGAAGTGTCTTATGGTGTTGGCTCTCCTTCCACATTCGTCAAAAACAATGAGGTAGATACTTCAAATTCGGAGACTCTTGCATCAGCACCCCCACAACTTGCGCTGGAGGGTCCTTCTCAACTTGTTGAAAATGTTGCTGACTCGGACGATCCTGCGGAAGAGGATGTCCTGGTTGTAGGTTCCACCGAGATAGCTGACATGTTAAAAAGCAGAAAGGGAACAGCAGCCAAGGCTGTTAAGTCAACCAACAAGAGGAAGAATCTTCTTCCTGCCTTCAGATCAAGGGCTGTGAAGCAGAAGAGTGCCGAAGGCAGAAATTTTGTGAAGTCAGCCTTTGAGTTACCAGATGAATCTATGGAGGTTCATGGTAAGCAGTTTTTTCCTTATAAAACATGTGAAGTGATGATTGTCAAAATTAACTTAACCCTTGTACATTGTATTGGTCGCAGGCCTTCCAGAAATAAAGGAGCTTCCCAATGCTTTGGCTTGTCACCGGATTGTGGATCATGTCACCCCCCCTCAATGGAAAGGTTTGTTGGACAATATGTCCATTGAAAAGGTTTGTGATATGCATGACAATGGTGTAGCGAGGCAAGCAGTATTGGGAAATCACTTAAATAGCAGAACCAGGGAGTTGCTAAGGGTTGTGACCAAGGCTAGACAAGAGATGGATGTCATGTTGGAAAGGGAAAAACATAGGGATCAGGAGTATGCCAAGTTGGAGTCCAAGTGTGATGAGATTGAGAAGGACCTTGAGAAGAATCCTATCGTTCAAGACCTCCATCAAAAGGTTGCAAAGTTGACTAATGAAATTGTCAGACTCAAGGTAGAGGAGGGTAGGATAGTGACTCTCATTGGTCAAAATGTTGTACTTGAAGCAAAGTGTGCTGGTTTAGAGAGTGAAAGGTCTAGGCTTGGAGAGGTGGAAATTAAATTAAGGGAGGAGATTGATGGCTTGCAGATGAGGTACAAGATGCTGCAAAAAGATTGTGCAGAGGTTGTTTCGAAGGTAGTGTCGTACATAGCTATGGAACTCTACCATAGTGATGAGTTGGGAGCACAGATGTGGAAGGTCATCAAATCAGCTATTTTTCATGGACGGTGCTTGGCGTTGGAGGAGGCTGCCAAAACAGGTAAGCCCGTGGTCCTTTCCAAGATTGAATGCTACCATCCTACTTCGAAGGCTGAATATGATGAGGCAAGAAATGCGTTTGCAACCGCAGAGTACTCCTTCCTTGCTGAAGCGACCAAAGATCCTATGTCACCCCTCAAAGACCTCCTTTCCAAGAAGCCTCGCAAGCTGAAGCCTACGACTCCTACCAAAAAGGCAGTGTCTGCCAAGCCTACCTCTGTTTAACCGTCTCCGACCCCCTCCCCATAAAAGCAGGAATGAAGGCTGCCATGTTGGCAGTAATTTGGTTTCAAGGGTGGCATGTACCCTTTAAAACAATTTGTGTTATTTGACAATGTTTGCCTGGTTCTCTAAACAGTTTGAATGCTTGTGATGTATGGCCTTGGGCCAAAGACACTTTAACTGGGGCTTAGGCTCCTCGTGCAGGTACAAGGGCACTAGCCCTCATTTTGAATAGTATGGTGTAGGGGGAATACCTCTACACAGTTAGTTATTATTTGTGTTTGTCTCGTTAACTTCTCGTACGTCATTTTTCCGACGCTTAAGTTTTACAACCTAAGGTTAAACAACCTCATTGTGTGTAAATTACAACACCAAGAATATAATGACCAAATTTGATCATTGACAGAAGGTCGCGACCCACTCTATCTTAAATCCTTTAAGTAGCATGACTTTGTATATATTTTTACAAGTGCCATAAACTACGAGGAGAGCTAATGTGAATGTTTTAGTAGGCTTAAACAATGAGGTGTTTGTTGCACCTTATGCCTTTATATTCGACATTGAAACTCATAAACGACTTGGCTGAACGAATCTTTGTGTTTAAGAAACAAAGCAAGAGATTTGTGGGGAATGTCTTATTTATCATTGAATTGGTAGAGAGGATTATATCATTCTTGAAATGAAAACTAAGACAACTACCAATAATGTTTGCTTTTCCTTGAGAAGCTTCTAATTACAAGAATGAAAAAGTAAAAGTACTTCTTAAACATAGAAATTTCGAAGGTTCGTACCATTCCATGTCCTGTCGATGGGTTCTCCGAGAAGAGTGGCCAGTTTGTAGGCTCCGTTGCCGTAGGCCTCAGCTACCATGTAAGGTCCTTCCCAAGTTGGTCCCAGCTTTCCCTGGTATTCGGCTTTGCTTGCACTGTTGAGGTGTAGCACATATTCTCCAGGCTTGAAAGTGGAAGGTCTGACCCTTTTGTTATAGTAACCTTCGATCTTATGTCTGTGTATTGCTTCTCGGATGGAGGCTATTTCTCTTCTTTCTTCTAGCAGATCAAGGTTTTCCCTGATCCTTTCATCATTTTGGGAGGCATCATACGTTGCCACACGCTCCGTGTGTACACTTAGCTCCGAAGGGATGACCGCTTCTGTTCCGTATGTTAGGCTAAAGGGGGTTTCACCATTGCTTGATTTAGGGTGCGTCGTGTGAGCCCATATCACTTGAGGGAGTTCATCTACCCATCCATGGTGAGTTCGTCCCAGCCTTTTCTTGATCCCTTTGATGATGTCTCTGTTTGTAACCTCCACCTGTCTGTTACCTTGTGGATGGTAAACGGATGTCCAAGACTGCTTTATGTTGAGCCCTTGACAGAAGTCGTAGAAGACTCCTTCGGCGAACTGCTTTCCATTGTCATATATGATTATGTGGGGTACTCCGAATCTGCACACAATGTGCTCCCACACAAACTTCTCGATTTGCCTCCCCGCAACGGAGGCTAAGGGTTTAGCTTCTACCCACTTGGTGAAGTAATCAATTGCCACCAGCAAGAATTTGACTCCTCCGGGAGCCATAGGCATAGGTCCTACGATGTCAATGCCCCACTGAGAGAAGGGTCATGCGGATGTCACGCTTGTCATGTCCTGCTTCGGCATCTTAGGAACGTTTGAGTGTATCTGACAAGATTCACATTTGAGAATAATTTATGCCGCATCCCTGTGCATCGTAGGCCAATGATAAGGTTTTAAAATGTACCTTTTTGAGGGGTCGTTTAAGCCCTTATTTGATCACTTTTGTATCCGTTATTACTTAATATCGTTCCTTTTTACTTTTTAGGTCTCTTAAAGGCAAATTGCTGTAATGGCACTTATTTGGACGAAAAGGCGCGGATATACGAAGAAAATGGCCAAAGTCAAGAATCGAGACACTCAAGCTGCTGAAATACAAGGTGACGGCGTCACTGCTTAACTGCGACGCCGTCGGAGCACTTCTGCGACGGGACAGTAGCCAAATTGCTTATTTTCAAGTGACGGTGTCAGGCTTTAAAAGAGTAGGCCGTCGCAACTCAGACGGCCTAGATTTGATCCAGACGGCGTCAGAAGCTGAAGGGGACGGCGTCACAAGTACAAGGTGACGTCATCGCAAGACTAACATGGCCAAGACGAAACCCTAATGACGGCGACGCGACGGCGTCACAAATCATAAGGTGACGCCGTCGCGATTGTAATATTATATATAGAATCCGAATTTTTTAGTTTTAGTGTGTAGTCTTTTGGAGTAAAAACCTAAATCGAACCAAGGCTGTCTTGTATAGTATTTTAGGGTTCCAAACCCTATCTTACATCAAGATAAGTGTTTTACTTCATTAATTCAATTATGTCTTCAATTATTTGTGTGTATGCGTGCATGTTCTCCATGTCCGGCTAATTTACTTATGTGTTTGCTTAGGGAATATGAAACTTAATTATTAAATATTGATTGGTTGTCTCTTATCTTAATTGATTAATGATCTAGTAATGCGATAGGTCATTCGTTGTGTAATTAATGCTTGACTAATCTTTGTAAACCTTGGGCTATAGCACTTAGAGCGGTTTTAGGCTAAACCATCCAAAGAGTGCCTTAGAGTTAGAGTTTATAATCCCTAGAGG
Source organism: Chrysanthemum seticuspe (assembly GCA_019973895.1). Classification (NCBI taxonomy): domain Eukaryota; kingdom Viridiplantae; phylum Streptophyta; class Magnoliopsida; order Asterales; family Asteraceae; genus Chrysanthemum; species Chrysanthemum seticuspe. Next base: position 242,917,071 of record BPTQ01000002.1, on the reverse strand, counting down.
GTTTTGTAGACGAGACCCTTTGGTAAGTTCAAAGAGTTAGGGATAAACGCATACCCTACGACTTTAGACACACAACGCGATTAAGAATAAGGACGTGACAATTCAACCATCAATAAGAGATAATTAAGGAGTAATAAAACCTAAGTGAACACATCTTTAAACTATCATACGAGCACAGAATAATTAGACATAGACTACATACACCTTAGATTAGATAATTAGATAAGTAGAGTAATCGGTAGAAATACCAACCCCCAAATCCAAACGCCGAGATTCGTACCTTTCCATTTCCTAAAAAACATATAAAGATAAAAAAAATTAATCTTCCTCAACCACAACCTTAGCGTAGTAACTTCTCACTAGCATTCCTATTCCCCTAGAGAACGATATCAATACCCATGGCTTACCCTAATACTACACTACAATGATTAGGTTCACTGCCTAGGGTGTTATAAAACTTGCTCGAAGAAAAGGAAGTTCCTTTGACCCCGAACGACGCGTGTAGCGTTATCAGCCAATAATAGCCCAACTTCATTATTTTCGAGACAACTGAGCAGGGTCCTGCATGGAGGCCGCAGGATCCTTCGTGGACTTCAGCGATAATGCTGGTAGCCTGCTTGGGTCCCACACATCTTAACCAAGGTGATAGAAATGACTTTCTATATAGGGTTTCCCTTATTAGCCGGTACTGTGGGGACTTATCCCAAATTTTCCTCGCCAGTTTGGGATCTACAGAGAGAAGACCGCTTATCAAATATTCCCTGATGGGGGTCATCCATGTCTCTTCTTCCTCATGAACCACGTCTGCAACTTCCTTGCGAATGATGGATCTTTCAGGTAAGACTTCGACAAGTACTTCTTTGGTGAGATGAGCGAAGACCATAGAGGCTAGTTTGCTCAGTGCATCTTCCTTCTTGTTCTGATTCCTACAAACATGTTGGATGGTGTAGGATTCGAAACTTTCCAACATCTCCTTCATTTTTTCCAAGTACTGCTTGATGACGGGCTTCCTCGCTTCATAGGAGCCTGTTACTTGGTTTACTACCAATTGGGAGTCTACGAAAACAGCGAGAGCTTTAACTTCCATATATTTAGCTAATCGGAGGCCTGCTAGCAGGGCTTCGTACTCCGCTTCATTGTTTGTGGCTTCAAACTCAAAACAAAGAGCATACGTATGCTCCTTCCCTTTAGGGCTGACCAACATTAGACCTGATCCAGAACCATCAGAGCTGGATGCTCCGTCTGTATAAAGTTTCCAGTCATCCTGTACTTGAGTGAGTTTAGCTTTGGGCTCTTCCTTTTTTGTATCTGGCTCGGAAGGTGTTTCTGCCAAGAAGTCTGCGAGAATTTTCCCTTTCATAGAGTTTCGTCCTTTGAACTCTATTTCGTGTTCTCCAAGTTCAATAGCCCATTTAGCCACCCTCCCAGACTTTTCAAGTTTCGACAAGATCTGTTTGAGTGGCTTGTCGATTAAGACTGTGATTGGATGGGGGTGGAAATAGCGTCGGAGCCTCCTTGCTGCGTAGATTAGGGCTAGTATTAACTTCTCCAATGTTTGATAGTTGATCTCCGCCCCCTGCAGGACCCTGCTGACAAAGTAAATGGGGATCTGTCGTTTGTCTCGTTCTGCCATAAGGACTGCGCTAATACTCTCCGTTGAGGATGCTAAGTACATGAACAACACTTTGCCTTTGATTGGGGCTGTAAATGTTGGAAGGATTTCGATGAACTCCTTCATCTTCTGAAAAGCAGCTTCTGCATCCTGACTCCACTGAAAAGTTTTCTTATCCACGCATCCCTTGAGTGTTTTGAAGAATGGTAGGGACCTGTCAGCCCCCTTCGACAGAAGTCGGCTTAAAGCTGCCAGCTTCCCGTTCAGGCTCTACACATCTTTTAGACACTTGGGGGCTTGGAGATCTGTAATTTCCTTGACCTTGGAGGGATTAGCCTTTATCCCCTGCTTAGTAATCAAATGTCCTAGGAATTGCCCCTCTTCGACACCGAAGGAGCATTTCTTAGGGTTCAGCTTCATGTTAATCGCCCGAAGCTAGTCAAAGGTTTCCTGTACATCGAGGAGTAGGTCCTCTTCCGTCTTGCTTTTGATAACCATGTCGTCAACGTATGCTTCGATATTTCTGCCTATTTGTTTGTTGAAGGCTTTATCTACGAGACATTGGTAAGTTTCCCCTGCGTTTTTTAATCCGAAGGGCATCTTTCTGTAACAATAGACACCTTTGCTTGTGTAGAAGGCTGTCTTTTCTTTGTCCTCCTTTGCCATCTGGATCTGATGATACCCTTTATAAGCATCTAAGAAGCATTTTAGCCGGAAGCCTGCCAAGGATTCTACCTTCCAGTCAATTTCTGGTAGGGGGTAGCAATCCTTCGGGCATGCTTTGTTGATGTCAGTGAAGTCAATGCACATGCACCACCCTCCGTCGCTCTTTTTGACCATTACTGGGTTGGCTACCTAATTTTGGTACTTAACTTCCCTTAGGATGCCTGCTTGTGTGAGTTCGTCAACTTCTTTGCGTTTGAGTTTATGTTTTACTGGCTCAATGTGTTTGTACTTATTGAGTTTATGCTCCGTTCCGAAGGACTGTCCGTCTATCAGCAATGTTCTTGGTACCCCTGTCATGTCAGAATATTTCTAGGCAAAAATATCAAGGTTAGTCCGCAACAGTTCCGTGAGCTTCGCCTTGAAATTCGCCGGGAGTTGTTTTCCTATTACCACCGTCTGTTCAGGGTAACTAGGGTTAACTACAACTCGCTCCTCCGCATCTGTGCAGCTTAGAATTGCTATCGGAGGCTCCTCTGATTCTTCTTTGATCTTTTTTACACCATATACGCCCTTGTCCGCCCCATAATTAGAATGAACAGTTCCTACTTCGAAGGGGGTTTGGAACTTAATAGCAGCATGTATGGTGGAAACAACAATGCCCATCTTTTGCATAGCTGTTCTCCCTTCTAACAAGTTATAAGGAGAATCTGACCTGACTATAACGAAGGTGAGTGTTTCCGTGCGGGATAAGGGGCCTTCGCCTATGGTGATTTCCAACAGTACTTCTCCCAGGGGCCATGAGTGTTCGCCGGAGAACCCTACCAATGGTGTTCTCGAGTCCACCCTTCGTGAGCGTATGGATGACTTGAGCTTTAGGAAACAATGCTCATAGATGATCTCGCATGAGCTTTCACAATCCATATACGCTCGATTTACCTCCCTGTTTGAGATTCGTACCTTGATGACCACGGGGTCAGCCGAAGGTGTTTGCCCCAAGATGGAAGGGAAGGTTATTTCTCCTATGCTTCCCAGCTCCCCGTCTGCTTCCTTCCGTTTCAAGGTTGGATCGTGCCTGTGCACCATTAGTATCGGAGCTTCTGTAGGCGTAACCTCCTTCTTGTTCCCCTTCCATTCACCTATTTGGGTGTCGGAGAACTTGTCTTTTCCCCTCTTGATGCCCTTAACCAGGTGTGCTATTTGTCAAGATCGTACTGCCTCTTCGATCTGCTTCTTTAGCTCTTTGCAGTTGTTCGTATCGTATCCATGGTCTTCATGGAAATGGCAGTATTTGGACATGTCTCTAGCTTTGCTTCGTGTTGTCATCCGAGGTGGTGGATCGAAAGACTTTGCGGCTTTCTCGGTAGCCAGAATCTCCCTGAGGGATTTGACCAAATTTGCCAAGAGTCCATGATTCGAACCTTTGTTGTACGGAGTGAAGCGGTCTCTGTTCTTTTTCTTATTCTTGGATCCTTCCTAGGAGGACCCTCGAGAGAATTTGTCAGAAGCTTCCTTTTGCTCTATCGGAGCCCCATTTTCTGCTACTTATTTGGACTCAATCCAAGTGTAAGTCTTCTCCATCAGTGCCTTGTAAGTGGTGGGAAGATCGGTGGACAGGAATTCCACCAAGCTTCACGTCCGGAGGCCATGTACAAAACCTGAGATCCTCTGATCTTCGTGCAAACCCAGAATTTGCAAAGTTTCATCGGTGTACCTCGTAACGAAGGCCCTTGTGCTTTCGTTGTCCCTTTGCTTGATGGTGTGCATGGCTAGATGGGTCTTGGTGTACTTCTTTTGTTGGCTAAAGTGTGATCGGAACTTAGCCTTAAGGTCGTCTAGACTTACAATGCTTCCCAACTTCTGTCCATTCCACCATATTCTCGCGGAGTCTCGGAGCGTGTAAGTGAACATGTGGCATGCTACGGGCATGATCCACTTTTGCATCTTGATAGCACCCTCGAATAAGTGTAGGAAATTATCAGGATCGCCTTTTCCATCGTAGGTGCCTATGTGAGTAGGCATCTTTACACCGTCGGGTAGAGGATAGTCTTCGATCCACTTCACGAAAGGTGTGCAAGCTCTAGAGGCTTCGGTGTAGTATGGGTTGTATGGAGGTGGATAAACAGGTGTAGGGTTATACGGGTTAGGAAATGGCTGTGTGTAGGCAGGGTAAACAGTAGAAGGTTGGAATGAAGGGTTTACACCCATTGATTGCGTAGGAACATGTCCATAGGGCATTTGCTGGTAACTCTGGTTGGGGAGAGAACCATTCGTAGGGTAGGTGTTATAGGTTTGAGTAGGTAGGTAGGGGTTCATTCCCGGAGGGGTAATTGATTCATGGTGGAGGTGTATCTTCTCTTCCTGGTTCCATGCCGGAAAAGTAGCGTAGTTGGTTAAGGTTTTAAGACTGGGTGATTACGGGACTAATAGTAGTGGTCCCACGGATGGCGCCACTGATTGTACAAAATATTGCACTACCAGGCTTCGATGATGATCAAAGGTATGAGGGGTGTGTGTTCCAGCCAAGACTTGCCTTTCACCTGAGAATAAGAAATATGAAGACACTACGTTAAGTGATTACGCAGGGGTAGGACCTTGCGAACCACCTCCGGCGTGAGAGTAAGTATGAGTTATGGTTGTATAAGTATGTGTAAGTAAAGAGATGAGTATGAAATGAGCATACCATAATCCATTGCCCGTCCAACCTATTTATAGTGGATGAAATAGGGTTGAGAGCACTTCTGCATGAATGCCGGAGATCATGGGGGCGTCCCATGATTGTGGGTAACCGCTAGGGTTTAGTGACCCACGTTCTCAGACTTGACGGGGAAGCCAAGAGAGAGAGGGAGATCGTGGGTTTGACCAAGTCAGAAGGTTCACCTATCCAGTGCTTCTTCGTCAGCCATACCCCGAAGGGCTTAGGGCTTCGAATGACGAATTCCCCTAAGGTAACCTTCGTGATAACGAATGGTTTGACGCCCATGGATATTCTAGAATCCTAACTTGGGCCTTCGAATGAAAGGGCTTCGACACGTCTCGGAGGAGTTTCCTTCGAGCTACTCAGAGGGTACATCATCAGGTACCGACATGACGACTTACAATCGTCGTTTCCAAGAGTTGTCGCTGCTTTGCCCCGAAATGGTTTGCACTAAAGCCCTTAAGATTGAGAGGTATACTGATGGATTGCCATTAGCTACTAGGAATGATGTCATCGCTGCGAAGCCAGCTAACTTGCATGAGGCAATTATCGTGGCTCATCGTTTGATGGACTCTTATATGTTAGAAGGAGGAGACAAGGGTAAGAATGATAAGAGTGATAAGAGGAATAGGAATGAAGTTGTTAAAGGGAATGGCAACAAACGGCAAGAGACAGCCAGGGTGGTCGCCATAGGAAATGGAGAGAAGAAGGGTTATGAAGGTAGCAAACCCTTGTGTGGTCGTTGCAACCGACACCACCATGGACCTTGCTCAATTGTATGTAGGAATGGCTCTAAGGTAGGACACATGGCCAAAGACTGTAGGTCCCGTCCACTTGCTGTGGCTCAAACTGCACAAGGAGCGGACTGGAAGGCCACTGTCACCTGTTTTGGATGTAGAAAGAAAGGGCACTACAAGAATGACTGCCGAGATCCGTGTGTTACACCCCGTGAACGACACGACTTAAAATCATTGAAATTTAAACTTTTACGCGGAAACGACTTGACTTAAAACTGACATGCTGTTGCTAATCGTTGAACTAATATAATTATGTAACAAACCGACCCTTGAAAGTATTTTTACATGAAATTAGACTCAATTACCTTCGAAATGACGGGTGGCACGACCCGTGACGACTTACGGTTAAAAAGATATGATTTTTCGAAAACTGATTTCGACTAGTTCTCCAAACTAGTTCTCTACTAGTTCTCCAAACTAATTCTCCACTAGTTCTCCAACTATTTTAACCACTTTACAAACACTTAACTATATACATTGTTTTTCTAAATATTCTTGACCCGTTTGACCCAAAATGGGTTAAAATAGACCTTGTCCCAAACACCCATTTTTCTGCATATCCCTTCTATATACTTTTGACCCATTTTCCGGAAAACGAGTTATACCACTTTAACAACACATAAAAACTTTCATAAATAATTAGTACATTTAAAAATGTCATATTCATAATCATTAACCCGTTTACAACCCAAAATGGGTATAATTACACATTATGCCAAACACCCATTTTACTAAATATACACACTTCAACCCGTTACTATAATGAACCATTTGACACATTTAGCTTTAACAACAAAGACATAAACTTTGACACTCGACAACATACATACAACCCATTCAAAGACTCTCGGGGGACAACATTGAAACGAGCTCGGTATCTACCTAAGCTCTACTTTCTTACCATTATTCTAACTTTCATCTAGCAATCCATAAGCTTTAATCCAATCCTTACCATCGCCATCACATATGGACCTATGAACATTAACATCTTAAACTGTAAGCACGAGGCTTAGTAAGCAAAACGGATATAACTTAACATTATACATCAATCATACATTACACATTATAACCATTCTTCCATTACAACTTTAATCATAAAAATACGTTGGGACATCATTAAGCATCACCATACATACTCTAACCATTTCCATTCTACTTTATCAATCTCATGCTAGTTATACATAAGTAGCACTACAATCTAATTATACACAAACACATATACATCAAGTCATACCATATACATAACATAAACATCACATAACACATAATGCATTGAAATCCACATAATGCTAGCTTATAACCGGTTTACTTACCTTAGCTCCAAGCTAAGTTATCATCATCATCCTTCACCATCTTCCTTACTTTCCATTGGTAACATCTTAACCACATAATTATAACATGCACTTAGTACATAATCGAATGTATATAACAATATTACATAAACAACCTCTATTCATCATATAATCATATTTTGATTATATGATGATCCAACCCATAAATTACTCAACTTTAACCCATAATAAGGTCATCCCATCATTACTATAACTCTTTAATTATTTACATGATCATATAATGGTCATATCCCAAATTTACCCATCTTTCTTCAATTCAACCAAAGGGGTTTTAACCAATTACGCTCTAACATCATAATTAGTGTTTAAAAACACAATTACCCAAAACCCCCAATCTTGGGTATAAGAACCCTAACTTTTAATTCGTAATTAATTCACCAATTAAATACTTACTTTCATAAAGATCATTATTTTGGCTTCAACACTTGGCGCAACACCTTAATTCTTCATCAATTTGGCCTCAAGACCATTTACCCTTTTTCCCTCTTTTTTTCTATCACGACACATACCACACTCTTAATATTTCTGGAAATATGATGATAAGTGAAGAAGGGTCCAGACATTTGTAGATGGCATCTTTTGCCATTTGACAAATGGTCCCTCAAGTCTCATTGTTTATAATTTGGGTCACTAAATACTTCTATAACAAGTTTACAATATAGCAACTTAGGTCCCTCTACTTTCAATAACTATAACACAACATTTGTTGACTATTAGTTTGACTATCGGGTTGACTACAATATAACATTCATTGACTAGCCAATCACATAAGGCCTTTGATCCATTTTCATATAGGGTGGGGTCCCAGTACTCGGGAAACGGGTCTAACAATTCTAACCCCTTATTTAGATTTCATCCCCGAAATCTCTCGTTTAAACTAACCTTGACTTAGTCACATCTTATTCCCATTGAGAGCACTAAGAACACTTTCATTCGTACATTCCGTTGCAACGATCTAAGTGATCTTGCAACATTAAGCAATACATATCAAAATCCTTAATCTACTCTACTTCTCATTTAACTTTCTAAGAGCGTACAACTCTTACTAAGGTCATTATATCAAACAAGACACATTTAGTATAATCATTGTATCATTTTGTGTAACATATTGGATTTCATAAACACACTAAACCATAAGATCAAATAGGCGTACAAAGAGTTCTAGAGAGAGAAAGTTAGAGGTTTAGGGAACTTTAGTGAGAGAAAGAAAAATCTTATTATGAGCTCCAACTCTTTACCTTGAAAGGTAGAGAGTATTTATAGTCTTTACATAAATCGCCACCTAACGGGCTCTGGATCAGGTATACAGTGGGTAAAGACCCGTCCGTCCTCCACGGTGTTACTTAAACTAAATACAACTTAACTTATAATAATCTATGACTACGAGCTTTCTAACGATTACATATACTTGAGGTAACCGACTCTTTATATTCTGGATTTACTAAATCCTAACAATCTCCCCCTAAGGGAAGTCACCTCAAACACACATTAAACATATATTGAATACAAACAGATATTACATTAAAAATTGTTCTTGCATTCTTGATGTTGTACTTTGCTCTGAAGCTCATAGTCATTGATTCTTCACATTGCATGTTAGGTTAATCCAATAGGAGGTCTTTTTACTGATCCACGTGATAATGAGTTTTGAGCCAGTTTTGAGATCATCAGCTGACAAGAAATCTCTGAGATATCCATTGTGGTGTTGGTATTATGTGATATTGTGACTTTCGGACCGACATGCTCACATTCTGGATCATGAAATAATCTCATCAGAGTAGCGGAAGCTTTCGTTGATTCATGATATTGGCAGCAGCGTAGCAGAAGCATGGAGTGAAAATATCAGAGTCATTGATGCACTAATCATGATTTCTTTTGAGATGAATGTGTTAAGTGAGCATGCGGCTATGGATTGACCGCTTCATTCTGATCAGCTGCAAACGTAGGGCGTACCTGCATACAACAGTTAGCAATAAATCGCACGAATGTGTCTTAGATCACTTTCGTTGAATTGAGGTACACGGCCCACGGTTCCCCGTTGATCAGTACAAGTACTGCCTGTGATCAGGTATAATTCCGAAGAATTTCCTTGACAGGGTTTCGCAGCTGCTCTAGCTGTTCTCAAACGGAACGTCTCAAAGAAGACAACACGGAGTGAGTGAACCAGCGAATAGAGATTCACTGATTGATGAAAAGAGATTTGAAAACCAATCGTGTATCGCATAATAGAAATTGTTTTTACAATACAACGAAGGTTTTAATGAAAATCAATTATCAATCATAAACACCTTTTGATTTGAAATATTCGTACACGGTCGAAGTGCTAAAGAAAAGAGTTTTTAAGCACCAAGACCGGTTTTTCAAAGGTATTCGTCAATCCATAACCTGAACCAGGATTGATTCAAAAGATTGAATCGCCCCATTGTTTCTGTTCAGTTGTCACATGGTTGATCTATTGAATAGATCTCACATGCCACCTACCAGGAGCTTGTTTGATGTTGGCTCCAGAAGGCTTTCCATCTTCATTGTGAATATTTTTACATATCACTCGGATGTTCTAGCAATACCACAAGGATAATGCGTAGGACTCAAGATATAATCTCTCTTTCCACATTGTGTGAAACAGAGAGTCTTCATTGAAAGTGTCCTAAGGAGATTTATTGATGATCTTGTGGCTCTAGACTCAATTTGTGCATATTTGGATCCTGTGCCGGAGACTAGGGAGAGGGTCTCCTTCTTCAATATCAACAATCTCTAAGAGAAAGTCGATAGATTATGTTGGTTACCCGTGAGAATGACACAAGACCTTTTAAGAGGAACTTGAGTGGTTTGGGAAGTTGAAGTGCAGTGCATCACTGGGTCCATGACGTCTTGTCTTCAATACCGATGTTACCTTGGTAAACACCAGTAGCATATGAATTGAACCCGGTATCTGCCCTAAGGTTGAATAATTGGAGGGCTATTTGTTTTCACCCTTTTCTCATTCAATTCTTTTTCATTCTTCAACCCCTTCAGTGCTTACCGAGACTTCATAGCTAGAACCTTGTTGGGTTTATTCAAGTACTAGCTCAGACTCAGTCCGCACTCTTCCCATATCTCATTTTTCTCCTTTTTTTTCAATATACCTAAAGACTTCTACACTATCTAGTGGATTGTCCCTGGGTAGATCCCTCCGGTTCTGGCGGATCATGGGAACAAATACCTAACCTTATCATCCTTATATCACCATACATAAAGTAAAGTTGGTCGGTCTATTTGGTATTGTTCATCTGCCATTGGAACCAATTGAAAACCATTTGAAAATCAATCCAGATACTTGTGATATATTATCAAAGCATTTTGTACTTGAATTCTTTTTGATATTTTTAGAACAATAGCTCCCCCTCAACATGTGCTTCATATATTTGAAATTGTTTTAGCACACGGAGGCAAGAGGAAGAATTAACTTCTTTGATTTCCATTTTCTAAAGGATATCAACAACACTTCCTTGATCAAAACAGGTAGATAAAGCATATAAGGGAAGGATGAGGTTTTCATAAACTTGCTCCCCCTCAATATGTTCCTTGAGGTTTAAAAGAGTTTTGCACATACAAGAGGGAACCTGCACATTGAAATAAATTGATCACGTTTCAGATCTTTGTGGTTTAAGATAGATGCTCCCCCTCAACATGTGCATGGAAGTTCTTGAAATCGTTTGGCACATGTGGGAAGGAGAGCTTGTACATCCTTATAAAACCATTTACCGAATTATCAGATTAAATCCAATTTAAATCACAAATTCTCCCCCGATCACAATTATCAAATCATTTGATATTTGTGGTCTCTGTAGATTTAAATAGATTTTGAAAGCTTTTAAGGAGAATTGTGACTTGAGTATGAAAGCGTTTTATCTGATAAGGATCGGATTTTAAGACTTTAAACTCCATTGAATAAACATGCATGATTATCTTTTGAAAACAATTGTATGACAAATAAATTTTTGATTTAATTGAAATCATTCTCCCCCTCAATCAATGACATAAGTTGTTGATTGAGAGATAGATATTTTGACAAACTTTTAAGTCCAGATGATTATCAAAAATAGAGTCCGAGTTATTTTTCAAAACAACTAGTTTTCATTAGATAGTAAGGATTAGTTTAAAGAATCAGAGTAAGAGATTTGAAAACCAAGATAAAGTATGGCTCTGTTCTATCTTTGAAAAGCGGGTTACTGCCTGAAATGATAATAAACCATAGTTTCTCTTTCTTCCATTTTTTTTTTAATTTTTTTTAAGAAAATTCGAACAACATCTAAAGTCCCGTGTCATTCTTTGAATGACAGCATCAAGACCGTAGATATTTATCGAATTGAGAAAAACATGACAAAATGACAATATTTTTTGGAATTTTTCAAGATTTTTCAAATTTTAATGGATTTTTGAAAGTTTTATAATTTTCTATTTGCTTTTTGAAGGTTTTGTAATTTTGTATTTTGTTTTTCGAATAAATATTTACAAGGGATAAATTAGTTTAAGAGGATGATGAAATGAGTACCGAGATAAATATATCGTTCAGCACGTTGTAGAAGAAAGGAATCAACATCTCTTAAACTTTCGCCACCAAAGCATTCGAGGCTTCTAAGAAAATCGTCTAAACATGAGCCTTCTCAATTTGAATCTTTGGTAGCTTCCCCCCAAACCGACAAACATCGAATAAAGACCATTTCCCTAAGAAGTAGAGTTGAATATAAAGCGGTCTCATTGAATGAAGCTCAGCACCCCGAAGAACACGAGAACACCGAAGTAACAAGTTGAAACATTGATCGTCGCAGTGGTTATCAAATCCGGATTAACTGATTACGACCGATCACATGAACCTGTTGTGCATCCCCGATGTACACCTTACTCTTCGAGATTGACCAGTTGTCTATTTAGGGGAACAATACATCAACATCTTCATTTTACCAAGAGCATTCCAGTTATCTCCCATATAACCAATCAGCCCATAATGTACACACGTACCCAACCAGAGTAGAGACAACAACATCACAGTAACTGGTTGAATCACTGATCTCCTCTACGGATGTCAACTCCAAAATAACTGATTAAGCTCGATCATGTGAATATGTTGTGCGACCTTGATGTACACATATCTCTCCCTTGATGGTTGCGATCTCATTGGAATCATCATTACATTGTGTACATGAAGCACTAACCGGAAGCACTTTATCATAAATCATATTGAAGATGTCGATAAGAAATATCATCTCACGCTCCAAATATTCTTCTCATATTTCTTCCTACTGAAGGCTGAGTTAACACATACCAAAAGTATCCAGAGACCATTTCCTCCCAAATGGTTGGAATAATACATCCTTCCCCCAAATAGTTAGAATAATATATCCTTCCCCCAAATAGTTGGAATAATACATCCTTCCCCCAAATAGTTGGAATAACACACCACAGGCTATGAGTAAACACTGAGTTTCTCTACGGTTATGAAATTTGTTAAGAATTAGAAATTCCAGGTATTAAAGAGTCGGTCACCTCAAGTATATGTAATCGTTAGAAAGCTCGTAGTCGTAGTTCTTTTAAATTAAGTAGTATTTAGTTAAGTAACACCGTGGAGGACGGACGGGTCTTTACCCACTGTATGCCTGATCCACAGCCCGATGTGTGGCGTTTTATGTAAGACTATAAATACTCTCTACCTCTCAAGGTAGAGAGTTGGAGCTCATAATAATATCTTTCACTTTCTCTCACTAAGTTCCCTAAACCTCTAACTTTCTCTCTCTAGAATTCCATTCATACGCCACTTTGTGTTATGGTTTGATGTGTATGTGAAAACTAATATCTTACAATTGGTATCAAGAGCCATGGTTAGATCATATCTTGCACATCTTTGGATTTTTAGTGGTTTTTAGGTGGTTTTTGAGTTTGAAAAAGTTTAGTGGTTTGTGCATCATTTGGTTGATTTCTTGTGTTAAAGCTTGGTTTTTGTTAGTACTTTTATGTTTTGAATCATCACAAGTGTTTAGGTTTTCATTTGGTAAGCTTGAATCATCTTGGTTGGGTTGTTTTTGGATTGAAAATTGATTTTTATGTTGTTTTTCATGCTAGCGACTTGACCTACGGAGTTGTTTCTTAGTAGCGACTTGCTTTGCAATTTTGTAGCGAGTTACAGTTTTGGAGCTAGCGACTTAGGCCTAGCGACTAACAGTACAAGTAGTGGACTCTCCACTACGGGTAGCGATTTGGTGTTAGCGACTTGGTCTGTAGCGAGTTGCTCTTTAGCGACTTGAATCTTTAGCGACTTGTCTAGCGAATTGCTGCCAAAATTTTGCTAGCGACTTGAGGCTTAGCGAGTTACTACTTAGCGACTTGCATTTGTTTAGCGACTTGGGACTGTAGCGACTTGGTGGTATAGCGAATTAGGTGTTAGCGACTTGGTGCATTATCTTCTAGCGACTTGGGTGATTTTTTACGGTTTTCTTTTGATTTAGTAAAATCCCGTGAAAGAATCTATTTTGCGGTTTAATCATAGAGTTATAAAATCCCGTATAATCTGTTAACATGTCTACCAACGTTTCTACTATCATCTCCACTGTTGCCGAGGATGTTCAAGCAGCTGGTTCAGATACTCGTCCACCCATGCTTGACAGAACTGACTACGATTCTTGGGCTCAACGAATCAGATTGTACTGTCTTGGAAAGGAAAATGGTGTCAACAATCTGAAATCCATTGATGAAGGACCGTATCGAGTTGAGACAACTAGAGATATACTTGATACTAATGAAGATGGAACTCCTATTTACGGAATGGACAGACCTAAAATGTATAATGAGCTTGATGATAAGGAGAAAAAGAGATTCGATGCAGATATCAGGGCTTCTAACATTGTTCTTCAAGGTCTTCCTAAAGACATCTACAAGCTGATCAATCACAACACCGAAGCAAAGGCAGTATGGGATAATGTCAAGATGCTTCTGTCAGGTTCTGAATTAACTATGGAAGACAGAGAATCACAACTCTATGACGAATTTGAACACTTCAAGATGAAACCAGATGAGAGTGTCTATGAGTACTATGTGAGATTTCATAAGTTGGTGAATGATATGAGGAACATCAGAATGACTATGCCTAACATTCAGCTAAACTCTAAATTTGTAAACAACATGAATCCCGAATGGCACAAGTTTGTCACCTCTGTGAAGCTCACTAAAGGTTTGAAGAATACAAACTATGAGCAACTCTATGCCTTCCTCCTTCAGAATGAGAGACATGCCATGTTTGAAAAGAGGATTCTTGATCAGTTCAAAGGTCAGGGAGAAACAAGCTCTGCAAATGAGTCAACTGTTTTTTTCTCAAATGATGGGATTACCACCAATGCTCCTCAAGTTGTACCCACGGAAGATGATAATCACAAACCCATTTCTGATCCAAGGTTCAAGCAACCTGAAGCAAATGCTGTCATGGAACATTTCATCAATCGACTGACACTCATGGTTAAAGAGAACAAGACACTTTCGCCTCACACCAACAAACTTCACACCTGCAATGAGATCCGAACCGCCTCCAATCTTCACAACCATGCTTTGATCAGAGATGGGAAAATTATGGGGCAGTCAGTTCAAGAAAGGCAGTTTGATCAAGGAAGCGGTGGAGCTGGTAGAGGTTATGTTGGTAATCAGAATCGAGGAAGGAATGGTAATCAAGGTCAAGCTAAGCCGATCAAATGTTATAACTGTGGTGGTGAGGGACACATTGCAAGGAACTGCACATCTCCAAAGCGTCCACAAAATGCTGATTACTTCAGAGATAAGATGCTGTTTGTACAAGCTCAGGATAATGGTGATGCTTTGGATGAAGAGGAATTGTTGTTTCTAGCTGAGGGCAATGCCAAGACCTATGATGCATATGTGGATGAGCAGCCTATTCAGGAGATAGGTCACAATCATCAGAATGCCTTTCAAGTCGCTGATTGTGATGCATACGACTCTGATGTGGATGATGGACCTACTGCACACATAATTTTTATGGCTAGCATTTCTCCAATGGTTTCTCCCAAGGTCTCTTCTTCACCACAAACTGGCTCATCCAATGACAAACTCATCTCAGAGGTATTAAAACTATACGATGATGCTGATGTGCAACAGATGTATGACAAAGTACTATCAACTGAAACTATTGAATCAAATGTTGAAAATATGGGTAATATCGATATTGTCCCATATGATCAATATGTGAAACAAAGTGAAAGTGAAGTTGTACCAAGTGATGCATCTTCTGCAGTCAACAATGACTATGTTTTTTATGAATACACTGCATGTGCCCCTGATGATTCTGTAATTTCTGAACTAAATGCCTATAAAGAACGTGTTGCTATTTATGAACAACGTGCAAAATTTGAGTTGACCACTCATGAGCAGGAAATGGATGACCA
This sequence comes from Chrysanthemum seticuspe, assembly GCA_019973895.1. Lineage (NCBI taxonomy): Eukaryota > Viridiplantae > Streptophyta > Magnoliopsida > Asterales > Asteraceae > Chrysanthemum > Chrysanthemum seticuspe. The sequence continues at coordinate 242,901,526 of BPTQ01000002.1, read as the reverse complement.
AGTGCGTACATTCATTAGAAAAAGTAATTTTAGAGAAGAAGTATTGAAACAAGAGTTAAATTCCTTACAAGAAAAGCTTTCTAAAACAGCTAAGCAAAAACAAGAACTTCAAGAAAATGTGAAAATGCTTAAGCAAGAATTTAATGCAAAGGAATCAAAACTCTTGAGAGACTTTTCTAATCTGAAAACTTTGAAAAACAAACTTGAAAACAAGTTGTACATACAAGGAAACACCATTCAGACTGCTCACATGATCACTAAGCATAGAGTTCTAAGCGATAAGCATAGTGTTCCCATTATAGATAAACCCAACCCTGAGTACGGAAAGATAGCAAAAGCAGCTCAAAGTGTGATCTATGATGGCAATGAGATTCTTAAACCTAGACAAAAACCTAGTTGCGTTGAGTGCACTGAGGATGATAAGAAACTAGATGAAATCACTAGGGAGAAGATGAATAAGAAACTAAATGATCCTAAATGCAAAGAGAAAAAAGTAATTATCACTCCTCATGACTACAAGAAGGAAAACTGGATTTCCTTGAACAAGTTTAAGCCTCAGACATTGTTGACTCCCGAACAAGTTTTCTGGAAAATGGATTTAGATAAGCAGAAAGCTGAAAATATTGTTGAAACAAACCCTCCCCTTTGGAAAATGCCTAGAGCAACTGTGTATCCTCCTAATACACCAATGCATCTTGTTCCGAGAACTATTGCCACTAAAAGCAAGACCTTAATTAGCCAATATGTTATATTTCAACTATTTGTTGATTTTGAGAAAACTTGCAAGAAAAGGATCACACCCACTGGTATAACTGAAGGAGAAAGGGGTTTTGAGCAAATGAAAGAATGTTATTTAACTGAGGTCATGCCTTTCTTTAAACTTCTAAAAGATCACTTTGAGAGTCTTAAAAAGGGGATAGAAACTGATATTAAGGGAATGGAAAAGGAATTTGATGCAATGATAGTTGAAGTTAGTGACTATGAGCGTGCACTAAAATATAATGAGATTGAGAGGAAGAACTTGCATACATTAAATGAGACTCTTATTACTGAATGTGTTGCTCAAGATATGTTTTTCACTGCTTCAAATTGCTCTATTAATGCTTCCCAGTTTCATGAACTATCTGTTGCCCTGAAAATCTCCCATGATCGTGTCATTGAGCTTGAAAAAACTAATTCTAAACTAAACGAGAAAATTGAACTGGATGATCACGACAATTTGGTTAAACATTTTTCTAAACTAGAAGTTGAGCATTTTAATTTACAACTAAAATATCAACATCTTAAAGAAAATGTCAAAACTTCAAATATCAAAACTTCAAATATCAAGACATCCTCAGATGCTCCAGAGTTTGATGCAGTTTTTCAAATTAACAAACGTGATGAACAGATTCAAGCTCATTGCAACACGATCAGAAAGTTGAAAGCCCAAATCTCTCAATTAAAGGGTCAAACGAACAATATGACAGGCTCCCAAATGCCTCCTCCTTTAGACTCTCAGAATTCTCAAACGTTTCATCTTCAAAACCTAGTAAATGCATTACAAAAAGAAAATGAAAGCGTTCTAGAAGAAAATGAAAAAGTTAAACGTCATTTCAATGAGTTATTTGAATCAATAAAGGTCACTCGTAACAAAAATAACGAACAAATAGCTTCATTGCAAAAGGAAATTGAGAATCTGAAGAGTCAGGTAAAAGGGAAAATGCCTATGACCAATGGGGAGAATGGTGTATCAAAGGTTCACTCTTGTAATAAATATGCTTTGTCTATGAAATATGTCCCTCCTCATCTCAGGAACAACAAACTTGCTGTTCAAACATACTTCTCATCCCTTAAGGATTGCCTAGAATGTCTGCGTGAGATTGTTGAAGAGGATAAGTTAGAGAAACCTCATGATAATGCAATTGGACATGCATGCTTATATGCCAAACGATCTCAAGAAATCTTAGAATGCTTGATCACAATATGCCCAAAGTCATTAGGTGAGAGAATTAATCCTTTGATTACATGCTCGATGCCTAATGCCAAGTATGATATTCATTCGATTCCCAATGTTTTGAATATGAACCGTAGTGTGCCTTTAAGTAGTTCAGATTCCAGATCTGTCAATGCTAAGAAAGAGAACTCAAGTGTGCCTTCTAGGAGTACAAATCTCAGTACTTCTAGTTTTAAGAAAGTGAACCTTAGTGTGCTTGCATGTAGTTCAGATCCCAGCACATCTAAACAGGTGATGCAAAGAGTAGTAAAACCAACTAATGTTCCCATTCCCTCTACAGGAGTAATCAGTGACATTAAAGGGAGCAGGTCAAAGTCTCAAGACAATACAAGGAATGATAGGACCTCGCAAGCTAAGAATGTGCACTGGAAAAGAGTAGATGAACAATCTAGGAACTTTAAGTTTGAACCGAATAAAACGAATCGTGTTGATTCTAGTATTAGCCATAGGCGTACTGTAATTAATTCGAATTCTGATACTATTTGCAAACCTTGTATTGATGTCTGCTTGAATTCTGTTTCTAATCATGAATGTGGTGTTAATGTTCTGCCTAATGATGTTAATTGTCCAGTTTATATTGTTAATGCTAAAATTCATGCTAAGAAGGCTAAAAGGCAAAAATGAAAGAAAGTTAGAAAACAGTGGAAACCCACAGGAAGAACATTCAGTAAAATAGGCTATTATTGGATACCTGTTGGTCATAAGACTAATCAGATAATGCCCACTAGAAAATGGATGCCTACTGGTAGAACTATTCCCTTAAGAAGTGAGCACACTGTGAACAGGGCTAATATAGACACTAGTACTGCATCTATTCACAATGATTCCATTGCCTCATTTTCTGATATGAATGCTTCTATTTTTTATGTGGGTGTTCCAACCATTGTTACTAACCAAATGGAACCCATTCTTGCATGGGGATCCCAATTATCCAGTTATCCATTCTTGTCTGTGTTCAACTGCAGATCGTTCAAATCGTTCTGTGGTACCTGGACTCAGGTTGTTCCAAGCATATGACTGGCGACCGGTCACGGCTCATGAACTTCGTGAGCAAATTCATCGGGACTGTTAGATTCGGGAATGATCATTTCGGTGCTATTATGGGTTATGGAGACTATGTTGTTGGCAAAAGTGTTATCTCCATAGTTTACTATGTAGAAGGTCTTGGTCACAACTTGTTCTCTGTTGGTCAATTCTGCGATTCGGATCTAGAAGTAGCCTTCAGAAAACATACCTGCTTTGTTAGAGAACTTGATGGTAAGGAACTTTTAAGAGGTTCGCGTGGTTCAAATCTATACACCATCTCCATCGAAGATATGATGAAGTCTTCTCCAATTTGCTTGCTGTCAAAGGCTTCTAAAACAAAGTCATGGTTATGGCATCGTCGTCTCAATCACCTGAACTTCGGCACCATCAATGATCTCACCAGAAAGGACTTAGTTGTAGGTTTACCTAGACTCAAGTACGAAAAGGATCACCTTTGTTCAGCATGTCAATTGGGAAAAATCAAGAAGTATGCCCATAAACCCAAACCTACTAACTCTGTCACAGAAGTTCTTCATATGATTCATATGGATTTATGTGGACCAATGAGGGTGCAGAATATCTTTGGAAAGAAATATGTGTTAGTTATGGTTGATGATTACTCTAGGTTCACCTGGGTCAAGTTCTTAAGGACAAAGGATGAAACTCCTGATATCATCATCAAACTCATCAAACAGCTGCAGGTTCGACTTAACAAAACCGTCAGAATTATCAGAACAGACAATGGAACTGAGTTTGTCAACAAACAACTTAGTGAATTCTATGAAAGCGTTGGAATCAGCCATCAAAGAAGTGTTCCACGAACTCCTCAACAGAACGGTGTAGTTGAAAGACGAAATCGTACTCTTGTTGAAGCCGCTAGAACAATGCTAATTTACTCAAAGGTTCCAATGTTTCTCTGGGCTAAAGCAATTGCCACTGCATGCTACACACAAAATCGTTCCCTGATTCACACTGTTCATGGAAAAACTCCATATGAACTTGTCCACAACAGAAAACCTAATCTCTCTTTCCTTCGTGTGTTTGGTGCATTGTGTTATCCAACTAATGAGGGTCAAGACTTAGGCAAACTTAGGGCTAAAGCTGACATTGGAGTATTTGTAGGATATACACCAAACAAAAAGGGATACCAAATCTACAACAAAAGAACCCGAAATATCATGGAAACAATTCACGTTACGTTTGATGAGCTGACCGGTCAAATGGCTCCTGGACACTCCAGTTCAGGACCCTCACTTCAAAACAGTCCCATTGGTTCATCCCTTGTTCCAAACTCCTCTCAAGAAACTCCATATGTACCTCCATCTGAAGATGATTTAAAGAAATTGTTTGATCCTATGTTTGATGAACTTTATGATCCAAGTACTAATGAGGTATTGATCCCTACAACAGAGGCTGCTCATATTCCTGTGAATGAAGTCAATCCCTCAGTCTCAATATCTTTAAGTCAAGAAGCGCCTACTGCTGATCCTTCCGTCTCATCAACAAATCATCATTCTTCAAATGTACATCATGGAACTGTTTCTGGCATCAATGATGAAGTTAATCCCTTTGCTACTCCTGAAGATGCTACATTTGAAAACATATTTGCTCCTGAATCATCATCAGAACCACCTTCTTCAGGAGACATCGACTCTGCTACCTCAGTCCCTCAACAACTGCCACATGAACACCTTAGAAAATGGACTCACGATCATCCACTAGACAACATCATTGGAAATCCCTCTCGTCCTGTATCAACACGGAAACAACTTGCAACCGATGCCTTATGGTGCTTCTTCAACTCCGTACTATCTAAGATCGAACCAAAAGATGTTAAAACCGCCATAAATGAAGATAGCTGGTTCAATGCCATGCAAGATGAAATTCATGAGTTTGATCGACTTGATGTATGGGAGTTAGTACCTGCTCCAGACTGTGCTATGATTATTGCTCTTAAATGGATCTTCAAAGTGAAACTTGATGAGCATGGTGATGTGTTGAAGAACAAGGCTCGATTAGTTGCTAAAGGATACCGTTAAGAGGAGGGTATTGACTTTGAAGAATCTTTTGCTCCAGTTGCTCGAATCGAGGCAATCAGAATCTTTTTGGCTAATGCTGCTAGTAAGAACATGGTAGTCTATCAAATGGATGTAAAGACGGCATTTCTGAACGGAGATCTTAAAGAAGTCGTCTACGTCAGCCAACCTGAAGGATTTGTGAATCAAGAGCATCCTACTCACGTTTATCGTTTGAAGAGGGCTCTTTACGGTTTAAAGCAAGCTCCAAGGGCATAGTATGATACACTGTCAAAGTTTCTTCTATCTACCGGATTTAGCAAAGGAGCAGTTGATCCAACATTGTTCACCAGGAAGTCAGGCAAACATTTAATTCATGTTCAAATTTATGTTGATGATATTATCTTTGCCTCGACTGACCCCAATGAATGTGACCGTTTTTCAAATGAAATGAGTTCAAAATTTCAAATGTCAATGATGGGACAAATGTCATTTTTCTTGGGATTACAAATTTCACAAAGTCCCGGAGGCATTTTCATAAATCAATCTAAATATGCAACTGAGATCTTAAAGAAATTTGGATTTGATTCAAGTGACCCTGTCGACACTCCCATGATTGATCGAACCAAACTAGATGAGGACCACTCAGGGATCATGATTGACCAAACGAAATATCGTAGTATGATTGGATCCCTGATGTACCTCACTGCTAGTAGACCAGACATCTTGGTCGCTGTTTGCATGTGTGCTAGATACCAGGCTAAGCCTACTAAAAAGCACCTTAAAGCGGTTAAACGGGTCTTTCGGTATCTCCAAGGAACCATCAATATGGGTCTCTGGTACCCGAAGGACACCGGTATGTCACTAACAGCCTATGCAGATGTTGAGCATGCAGGGTGTCAAGATTCTCGTCGAAGTACGTCTGGAGGTGCTCAGTTTTTGGGTGATAAGCTTGTGAGCTGATCTTCAAAGAAGCAAATGAGTACTTCTATTTCCTCTACAGAGGCTGAATACATAGCCATGTCATCTTGTTGTGCTCAAATCTTATGGATGAGATCTCAATTATCTGACTATGGCTTTGAATTCAACAAAATCCCTCTGTACTGTGATAATAAAAGTGTTATTGCTCTCTCATGCAACAACGTTCAACACTCAAGAGCAAAGCATATCGACATTCGACATCATTTCATCAGGGAACAAGTGGAAAAAGGTGTGGTGGAACTCTATTTTGTGAGGTCTGAATACCAGTTAGCAGACATCTTCACCAAAGCTCTTCCAAGAGAACGTTTTGAGTTTATTCTTCCACGACTTGGCTTGAAAAGCCTTCAACCAGAAACACTCAAACGTCTTCAGGAGGAAGACGAGGAGTAAAAGGTTTCATTCATCTATCTCTTGTAAATATTTATTCGAAAAACAAAATACAAAATTATAAAACTTTCAAAATCCATAAAAATCTGAAAAATTCGAAAAATCTTCAAAAAAAAATTGTCAATTTGTCATGTTTTTATCGGTTCGACAATATCTACGGTCTTTGTGCTGTCATTCAAAGAATGACACGGGACTTTAGATGTTGTTCGAATTCTTAAAAAAAAAAAAAAAATAAAAAAAAATAAAAAATAAAAAAATAAAATAAATTTACATTGAGAGAAAGGGAAACAAATGGCTTACTGTCATTTCAGGCAGTAACCCGCTTTTCAAAGAAAGAACAGAGCCATACTTTATCATGTTTTTCCATAAATTCAATGCTCTGATTCTATAAACATTTATCTGCTGAAAACTAACTGCTTTGAAAAATAACTCGGTCTCTATTTTTGATAATCATCAGGACTTATTTGTCAAAATCTCTATCTCTCAATCAACAACCTATGTCATTGATTGAGTGGGAGAATGATTTCAATTAAATTAAAAAGTTATTTGGCATTCAATTGTTTTCAAAATATATTCATGCATGTTTTACCAATGGATTTTTAAAGTCTTAAAACCCGATCCTTATCAGTTAAAACGCTTTCATAATCAAGTCACAATTCTCCTCAAAAGCTTTCAAAATCAATTTAAATCTATAAGAGATCACAAATCTCAAATGATTTGATAATTGTGATCGGGGGAGAATTTGTGATTTAAATTGGATTTAAACTGATAATTCGGTAAATGGTTTTATAAGGATGTACATGCTGTCCTTCCCACATGTGACAAACGATTTCAAATTTTCAATGCACATGTTGAGGGGGAGCATCTATCTTAAACCTATGATTTGAAACGTGATCATATATCTCAATGTGCAGGTTCCCTCTAGTATGTGCAAAACTTTTTTCAAACCTCGAGGCACATATTGAGGGGGAGCAAATTTATGGAAACCTCATCCTTCCCGGAAATGCTATATCTACTTGATTTGATCAAGGAAGTGATGGTGATATCTTTTAGAAAAATGGTAATCAAAGAAGTAATTTCTTCCTCTTGCCTCCGTGTGCAAAACGATTTCAAACATTTGATGCACATGTTGAGGGGGAGCACTTATTCTAAAAAAATATCAAAAACAATTCAGGTACAAAATGTTTTGATAATATATCACAAGTATCTGGATTGATTTTCAAATGGTTTTCAATTGATTGCAAAGGCAGATGAACAATACCAAATAGACCGACCAACTTTACTTTATGTACGGTGATATAAGGATGATAAGGTTAGGTATTGGTTCCCATGATCCGCCAGAACCGGAGGGATCTACCCAGGGATAATCCACTAGTTAGTGTAGAAGTCCTTAGGTATGATGATAAAAGGAGAAAAGTGAGATATGGGAAGAGTGCGGACTGAGATAGAGCAAGTACTGGAACAAACCCAACAAGGTTCTTGCTATGAAGTCTCGGTAAGCACTGAAGGGGTTGAAGAATTAAAAAGAATTGAATGAGAAAAGGGTGAAAACAAATAGCCCTCCATTTATTCAACCTTAGGGCAGAAACCGGGTTCAATTCATATACTACTGATGGTAACATCGGTATTGAAGACAAGACGTCATGGACCCAGTGACGCACTGCACTTCAACTTTCCAAACCACTCAAGTTCCTCTTAAAAGGACTTGTTTTAATCTCACAGGGAACCGACATTATCTATCGACGTTCTCTTAGAGATTGTTGATATTGAAGAAGGAGACCCTCTCCCTAGTCTCCGGCACAGGATCCAAATATGCACAAAATTGAGTCTAGAGCCACGAGATCATCAATAAATCTCATTAGGACACTTTCAATGAAGACTCTCTGTTTCACACAATGTGGAAAGAGAGATTATATCTTGAGTCCTACGCATTATCCTTGTGGTTTTGCCTGAACATCCGAGTGATATGTGAACATATTCACAGTGAAGATGGAAAACCTTCTCGAGCCAACATCAAACAAGCTCCTGGTAGGTGGCATGTGAGATCTATTATATAGATCAACCATGTGACAACTGAACAGAAACAATGGGGCGATTCAATCTCTTGAATCAATCCTGGTTCAAGTTATGGATTGACGGATACCTTTGAAAAACCTGTCTTTGTGCTTAACAACTCTTTTCTTTAGCACATCGACCGTGTACTCATTTTTCAAACCAAAAGGTGTTTTTATGATTGATAATTGATTTTCAATAAAACCTTCGTTGTATTGCAAAACCAACTTCTAATGAGCAATACACGATTGTTTTTCAAATCTCTTTTCATCAATCAGTGGACTTAAATTCGCTGGTTCACTCACTCCGTGTTGTCTTCTTTGAGACGTTCCAGTTTGAGAACAGCTAGAGCAGCTGCGAAACCCTGTCAAGGAAATTCTTCGGAATTATATCTGATCACAGGCAGTACTTGTACTGATCAATGGGGAACCGTGGGCCGTGTACCTCAATTCAATGAAAGTGATCAAAGACACTTTCGTGCGATTTACTGCTAACTGTTGTATGCAAGTACGTCCTACGTTTGCAGCTGATCAGAATGAAGCGGTCAATCCATAGCCGCATGCTCACTTAACACATTCATCTCAAAAGAAATCATGATTAGTGCATCAATGTCTCTGATATTTTCACTCCATGCTTCTGCTACGCTGCTGCCAATATCATGAATCAACAAAAGCTTCCGCTACTCTGATGAGAAGATATCATGATCCAGAATGTAAGCATTTCGGTCCGAAAGTCACAACATCACATAATACCAACACCACAATGGATGTCTCAGAGATTTTTGATTGCTGATGATCTCAAAAGCTGGCTCAAAATTATTATCACGTGGATCAGTAAAAGACCTCCACTTGGAGTAACCAAACATGCAATGTGAAGAATCAATGACTACGAGCTTAGGAGCAAAGGACTACATCAAAAATGCAAGAACAATTTTTAATGTAATATCTATTTGTATTCTATGTAATTTTGGTACATGATTGAGGTGACCTCCCTTAGGGGGAGATTGTTAGGAATTAGAAATTCCAGGTATTAAAGAGTCGGTCACCTCAAGTATATGTAATCGTTAGAAAGCTCGTAGTCGTAGTTCTTTTAAGTTAAGTAGTATTTAGTTAAGTAACACCGTGGAGGACGGACGGGTCTTTACCCACTGTATGCCTGATCCACAGCCCGATGTGTGGCGTTTTATGTAAGACTATAAATACTCTCTACCTCTCAAGGTAGAGAGTTGGAGCTCATAATAATATCTTTCACTTTCTCTCACTAAGTTCCCTAAACCTCTAACTTTCTCTCTCTAGAATTCCATTCATACGCCACTTTGTGTTATGGTTTGATGTGTATGTGAAAACTAATATCTTACAACATTTGTCTTTCCCGGGATTACTTCAATAGAGACGAAGTATTAGGTTCATCACGTGAACTCGTTGTGTGTTTAGATGTATGTCTCCTTCCCCCTTGCTGGTTTTGATACCTCAGAATCAGCAAAACATAATACACTCATATACTTGAAATAGAGAAGAACACAATTAGCTCAAATATATCTCGTGAGAATCAACTGCTACAGAAACTCTCTCTGACTACCTTTATCAACCCATAATCAACCCATATAAAGACAATTTGTAGTGACCACTGTTGAAGAAAACCCGATATACCAAACTTGAAACTGAAGTCGAATTCCCTGCATTTGTGTCTTAAGCTTGCATTTAAAGATGGAAGAACGGTGTCGAGAATCTATGCTTCAAGCAAATCTCTAAGTACTCACTACTCAAACAAAGTATGAGACATTAACACCTCTTGAGATTATCCACATCGTCATCTGCATGTGACACTGAGTAAAACAACGTAACTCCTAATAGTGATAGTTAACCAGGTCCTCAACCATCCACCCTGAATGCTGGTAACTAGATAAACCAAGCCTTCAACTCAAATTCTTAAGCCCGAGCAAGTTATCAAATAAGAACACGCCTTTGTGAAGGTCAACTTCAATCTCAAATAAGTGATAAATGATTAACTCTGAAGTAATCAACTTGTGTCAAATGTCCAACACGTGAATAAACATACAATCGGATGTACATTGACCCACTGAATGAACCGGAGCAAATGATTCCTCAACATCAATGCATTCTTCCTTAAGGTATACATGTAGAAACTGATCTGGAAGATTCACCAATAATGTTTTTAAGCGGATGAGGAAGTCATTTTCCTTAATGTTCATGTGGTTGATTTACAGAGTGCACATTTAGGAAAGAATAATGAAACAATGATCCGTGAAGATTTGGCAACGGGATACCAAAGAGCGGATCACTATTCATGAGTGCAACTACAAAGATTATGATAGTCATTATCCACGCCTTGTGAAGTAACTGGAAATGAGGTTTCTTGAGAATTCCGAGAAGTACTTCTTATATGGTGAACCAGTTGAGTCAGTAGGAACCGGAGCATGAGCTTCAGAAACTGGATGATCAACATTCGTTGGAGATTAGAAGTACTCATCAAACATCTCTTGAAAAACAATGAATTCCAAATAGTATATCCCAGTTATCCTTAGTGAGTGAAGACAATAGGCGTTGGAGAGTCGTATGACCATAACTCAAGCATCCATCACCATGTAGAATATTCCCTCTTCTCCCCCTCAAAAATTGCAAATGAAGTTTGCCATTTTTGATTGATCAAGTGAATAAGAATGTATACCAATGAATGGAGATCCACTTGAGGATTGAATGGGCATGGAAAAACATGAAGCTTGTTGATGAAGAATGTCGATGAGAATGGTCATAAAAATGAAGATTTCTCTTCTTCTAAAGATAGAGCGCACTGAAGCGTACACCTTTCTTTTCTTTGAGGAACGGGGCCTGAAGTGTTATCTGCAGACGCCATAGTGTTGAAGAACGAGGCCTGAACTGATGTGAACAGACGTCATTGTTAAGAGCCCAGTCATATGTTTAGAGCCGCCCGAATCCAAATACCAAGGGACGATTTGTACGACCTGCTTTGGATAATAGACGAAGACAGAATTGGAAACATTGGATCCCCACGTGCTGATGGGTTCCTTTTGGTTAGCACAAACAGTCTTTGAATCAGCAGAAACCCTAGATGCAATGGCATTATCTCTAGGAGTTGAACTAGTAGAAGCATCAGACTTAGTCAAATGACATTTTGTGCTTAATGGGATTATTCTACCAGTTGGCTTCCAATCCTTAACAGGCACTATTCTAGGCATAGTGGATCTAGCTAAGGGGTAAGGTTTGCCATTCGTTAATATTCGACCTGTGGGCTTCCACTGAAATCCTACATTTGTAAACACATTCCCTATAGGTTTCCAAGATTGCTTAATTTGTTTCGCTCTCCAAACTTTCTTAACTGGGTTATGAATCTTAGACCTCAGAAATAACACATCACATTTATCATGATTACCATAAAATAAACATTTTTTACATGTTTTGCAGACAGCATGAGGCCTCAAATTAATTTCAGTAAGCTTAGAGCTAATACTAGAACTAACACGATTCTTTTTGTTCAAATCAAACTTCTTGTCCCTATGGTGTTCTTTCACTTCCTTATCATGAACACTTTTAGTTTGCGTAATCCTATCCCTCTTTGCATTGCTTCTAGGTTTTGACCCGCTAACTTTAGTGTCAATCTTAACATCTGTAGAAGTAATGATGGGAACATTACACGGCTTCACTACTTTCTGCATTTCTGGTCTAGAAGTGCTGGGATCTGAAATTCTAGGAGGCACATCAAAGGTTGCTTGCTTGAATTTCGACATGGAACAAGGCATATCAAAGGTCACATGCTTGGCTTTAGGCATAGAACAAGGCACAACTATTTTATCTTGCCTATTGCTAGATTTCGGACTTGTGACAATTACATACTCTAAGAGTTTCTGAGATCGTTTGGCATCCATGCAGGCATAGGCTATGGTACTATCAAAAGGTTTTTCTAATCTTTCATCTTCAACAATCTCACGGAGACCTTTCAAACTTTCCTTAAGGTATGAGAGATATGCTTTATGTGCAAGTTCATTATTCCTAATGGGCGGGGGAATATATAACATATCGATAGCATACTTATCACAAGCAGAAACCTTAGGAACAGAATATTTGCAATTGGGGATTGGCAACTTTCCTTTCACCTCACGCTTCAAATTCTCAATCTCGTTAAATAAAGAAGTTATCTTTTCAATTTGTTTATCATGATTAACTTTAAATGAATCACATAACTCTTTGTGTTGATCATTAACTTTTGAAATTTCAGCTTTAAAACAATCATTTTCCTTTTGTAAGTTATTAATAATGTTTTGAAGTTGGAAATTTTGAGAATCTAAAGGTGGAGGCATATGGGAACCTGTCACATCCTTCTTTTCACCTTTCAGTTGTGAAATTTGGGCTTTCAATCTTTTGATCGTGTGGCAATGAGCTCGAATCTGTTCATCACGTTTGTTGATTTCAAAAACTGCATCAAACTCAGGAGCATCCGAAGATGTCTTGATATTTGAAGTTTTAACATTTTCTTTTAGATGTTGATATTTTAATTGCAAAGCAAGATGCTCAACTTCCAATTTAAAAAACTGTTTCACCAGGTTATCATGATCATCCTGTTCAACTTTCTCATGCAATTTAGAGTTAGCTTTCTCAAGCTCAATGACACGATCATGGGAGACTTTCAGAGCAACAGATAATTCATGAAATTGAGAAGCATTAATGGAACAATTTGTAGCAGTGAAAAACACATCTTGAGCAACACATTCAGTAATAAGAGTCTCATTCAATGTATGCAAGTTCTTCCTCTCAATCTCATTATATTTTAGTGCTCGCTCATAGTCACTAACCTCAACTATCATTGCATCAAATTCCTTTTCCATTTCTTTAATGTCTAAATTCATTCCCTTTTTAAGACTTTCAAAATGATCTTTTAGTTGTTTAAAGAAAGGCATGACTTCAGTTAAATAACATTCTTTCGTTTGCTCAAAACCCCTTTCCCCTTCAGTTATACCAGTGGGTGTGATCCTTTTCTTACAAGTTTTCTCAAAATCAACAAATAGTTGAAAAATAACATATTGACTGATTAAGGTCTTGCTTTTAGTGGCAATAGTCCTAGGAACTAAATGCATTGGTGTATTGGGAGGATACACAGTCGCTGAAGGCATTTTCCTAAAGGGGGGGTTTGTTACAACAAGATTCTCTGCTTTTTGCTTATCTAAATCCTTTTTCCAGAATACTTGTTCGGGTGTTAACAACGTCTGAGGCTTAAACATGTTCAAGGAAATCCAATTCTCCTTCTTGTAATCATGGGGTGTAATATTTATTTTCTTCTCTTTACATTTAGGATCATCTAGTTTCTTGTTCATCTTTTCCCTAGTGACTTCATCTGATTTCTTATCTTCCTCAGTGCATTCAACGCAACTAGGTTTCTGTCTAGGCTTAATGATTTCATTTCCATCATAAAGTACCTTATGGGCAGCTTTATCCTTTTTAACAACCTCTGGATTTGGTTCCTCAACAAGGGGAGTACTATGCTTATCACTCAAAACTCTGTGCTTAGTGATTAAGTGAGCAGTCTGAATGGTATTTCCTTGTACGTAAAACTTATTTTCAAGCTTGTTTTTCAAGGTTTTCAGATTAGAAAAATCATTCAAAAGTTTTGATTCCTTAGCACTGAATTCTTGCTTAAGCATTTTAACATTTTCTTGAAGTTCTTGTTTTTGCTTAGCAGTTTTAGAAAGCTTTTCTTGTAAGGAGTTTAACTCTTGTTTTAATATTTCTTCTCTAAACCTACTTTTTCTAATAGTTGTACGCATTTGGTCATCCATTTCCTGCTCACGGGTGGTTAATTCAAACTTAGCACGTTGTTCATAAATAGCAACACGTTCTTTATAAGCATTAAGTTCAGAAATAACAGAATCATCAGGGGCACGTGCAGTGTATTCGTCAAAAGCATAGTCATCATTGACTGCATAAGATACGTCACTTGGTACAATCTCACTTTCACTTTGTTTCACATATTGATCATATGGGACAACATTGCTATTACCCATATTTTCAATATCTGACTCAATAATTACAGTTGATTGTACTTCGTTATGTATCTTTTGCTCATCAACTTCATCGTATAATTTTAATACCTCATAAATGATTTTGTCTTTGGATGGACCAGCTTGTGGTGATGAGGAGACTTTAGGAGAGACCATTGGAGAAATGCTAGCCATGAAAATGGTTTGTGCAGTGGGTTCTTCATCAACATCAGAGTCATATGCATCACAATCAGCTACTTGAAAGGCATTCTGATGATTATGGCCTATCTTCTGAATTGGTTGCTCATCCACATCTGCATCATATGTCTTAGCATTTCCTTCAGCCAAAAACAACAACTCCTCTTCATCCAAAGCTGCACCATTATCCTGAGCTTGCACAAGCAACATCTTATCCCTGAAGTACTCTGCATTCTGAGGGCGTTTTGGCAATGTGCAATTCCTTGCAATGTGTCCCTCACCTCCACAGTTGTAACATTTGATTGGTTTTGCTTGACCCTGGTTTCCATTCCTTCCCCTATTCCGATTTGCAGCATAACCTCTACCAGCTCCACCTCTTCCTTGTTCGTACTGCCTTTCTTGAACTGGTTGCACCATAACATTCCCATCTCTAAGAACCGCATGATTGTGAAGGTTGGATGCAATTCTGATCTCATTGTTAGTGTGAAGACTGTTGGTATGTGGATTGAGAGTCAAGTTTTGTTTAACCATAAGAGCCAGTTGATTGATGAAATGTCCCATGACTGCATCAGCATCAGCTTGTTTGAACATTGGATCGGGAATGAGTTTGTGTTCTATGCTTTGGAAGGATTGGCTGATATGTTGTTTAGTTGAGATTTGGATTGGTTGTTGCACGATTTTCCCGAGAATTTTTGGTCTAAAAACTTAAAAACCTCAATAACTTCTGTTCGGAGCGGATTTAGGCCTATAAGGTTGACCCGAATGAACTTCGGCGTGTCATTATCCTCGTTCTCACGGTCGTTTTGATGGGTAGAACGCTGAAAACGGAGTTACGGTTCAAAAGTTATAGTCGTTTGAAATTTTGTCGGGAAAAGTCAACAAAACGCTATGAAGACAAGTCGCTAGAGTCACCAAGTCGCTATAAACCTTGAACCAAGTCGCTAAGTAGCAACTCGCTAAATCACCAAATCGCTAAGCACCAAGTTGCTACAAAGTCAAGTCGCTAAAGAGCAACTCGCTAAATCACCAAATCGCTAAGCACCAAGTCGCTACACAGTCAAGTCGCTAAAGAGCAACTCGCTAAGGTCCAAGTCGCTAAGAATACAAAGTCGCTAACAATTTGCATTGCAACTCGCTAACACTTTATGAAGCAAGTCGCTAACCTCACTAAGTCACTAGCCGTAGTGGAAAATCCACTAACTTGTACTATTTGTCGGCTTGTCTCAAAAGACAAGTCGAAGGACCAAGTCGCTACCACTTAAACTGCAACTCGCTACCAACTTACAAAGCAACTCGCTACCAAGAATAACAATCCGTGGCTCAAGTCGCTAGCAAAAAAATCTCAAAAACACCACTTTTCAATCCAAAAACAACCCAACCACGATGATTCAAGCTTACCAAATCAAAACCCAAGCACATACAATGATTCTAAACACAAAACTACACCCAAGATTCAAACTTTAACACTAGAAATGATCCAAATGATGCAAAAACCACTAAACTTTTTCAAACTCTAAAACCACCTAAAAGTCACTAGAAATCCAAAGATATGTAAGAGATGATCAAACCATGGCTCTTGATACCATTTGTAACATATTGGATTTCATAAACACACTAAACCATAAGATCAAATAGGCATACAAAGAGTTCTAGAGAGAGAAAGTTAGAGGTTTAGGGAACTTTAGTGAGAGAAAGAAAAATCTTATTATGAGCTCCAACTCTCTACCTTGAAAGGTAGAGAGTATTTATAGTCTTTACATAAATCGCCACCTAACGGGCTGTGGATCAGCCATACAGTGGGTAAAGACCCGTCCGTCCTCCACGGTGTTACTTAAACTAAATACAACTTAACTTATAATAATCTACGACTACGAGCTTTCTAACGATTACATATACTTGAGGTGACCGACTCTTTATATTTTGGATTTACTAAATCCTAACATTTTGCCAACCTCATTTTCCTCACATCACATTCTTACTTACTATACTTAACTTTTTAATCAAGGAATATGTGTCACTTGAGAAAATTTATGCCGTTTTGACTTTACATAAGTCAAATGTTAACCTATACGACTTAGCATTTCAATTCTACCATAGTGATTCTATTATCCACTTAAACATTTTGCTATAACTCCTTTTCCTTTCTATTTCATTTAAGGATTTTCGCCAAGTGTTAAGTTTCACTTAGGATATCTTAAGTTATTTTTACTTCCACGGATCAACATTAACTAATATCTTCTAGTCTTACTATGATTATTTCATTATTTCATTAACATTTTCATTACACTGTCTCGTTTTCTCTACTTCTTTCTGCAATTTATCGTCAAAGATTATGAGTCTCATAAGAACTTTCAACACTTTGACTTCAAAAAGTCAAACTTAACCTACACCTTCACATTTGCACATAAGGGTAATAATAATAATAATTAGCATCCGTTACTATCATTACTCATATGTTGTACCACGCCTCAAGGCATGTTATAAAATCATTACCAATTTCTTAATCTTTATACATTAAACTCCAAATGGTTGGTTTCACTCAATGTCTCAATTTAAAAGTCACATTATAATTCTACCCCGCTTATCTTAGTTCGTAAAACTTCTAACTAATTCTAGGCTTTCGTTTTCTACCCTTTTTACCTTACTCACGCCATGTCAAGAACACATAAGCCCACTCATTTATATTTCCTCATTTACATGGAAAGGCGTCCCAGTCTATGTAAATCAAGAAACATAAACTCATGGTTCGGAGATTCACAATTTCTTTAATTAAATGAAAAGGCGTCCCAATCCATTTAATCAAGGAAATCATAAACCGTCCTACTTATACACTTTCAACATAACATTCACACATATTCGTTACACATTTTAACTTCTCTTTCTCTTTCTCTTTTCACATTTATTGTTTGTAAATTAAATATTTCACTTTTAACTTTTCTCTTTTCTGGCTTGGATCCATCTCACCTTATCATTTCAAGCTTGGTCATCCCCGGAGGATACCATCATTAATTTGGTCATCCCAAAGAATACCATCATTAACATCATTAGCTTGGTCATCCCGAAGGATACCATCATTAACTTGGTCATCCCAAAGGATACCATTATTAACATCATTAGCTTGGTCATCCCGAAGGATACCATCATTAACATCATTAGCTTGGTCATCCCGAAGGATACCATCATTAACATCATTAGCTTGGTCATCCCGAAGGATACCATCATTAACATCATTAGCTCGGCCACCCCGAAGAATGCCATCATTATCCATCATTAACTCATTGGTTACGTGATAGCCATCTTTAACCTTTCACATTTAACTTGGATCCAAGCCATTAATATTTTAATGCATACATTATTCCATTCATGCTATTTAGCTAAAGCAAGCATCATAGAGTATATGAAACCTGCTTATCATACTTACACATGTACTATGTTTTTACATTTCTCATTACAACTTACATTCTTTAACGTGCGTTAACCATTTCCACATCTTTACTCTTACCTCTTTTAGGTTATCCATTTTTTTTACATCTAACCTTACATAGGTTAGTTCGATAACACCTTCATTAACTTGCATTTAGTTTTTATATACACTTTATACATTAACATGATCTCTTCTTTTTAGTTAGGCAACATATCCTTACATTCTTAACTCATCTCAACTATACCACTTTCATCTCATCAATACTTGTCATCGTTTCTTTAATCCTATTCTTTACTTTTCGTATTAATAGATGCTTAATAATTAGTGTGGCAATTCTCATTTTACCTTCACACATTATAATTTAGCACACTCATCATTACTACATTCTATACTCTAAGCATTCGGTACTTTAGTTCATTTATAGCCCGTCTCTAATACCACTTACCATTCTAATCACATTTCATTACCACTACTTTTAAAATACGTTTTTATAATCACAAGCGATTACCAGCACTAATTGAGGTGCACGGTGATTCTAATCACATAAATATTACAAGTCCTCCATGGACTTGTATCACATACACATAAGCATTATAAGTCACATTCGTTATTCTCTACTTAGGTTCAAGTAACCTATCTCATAATTCGCTTCAAAACTTAAATGTTCACCTTCCTACATTAATACTCTTACATTCAACGCATTCTAATAGTGGTTTAAGTCTAGGCAAACCTAAACGGAAACCTAATTCACTTAAACCGAAGCTCTGATACCAAGTTGGTACACCCCGTGAACGACACGACTTAAAATCATTGAAATTTAAACTTTTACGCGGAAACGACTTAACATAAAACTGACCTGCTGTTGCTAATCATTGAACTGATATAAATATGTAACAAACCGACCCTTTAAAGTATTTTTAAATGAAACTAGACTCAATTACCTTCGAAATGATGGGTGGCACGAACCGTGACGACTTACGGTTAAAAAGATATGATTTTTCGAAAACTGACTTAGACTAGTTCTCCAAACTAGTTCTCGACTTACGTTTAAAAAGATATGATTTTTCGAAAACTAACTTAGACTAGTTCTAAAAACTAGCTCTCCAAACTAGCTCTCTACTAGTTCTCCAAACTAGTTCTCCACTAGTTCTCCAACTATTTTAACCACTTTACAAACACTTAACTATATACAATGTTTTTCCAAATATTCTTGACCCGTTTGACCCCAAATGGGTTAAAATAGACCTTGTTCCAAACACCCTATTTTCTGCATATCCCTTTTATATACTTTTGACCCATTTTCTGGAAAACGAGTTATACTACTTTAACAACACATAAAAACTTTCAGAAATAATTAGTACATTTAAAAATGTCATATTCATAATCATTAACCCGTTTACAACCCAAAATGGGTATAATTACACATTATGCCAAACACCCCTTTTACTAAATAGACACACTTCAACCCGTTACTATAATGAACCATTTGACACATTTAGCTTTAACAACAAAGACATAAACTTTGACACTCGACAACATACATACAACCCATTCAAAGACTCTCGGGGGACAACATTGAAACGAGCTCAGTATCTACCTAAGCTCTACTTTCTTACCATTCTTCGAACTTTCATCTAGCAATCCATAAGCTTTAATCCAATGCTTACCATCGCCATCACATATGGACCTACGAACATTAACATCTTAAACTGTAAGCACGAGGCTTAGTAAGAAAAACAGATATAACTTAACATTATACATCAATCACACATTACACATTATAACCATTCTTCTATTACAACTTTAATCATAAACATACCTTGGGACATCATTAAGCATCACCATACATACTCTAACCATTTCCATTCTACTTTATCAATCTCATGCTAGTTATACAAAAGTAGCACTACAATCTATTTACACACAAACACATATACATCAAGTCATACCATATACTTAACATAAACATCACATAACACATAATGCACTGAAATCCACATAATGCTACCTTATAACCGGTTTACTTACCTTAGCTCCAAGCTAATATATCATCATCATCCTTCACCATCTTCCTTACTTTCCATATCTAACATCTTAACCACATAATTATAACATGTACTTAGTACATAATCGAATGTCTATAACAATATTACATAAACAACCTCTAATCATCATATAATCATATTTTGATTATATGATGATCCAACCCTTAAATTACTCAACTTTAACCCATAATAAGGTCATCCCATCATTACTATAACTCTTCAATTATTTACATGATCATATAATGGTCATATCCCAAATTTACCCATCTTCCTTCAATTCAACCAAAGGGGTTTTAACCAATTACACTATAACATCATAATTAGTGTTTAAAAATGCAATTACCTAAAACCCCCAATCTTGGGTATTAGAACCCTAACTTTTAATTCATAATTAATTAACCAATTGAATACTTACTTTCATAAAGATCATTATTTTGGCTTCAACACTTGACACAACACCTTAATTCTTCATCAATTTGGCCTCAAGACCATTTACCCTTTTTCCTTCTTTTTTTCTATCACGACACATACCACACTCTTAATATTTCTGGAAATATGATGATAAGTGAAGAAGGGTCCAGACATTTGTAGATGGCAACTTTTGCCATTTGACATAAATGGTCCCTCAAGTCCTATTCTTTATAATTTGGGTCACTAAATACCTCAATAACAAGTTTACAATATAGCAACTTAGGTCGCTCTACTTTCAATAACTATAACACAACATTTGTTGACTGTTAGTTTGACTATCGGGTTGACTACAGTATAACATTCATTGACTAGCCAATCACATAAGGCCTTTGGTCCATTTTCATCTAGGGTGGGGTCCCAGTACCCGGGAAACGAGTCTAACACCGTGGATGAAAGGAAACCCCGGTAATGAAGGAGGATTTGTTAACCGAGGTGTGGGAAGTAATGGCTTAAACCCTATTAAGCGAGAGGTTGTAGGGAATCAAGGTGCTAGGAATCAACAGAGAGACATGGGAACAGTACGTGTGTATGCTATTGGGAAGGAAGCTGGTGAGGACCCTAACGTATTTACGGGTACGTTCCTTCTCAATAATCGCTATGCTTTCATATTTTTTGATACTGGTGCCGATATGAGTTTCATATCCACCAACTTTATGCCATTACTAGGAATTTCCCAAACACCTATAGGGTTCAGTTACGATGTGTAATTAGCTAATTGTAATAGGGAGAAGATAGACACCGTAGTCCGAGGTTGTACCTTAAGTTTCCTAGACCACCCGTTTAGCATAGACCTATTGCCAGTTACCTTGGGGAGTTTTGACGTCATCATCAAGATGGATTGGTTGTCGAAGAACGGTGCACACATCATCTGCGATGAGAAGATCGTGCATGTACCGTATGGCAGAAAAATTTTGAGTATACAAAGAGATCGGAGCGACTGTGGAGGTCCCTCCCGGTTGAGCATCATCTCTTGTATTAAGGCCCAGAAGTACATCGATAAAGGAGGTTGTCTTTTCTTGGCTCGGATTTCTGAAAAGAAAAGCGAGGAGAAGAGTGAAAGACACTTTAATGATGTACCCGTCGTTAGAGAGTTTCCAGATGTGTTTCCCGATGATCTGCCAGGGATTCCACATGTTCGACAAGTGGAATTCCAAATAGAGTTGATACCTGGTGCTGCACCCGTTATCGACTTACTCTAAGAGAATTGGAGGAACTGTCTAAACAGTTGGCAGAATTGTCAGAGAAGGGATTCATTCGACCAAGTTTGTCACCGTGGGGAGCATCGGTGTTGTTTGTGAAGAAGAAGGATGGGTCGTTTTAGATGTGTATTGAACTATTGATTATAGGGAATTGAATAAGTTGACGGTGAAGAATCGATATCCACTACCTAGAATAGACGACCTATTTGACCAACTCCAAGGAGCTAGTGTCTTTTCCAAGATCGACTTACGGTCTGGTTATCATCAGCTTAGAGTTCGAGAGGAGGATATTCCTAAGACGGCGTTTAGGACTCGTTATGGGCACTATGAATTCCAAGTGATGTCGTTTGGTTTGACAAACGCGCCAGCAGTTTTCATGGATCTCATGAACCGAGTATGTAAGCATACCTGGATAAGTTTGTGATAGTATTTATAGACGACATCTTGATATACTCCAAGAGTAGAGAGGAGCACGAAGAGCATTTGAGGCTCATTTTAGAGTTGTTGAGAGAAGAGAAGTTGTATGCCAAATTCTCTAAGTGTGAATTTTGGATTCCGATCGTGCAATTCTTAGGTCACATGATAGATAGTCGAGGAGTTCACGTCGACCCAGCCAAGATTGATGCCATTAAGGAATGGGCAGCCCCTAGGAACCCGTCAGAAGTCCGCCAGTTTCTAGGTTTAGCATGCTATTACAGGAGGTTCATTGAGGGATCTCCAAGATAGCTAAGTCGCTGACAAAACTGACGCAGAAGGACGTTAAGTATGAATGGGGAGAAAAGGAAGAAGAAGCATTCCAACTTCTGAAGGAGAAGTTGTGTAGTGCGCCCATCCTAGCTTTTCCTGAAGGAAGCAAAGATTTTGTCGTATACTGCGACACTTCGCATAAAGGCTTAGGTGATGTTTTGATGCAACGGGAGAAGGTGATAGCTTATGCATCCCGACAACTTAAGAAGCATGAGAAAAACTACACCACCCATGATCTTGAGTTAGGTGCTGTAGTTTTTGGCTTTAGAATCTGGAGACATTATCTGTATGGAACCAAGTGTGTAGTATTTACCGACCATAAGAGCTTGAAGCATATCTTAGGTCAGAAGGAGTTGAATATGAGACAGCGTCGTTGGTTAGAGTTGCACAGTGATTATGACTGTGAGATTTGTTATCATCCCGGTAAAGCCAATGTAGTGGCAGATGCCCTTAGTCGTAAGGAGAACATCCCCCCTTTACTCGTTCGATCCCTAGGAATGACCATTAGTTCGCCTCTGCCATCTCAAATCCTAGCCGCCCAAGCTGCTGCATTGACGAAAGAGAACCGTCCTTACGAGAATCTGCATGGAATGGTATAAAGTGAAAATGGCTTCTTGAAGCGTTCCGACGGAACCTTATACTTCAGAGACAGAAGCTGGATACCGTTTCATGTCCGAATTCGTGATTTGATTATGCACGAGTCGCATAAATCAAAATACTCTATTCATCCCAGAGCCGATAAGATGTATTAGGACCTTAAGAAACTCTATTGGTGGCCTAACATGAAAGCCGACATAGCTCTCTATGTCAGTAAGTGCTTGACTTGTTCTAAGGTAAAGGCCGAACACCAGAAACCCTCAGGACTCTTAGTTCAACCCGAACTCCCAGAATGGAAATGGGAGCGAATCACCATGGACTTTATCACCAAATTACTGAGAACAGCTAGCGGAAATGACGCTATCTGGGTAATCATAGATCGTTTGACTAAGTCTGCTCACTTCTTGGCCATTAGCGAGGTCGATAGTCTCGACAAGCTCGCTCAGCTATATATTAAGGAGATAGTATCAAGTCATGGAGTACCGGTATCTATCATTTCCGATCAAGATAGCTGTTTTACATCCCATTTTTGGAGATCCTTATAGTCAGCGTTAGGAACAAATCTGGATATGAGCACTGCTTATCATCCTCAAACCAACGGTCAGAGCGAAAGAACCATTCAGACCCTAGAGGATATGCTTAGAGCCTATGTTATCGATTTCAGCAAAGGCTGGGAGAGACATCTCCCTTTGGCCGAATTCTCCTACAACAATAGTTATCATTCTAGCATTAAGGCCGCACCATTTGAGGCATTGTATGGCCGAAAATGTCGTTCTCCTGTTTGTTGGGCTGAAGTTGGTGAGAGTCAACTTACCGGTCCTAAACTTGTCCTAGAAACCACTAAGAAGATAGTTTAGATTCGTAACCGTTTACAAACCGCTCGAGATAGACAAAAGAGTTATGCCGATAGGAGACGTAAACCCTTAGAGTTTCAAGTTGGAGATCGTGTTATGTTAAAGGTTTCTCCTTGGAAAGGAGTGATTCATTTTGGAAAGCGTGGAAAATTCAATCCTCGATACATTGGTCCCTTTCCAATCCTGGAAAGAATCAGACCAGTAGCTTACCGTCTTGAGCTACCTTTGGAATTGAGCAGTGCACACAATGTCTTTCATGTTAGTAATCTTAAGAAATGACTTTTGGAGGAAAACATAGTTGTGCCTTTAAGAGATATCCATATTGATGAGAAATTGAATTTCGTTGAGGAACCGATAGAGATCATGGACCGTGAGATTAAACGGCTGAAGCATAGCCGTATTCCGATTATCAAAGTTCGTTGGAACTCCCGACATGGACCGGAGTTTACTTGGAAATGTGAGGATGTATTCCGTAGGAAGTACCATAAACTCTTCATGACACCAAGCAACTCGGAGTGAAACCCGGGACGGGTTTTTCTGAGGCTGGGAGGCTGTGACAACTGGCAATTAGGGAGTCTATTTTAGGTAACCGCATTACGTTAAACTAAACCGAGCTTTTGCCTTTATAACTATTTTTATCGACCATGAATTGATTTGATATTGTTTATTGGTTTTAATGATTTATTTTATTATCGTATGAGTTATCATGTGAGTTTTAACTCTTTTTGTTCGGCACTATTCGATTCGGCACAATAAAAGCCTAAAACAAGAAATAACGTAATTTTTGAACCGTAACTCGAAACTTGACAATTAAATAGTCAAAACTCGTGAAAAAACATAAATAAACATAATATAAAGTTGAAGGAACGTCGTGGGACACTCGTAGGACAATATATGAGCTCGGGAATGGGTAAACGGGATAGTTTACAAAAAATTACGGCTTCGGCCCCTCCAATTTCTACCTAGCCGGCGCCCCCCCTCCACCCAAAATAATTATTTTGAGGTCCCTCATGCCCAAGTATATATACCCACTCCCTACCTCATTTACCTCTTTCATTTCTCTCTCTAAAAACACCTACACACTACTTTCTCTCTCTAGTCTCTCTCTCCTCAAGAACAAACCCTAACCCTAGCCACCACACCACCACCGCCGCCCCTTCTCCGGCCATTTCTGGCCACTTTTCCAATGAGTGGGATTACACCTCCACCACCATTTTGTAGATCTCTCTTTCCTCTTTCCATCCATATATATATCTCTTATAGAAGCCTACATTAACACCTTCAAATCTTACAAAAATGATTCGTGATTCTAGGGTTTTCATTAAATCTTGTAGATCGGGTTGAGAAAAGGTAAATGGAACATGGGTCAAGCTTGTTTAGGTCATGTGAAGCCACGAATGGGTCCTCTAGCGCTCGGCCAAGGCTCTAATTTTAGGGGTTTTGGATGAAACATGAGATTAAAACTAATTTACACTTAATAAAACATGTAGCTAGTGATTTGGTATCATGTGGTGTATCATATTGTTGTGTTTTTGTATTTTAGGCTTATTTTCATGAAATGGGTTTAGATTAGTTGATGGGTTTGATGTTTGGATGATGATTGGAGGTTAATTGATTGTGTTTGGTTGTTGTAGAAGCCATTTGGGGAGTGTTTGGTTGTGTAGATGGGGCGTACTAGCCACAAGACCCTCGTATGGGTCTTGGGTGTGGCGTACGAGACCCACATGGACCAAGGGTCCGGGTCGGATTGTTTTGGTATCTTGTTGGTTGTTGTTGTTGGTGTTTGGATGAGACGCGTGGAGCAGAAAAGCTTCTAGAGCTTGTTTGGTTCACGTGGTCTTAACCGTGACCATGTCATGACCATTAGGGTCGTAACATTGGTTTCGGGTATATTTGGTAGATTGATTGGTTGGCGAGATTGATTTCGGTTGATTTGAGATTGAGTTGCGCTATTGTCATTATTTACTTGGACTTATAATATAATTGTCAACTTTAAGCAACGTCGGTGTTACTTTGACTTTTTAGTCATAGTTGACCCCGACAACTCCGTAACATGGACTTTAGTATATATTGGACTATTGATTGATTAAAAGCCGAGAAGTCATGACTCGTGCTTGTGGACTAGAAACGAATAACGTAATAAATATATATAAACATGAATAATAAATGGTGAAACTTAAATAATAAAAAGCCTTTTATACCAAAACTATCGATAACAAGACTTGTCTTGTTATTTACTATTTTAAATGGGAATTAACAACTTAAAATGGAAAGGTTTTCTAATAAATAAGTATTTAATGTTTTGAGTGCACGTTTATCAAAATGTGTCATTTATGAGCATTTAATACTAGTTTCAAGTATTTAATTTGTTTACGTGGTGTGCATGGGTTACGGATGACCTAACATTAATAGCGTCGATCCACGTGGGTAGCGGACTTATTAGGTTGACGAATCTAATAAGAGCCCGCTAGGTACGATGGGTAACGTTATTAATGGGTGAATTATCCTTATGACTCGTTAAGATGCGACCGGTTTATGGTATAATAAGCGACATGAATAAATAATTGAGTTTATCGAGTTGACGAATTCGATAAGGTCTACTACTTATTCCGAAACTTATTGGATTATGGAGCTTATCGCTTAGACGTCTCATTGTGTTGCATTGAGTCACATTGTGGTTATTTGGGTGCATTCATGATATCATGTTGAGTCGATACACACACACGATGATACCAAACGCTAGGACTATACGGTGAAACAAGACATTTTTGGAGATAAAGAAAAGGAATACATTGGGGTAGATAACGTTGATTTTGGGAAATATATATTAAAATTGGTTTACGCTAATAGGTTGTGCTGAGTAGATAGTCGTTGAGCCGTGATTAGCTGTTATCTTCTTGCTAGTGTTTATTTGTGCGTTGCTTGCTTGAGGTGAGTTTCATATCCCCACTTTTATCCTTTTTTTTTAACTAATTTGGGGTGAGAATCATGCTACTCTTTTTGGACCTTTTAAACTATTTTGATTTGCTTATGTGCTTGACTGTTTAGATAGATATGTGGTAGTTGTTGCCTTAGTCTAGGGTAGCATCTCTATGCTATAACGCGATGCGTAGCTAAGAATAGACTTCTACCTCGACCTAGTCCAGGGTTAGCAATCGTTCTATACTTTGCTACGACTCTGCTGGCTAGTGTCGCTAGGGGCCCACTATGACGTCGGATATGATATTGTGATTGTGATATTGGTATGTGATTGATGTGTATCTATCTTAGGTCTCGCATAGCAAATAAACTCCTACAGGTCCACTATTTTAAACTTGAATTTAAACCTATGAACTCACCAGCGTTAGCTGACCTTTTAGCATGTTTTTCTCAGGTATTTAAGTGATGTTTGGAGTGCGTGTTCTTTGAAAGCTTGGCAAGGAGGCATGGTTCAAGGATCATAATCAAACTCTGATAATTTATGGGGACCTATTTTATAAATCATGTTTGGGCCTTTTATTTACATTTTGGGATTATTGTTTTGGATAATTAAAATTGGGATTGGTTTTGAATGATAATATAAGTATCTTGTTTGCTATACTTGTGTGAGATACCAATCCAATGTAACGCCCCGAAAACTTGTTTAAGTCTTCCGTTGTACCGAGATTTGGGGGTGTTACATTTAGCTACAGCACTTGTTGCATCAGCTAAACTATGTTTTGAAGCAAACATCATATCAGGAAGTTTCCAGCCCTGAGAACAAAATTTGTGTGATTAATAGTACAAACATACATAATTTTGAATATCGCCAATTTTAAGGCTTTTAGCTGATTTTTAGGCTTTTAGGTGTTTATAAAGCTGCTACAGCTTCTGAGACATGTATATTATGGATGTCAAAAGGAAATGACAAGCAATTTTACAAATTAATATCAAATATCAGCGTCTTATTATTACCTTCCACCAAAGATATCCATACCCTGTGACAACAACAATGATAACGATACCGTATTTGTTAATACCTGCATGAGGACAGAGTAAAAGTGTTGGGAAGTAAAAGTAGCTACAAAAAAATACAACAAATCATGTTCAATGGAACTCATTACATTTGACCCTATGAAAACTCATGGGCAAACCCCCTATAGCAACTGAACCTGGTGATTAAATTTGGGCATGTTAAAGGTGAAAATTCATTAAAACGCGGCTAGACGTAATTGGTGCCTAAATTGCAGTCTATTGACAAAATCAGATCCGTTGAACACTCGAGACAACATTCTAACCAAACCGCTATTGAACCGGCAAAAAACTATACATTTAAATTCCTATCTTCTATTAAAAAAAGGTCTTGGGAGAACATTGTTTCATTAGTAATAAGAGCTCTTACTTCATAAGCTATAAAATATTGTTTACTTAAGCCTCAACAAAAGTTGCACCAATTGTAACATAAGTATCAGATTGAGCTATAAACATCCCAAAGACATGTATCATATGTTTGAACTAACATATCCTATAGCAAAAAAAATGGGAAAGATTTTGAAAATTGCAAAGTTGATAATAAAAAAATAGCATGTTGCAATTGCCAACACATCATCAAGATCAAAAAGCACAAACATCCGGAATGATTAGAAGTTAGAATAGTAAGAGCCTATTTGATGCCAGAAGTTGCAGTTCCTGCCTTAGGCTCTTGACCTATTAAAAGCGAACACGAACCAACACTTCAGTAATTTGCCAGCACGTGTGTAAAGCATAAATGCATAAGCCTAACATACATGAGAAACTTAACATTTAATTGAACTTTCAAAGCAACATATTATTGTCCAAAATGAACATTCAAACCTATTGCAATAAAGAGTCGTTGATTGGAAGCAGAAGAGACAGCAAGTCATTACTACTAAAGAATGCAGACGGGGTCAAACAAGTATATTTTTGGTATGTGTCGCAGTAGGTTGACTCAAGCTTTTAGTTGCCAATATTCAAATACTCCGCAAGTTATATTTAAAATGTGGGCTAGATAGGAATATGTAAATAACATATTGCTAAGATAATTTCTAATATTCGGAATCACAAGATTTGGTGGGGTTTATGTATTAAAAAGACACTAGTCTTTGCGGCAATTCCACCCGTTCAACACCTTTTCTCTTCTAGCTAAACTTTCTTTACCTTACACATTAGACCCATCAGAGATTAAGCATAACTTGAATCAACTACTGATAAATAAAAAGGCTGAAATTGATACCTCTAATTGCTATGGATAATGTATAACAAATGGCAAGATGGTGCACCTTGAAGTGAGCCTAACGAACAGGAAAGGAGCAAATGAACCAACTTCGCCATGCTACGTGCTAACTTGTAATCAAATCGGTTTTTTCCTTTAATTATTACTTATCCAGTCGAGAATATCCAAACAAGCTTCCTGTCTGATGAAAACCCTGTGAACGTTTAATGTCAATCTAGTATGAAAAAAAGATGGTAGAAAAGAGGGGGTTTACTACACTTTAAGTGTTTACCCTCTTTTAGAGATCATATCTTCACACCAGAAATCAATTAACCTATCGAGATCCGTTCTTGACGTTGAAAGAAAAAAGAAAATAAAATCATAATCCAGCCTTTTGTTTTTCATCAAGAATTGCATCAGTGGGGGTGTCAACGCCAAGGTCTGTAAGTTGTGAATCAACTTGACCTTTAAAAGAATCATATGGTACTGGAAAAGCTGATGGAGGTAACCCACTAGACGCCAAGGTCTGTAGGATGAAAGAGTAGAGATTACCTCGACATATTGTTTCCGATTCACCGATTCTTCCCGTTAACAAGGTACAATCATTGTACTCCTTCCTCTCCCGGATTTGCAGTGCACGTATGTGGTTTTACCATGAGTTGCATTCCCTGTAACCAAAACAC
This sequence comes from Chrysanthemum seticuspe, assembly GCA_019973895.1. Taxonomy (NCBI): domain Eukaryota; kingdom Viridiplantae; phylum Streptophyta; class Magnoliopsida; order Asterales; family Asteraceae; genus Chrysanthemum; species Chrysanthemum seticuspe. Next base: position 242,871,650 of record BPTQ01000002.1, on the reverse strand, counting down.
AACAAATATACAAAGTCAGTGTCATAAAAATAATATTTAAAGAGTAGTTGAAGAGCAACTTTACTTACTGTGAATAAAACTAACAGCTCGATCAATGTCCACAAACGATGGAGCAAATAAATAGTCTCTGGTTGGAATAACAAGCTTGTCAATGCCATAAGCCTGCAACATAACAGAAACATAAGATCAACAAACACAAAAATGAAATCAAACATCAACCATGATTAAACTTACGTGATATAATGACGTGGGAACTAGTGTCTCGTATGGCTCGTTAAGAGTAATGACACCACCAACATCAAGCTCCTTCAATCGAGGTACATCCTTTGGGAATGGAACAGCACCCAATAGAATAAACTGTTTCAAAGTCAAAAAACCACCGTCAACACATCATCAATCAAGATCACCCCATAAACAAGAAACAAAAACACGTTAATCCAATTAAGACCAAAGCAGCCGCAATGCATTCAAGTATCAATTACTCCAAAAACTAGTCAGATTTTAATATATATTAAACAAAACTAATCCACTACGCTATCTATAAAATTTACTTAATCACTGGAAACAAACAGACCAACACACATGTTACTTATATTAGATAGTCAAACACTCTTTCTATTCACCAAAACCTTACTAAAGGTAAATTTTATTAGGTCGTAATAAGCCGAAAAGTTTCATCTCAATATAAAACTACAACTTCTAATCCATGCTTGAGAAGGGAATTTTTTCTAACGTATGATAGTCAAGAGACTGCATCTCCTAGCGATGGACAAAGCCAAACCCAGATTGGCCAGATGTTGCAAAAGAACATCCTTTTTCTTTCACATCGCTAACATTTTGCTACATGAGAAATAAACTGTCTTCTTCTAACTTGTTTAAGTAATATGAATACGATCATATAAAACTAAATCAGCCAATAAATGTGCTATTAGTGATTACTTCATAATTTCTAATTATACCAAATTATATACCTACTAATCAATTAGATATCCTGTTTATATGTTCCAAATAACATCTAGGAAAGACGTTATTTATTTCCTTTCCATCTTAGGGTCATCATACTTTGGAGCTTGGACTTGGAGACTGCTCAAACTCCTCACCAATACTCTTTTTTTTACTCTCCATGAAAACAAATATAGCGCTCGATGAAGCATCAAATACAATCACCAACCAAATTAACCTTCACCCTAGCCCTTTCTCCATTTACACAATCACCAACAACTCTCTGGACCACCTTTAAACGCTACACCAGCACTAATATAAACCCATTATCGATACCTAAACACTGTCTGAAATCCATTTATTTCACCACCATACCCTTCAAGTCTTTCCTAAATCTAACCCAACCTTCATTGCTAACACACACAAACTCGCATGATTTCCTCATTTCTCACCATCTCTCAAAACATTCGCACGCCTCAAAATACTCTCAAAATTATCTCTTTGCAAATGAGGCGCGACATAAATCTTAACTCCTTCAATGCAACACTTTTCTTGACTATTTTTGCTTTACCTAACCCCTTTTCAAACAACGCCAAAACCTCACTCATTCTAACACATTAATTTTTTGATAATATTGATTTACTAAGACACATATACTGATTTGCTAAAGCAATATAATTCTTAGCAATCTGAAACAATACTCTTCTAGACCTATTTATGCCAACTACTTAAATCTAGAAGCATCTTATGCTCTTCATGATTTGACGCATTTGTAACCTAGAGTTGAATTTTAAAATCCACTTGTTACTGAGGCATAAATATACATGAAGATTATACCTTTACTCATTTGCTTATTTCATTGGTCATTTCATCAAACATATATTTTCCATTATGATGGGATGAGTTATACTGAAACAAATAAATTGACATCTATTTGTAAAGTGTCATATCAGAGCCTATCTTTCACTATTTGTAAAGTGCTGTTAGTTTTGCTAGACATTTAATCAAACACTTGGCATGCAATGCTTTAATATCTACTATACGGATCAACTAAACCTCATCAAATTCTAATCCAATAATTTTACACATTCTAAACTCAAACCAGCAATCAAGTAACCACAATTTTAGCCTTAAACCTTATCGGCATTAGGTCAGAATCAAAGAGGCAATTAAATCAACTAAACTTGTTGACTCAAACAAGTAGAACAAACACAAATAGATACGAATTATACAACAAATTCATACAAGTAACATAATACTTTTTGAATTAGATGAAATTAACTAGTAAAAACTAGGAATTAAGAAAACCTTTGAACAAATTAGGGCAAAATAGTGCAAGATGAGATTCGGTAGCTACTAGCCATGGCGGAATGTGTGTGTTGAGTGTGTGAAACTAGGGGAGAAGAAGGATATTTATGGATTAATAAATAATCGTACTGTGCGTTTAGTGTGAAATCAGAGAGAAAAATATGGACAGAATGATACTAATTGTGTGTTTGCGAGTTTGTGTATTACGGAGTATTTTATAAAACCTTTACGCATTGTGGCAATTTAAGTCTTTATATTTTTTAGTGTTAGGAAGTAAAGGTATTTACTTAGGTGGTGATAGATGGTGAGTGACTAATAATCTTGTCATTAGACCATTTAACCTTCGTGACGAACAAATATCGTCACTAAATTTTCTTAATGACCAAAATGAAGTGACAAACTTTTTTCTCGTCACTATATGGTCTTTTTAATGACGTAACTATAATTCGTCACTATAGGTGGTTTTTTTTTGTAGTGTATTATATAACACAAACTAAAATATTTAAAGTCAAAATTGAAGAAAAAAGACTCTAAAAGTTAAAAATAGACATTTAATATGGGACGGAGGGAGTATATATAAAGATCAGAACTAAAATTAAACATGTACATATGCGAAAAGCTAAATAAGATTGTAAGCACATTTTTTAGGACCATATGTGTTTTCAAAAATTTGAGATTATTTACAAAAATTAGCATTACCTTGCAAAATTTATACATTTCTCGGGACCTTCAGAGAGCCACATGGTTCCGTGACTGTAGAGAGCAAGACGTGTTTTGTGACAAGACGGTAAATATAGCAATAAGAATTGATGGTTGATAAAATTGTGAGCAAGATGGGTAGATAGATGAATTAATAAGAGTAATAATATTAGGCAACCAACATGCCACCAAACATTTATCTTCTTTACTTGTGTACCCTAGCTTTTTACTTCATCTTTTAAACGCATTCATTTATGACCAATGCATAAAGTTCGTATGTGAAGGCTCATTCGCCCAACCCCCACCCTGCCCCTCCCTACCCAACCCCATTAATTGTGCCCACATTCATTTTCCCATTATTCATGTTTATTGTTTCTTAAATTACTAATATCAATTTAATATCTCTAAGGTTAAATCGTATTGGCAAGAATAGTTCTTTCAAATTGAAATTCTATAGGCTAAAAGTTTTATACAAGTACTTAAGTAGGTATTGGTTTTAGATTTATAATTAATAGTTTATCACTTTGATACACAACCAATTGAATATTGTAAAGTGTAAACAACATACTGTATAAATTATGCTATCATTCTCTTATACAGAAGTATAATATTATATAATTCGTTTATTTGTGACCGACATGTACATTTTCCATGTTACGTAATGGCCTTTCATACATATCAACAATTATAGGTTTTATAGGCTAAAATTAGAAAGGTGATATAACACAATGATATACTACTAAACATTCGGATCTAAACCACAGTTAATAGTATTATTGACATTATGAAAAATAATGATAGTTATTGTTTCTATAATACAATCTTATTAAGAACAAGAAATTGTATAAAAATAAACTTAAATTGGCTTTTTTCCCGCCAAATTCAAGACTTACGAAATAGTACCCCCAAGATTCTTCTGCTTACATTTTAGCTCCTTTTATTTTTGCTTCCAATCAACAAGCAAAAGTAGAACAAAATCCTGAACAAGAAACCCCAAGCCACTGTGATATACAAACATTCCCATTTGGCCAGATCAGTGACACCTTGATTACTCAATATATCGGCACCCGTGGTCAGGCAAGTCTTTGCCGTGATGTTAAACCCTAATGTTTCACTCATGTTTTCCAACAACTTCAGTTTCAAGGAATCATCAAAATCTGCTAATGGACTCCCATCGAAAATCTGTGTCCCTCTAACGAAACATTTGGTAGGATCTTTGAACTCGTTGTGTAAAACCGCTTCATAAGGGTATTTAACCAAAGAAATGTAATGAAACCAAATCCAGTAGTCAGGAATTCGATCACGATTAATGAAGAATCCACTGAATAATAGGAAATAGGCGAGTAGCGCAACCACAATGACATACCCTATCATAACATGAGGGACAACCCCGGATAAAAATGTCACGAATGAGCTACCCGCCCAAAACGAGGCCAAGATAATAGCAAGGTAAAAGAAGAAGCCCGAAGCACCACCATCGAGTCCAACCGCCCAAAATGTGATTATAGCAAATGTAAGTGACAAAAACACAAGAGCTGGCATAGCTACAAGCGAATGTGACAAGACATAAGAAGACCGTCTATACGCGTTGTAAGCAGTTTCCCTCATGAAAATGAACCGTTCTTGTATAAAAACAGGCAACGCGTCGGCACAAGTATAGAACGTTGTCGACATAGCAAACGCAAAGAACCCTATTCGTTCACGAACACCTCTAGGCGAATCATCTAACTTCCAAAACATTGTAGCTAGAATAAAACCGGTTACAATTACAGCACCCAACCTTGTCGCAAACAACTCAGGCATCCTCCACGAATTCATAAATGATCGTTTCGACAAAACAATCATTTCCTTCCATATTGGATTAGCAAAACTATGGACCATGGAACTAGAACTATCATTATTAGTAACACCAGATACTAATTTACCACGAGATATACTAGTACTAATCGCTTCTTTTAAAGATAAACCGTGTGTAGGTGTTTCATTACCTATTGCATTATGTCTCGAACGCCTCATAATCTGCCACGATTTATTAAACTCGACTAAACTTCTAGTCCCTCCAGGGGAACCTTCGAGTTCTCGAATCAAATCTAGCGCAAACTCTGTCCGATTTTCCTTTTCAGGAATTGGATGACCAAAATCCGCAAAAAAGGAAAGGAGATTGCTTGGAGAGCCGCTATAAACCGTCTGTCCACGAGATAGAAACAATAACCGGTCGAGTAGTCCAAGTAACCGATAACTAGGTTGATGTACGGACATAATCACAATACTACCAGTTTGTGCTATACGTTGTAAAACCTTTACAACCATATAAGCACTAGTCGAATCGAGTCCTGAAGTTGGTTCATCTAGAAATAATATAATCGGATCGTGAATAATATCAGTACCAATCGAAACACGTCTTCTTTCCCCACCCGAAACACCTCTATGTCCTTCATCGCCTATGACTGTATTAGCAGCGTTTCTAAGCCCTAACTGATCAATTAGGGCTTGTACACGCTGCTTTTTCTTTGACTTGGATAATGCTCGCGGCAGACGAAACTCAGCCGCGAACATTAAAGTTTCTTCCACCGTTAACATAGGAAATAACAGATCGTCTTGCATTACATAAGCTGAAATCACTTTCAAAAGTTTTGATTCTAGTTGTTCACCGTTTAATGTAACATTTCCTTTTAAACTTCCTTTAGCTATTCGATTTGCTAAAGCATCGATTAAAGTCGATTTTCCCGAGCCACTAGCACCAAGTACCGCGAGTATCTCGCCGTCTCGAGCTTCACCCGAAATATCATTTAACAACACTTTACTCCTCGATGACAAATTCTCTCTTCCAACCGGATCTGCCGCTGGAACTGCGACAGGTCTACTTGGACCTCCAAACATGCTTGGAAGCCCTAGCTTAGACCGTACCTTTACACTATATGTCAAATTAGTAAAGGACAAGACAAAGGGTAACGACTGAGGCAACTCGTTGGTCTGGTTCATTTCCAGATCATGAGCTGACCCGTCATTACGATTTTCATCGTCCATAGACTCGGTGACATACTTAAGAAGCTCACCGAGTGTAGGAGATGCTGGAGCAAATCCTGATATCTCCGGCATGTCCTCCGCTATTCCTATACGAGCCGACATGTTTTACTTATCAATGAAACCCTAGTTTTGGTTGTGGTGGTTAGTTGAATCGCTTGAATGTCTGTAATGAGATATAGACAGTCATGCGCCTTTGCTGACTCTTTTGTTGTAGATTTGTGACTTGTGAAACGTTGTCGTTATAAGGCTCAAGGAGATATTATTGTGTCTTATGTGTTTGTAGATAGTAGTATAGATGAGCTTCTATATATATAGAGAGACATTGATATAGATACAAAAGTAAATGAATATTCATCATATAATATTTTAATTTCTGAATTTTTAATATATTTTGTCACGGTTAAGTTTTTGAACTTTTTGGTACGTGTTAATGTGAAAAATGATATGAAGTCAAATGACGGTAGCACTGTTAAGATAAGAACCCTAGAGTATACTCGATTCGTCTTAAATTAAATATCAATCTTTGAATTATTTTCACATCATCTCAACAAATTAAAATGTCATTAAAACGTCAAGATGGATATTTTGTTAATCAACTAATATCATTTTTATGTTAAAAAACAACTAATATCATTTTTAACTGTTTGGGATTTGAAAGTAGTCTTCAAGGTTTTGAATGGCTTTTATTTTGCCACAGTATACACTTATTGAAAAGGCTATGATGTTTTTCTAGCTGAATTGCAATAATAAAAATCTACTGTGTAAAGTAAAGGGTTGTTTGCTTGATATAGCATGTTCAATAATGTCAAAAGTAACTCCTGGGTCACGTACTGTTAGTAACATCCACTCGATTTTCACATCTGGTTACTTAAATTTGTCTGGGCGATTAGAGCTTTTACATTCATCTTTACTTACTAAAATAATAATATGTGATGTGTCAATTAGCCACAAAACATTATACGTATAACTGTTCGTTACATGGCTTTAGTGTTTACTAAGTTAAGCGGGTATATATAAAGGTATATATAAGCCTTTTATAAAAGAGAGAAAAGCTTTAATGCATCTCCCAATTAAAAGATATTAAAAATTTTGGGCCCACTTTTTTCTCGACTAAAATAAAAGTAAACACCCTCCTACTGTTTAGATTTTGGTTAGTCATCAAGTATATATGAGAATGGTGGAAATTGTAAAATAACAAAATAGTTCAATTGATTAGCATGTGAGATAGCATTTGTACTTATAGTAAGTACATGGGTGAAATTCTAATATTATCTCCTTTACTCGCGACATTGGAGAATATCGACCAAACCCTAAGTCTAAATCGTGATCATTCCCTGACCAATCCTAATCGATCTTTTGAACCCTAACTTGTTTGTTGAACGTTCATGTTAATCATTAAGCTCTGTTTTCTTCATTAACACGTTTGTTTTTTCAGATCTCTTTAGGGTTTTTAGTCGATTTAGGGTTTCTCTTCATTCTGATTTAGGGTTTCTTTTTTTTTTGTTCGTTGTCGATTCTTCAATTATTATAAACCATAATTGTTCTGTTCGGGTTTCGTTTTGTGATTATTCGCTAAGATTGGTCCAGTGCTGCTGTTATTGGATTTGTGTCGGGCTTTCTTGACAATAACTTTGATTTAAGATTCGAGGATTTCTTGGATCGCAGGGATGTGCTTAGGTTACAAGGGTACTAGGGTTTAGTTGGATGGTGTAATCATGAAGAAGGGATTTCTGGGCTTAGAGGGAGAGGGGTGGACGCAAGAATGATAAGAATAAGGAGAAATATGCGTCGAACAATAATGTTTTGACGATGAAGGCTAATGCTCTGAACGAGGAGGACATGATTTCTTTAGCTGCAAAGATTCGTAATATTAAACGTCAAATGCTTGAAGGTAAACTCGTGTTATTAGGTGATGATGAGGAACCTTTAAAGGTCAATGATGGTGATAAAAGGGAAGGATGCAGAGGGTTGTTTGAATGTCGATGGTCAAGCTACTACAATGGAACCGTTTTCATGCTTCTCAGACACGTTTGGTACCCCTAATACGTCCACCAAAGTGACTATTGCTTGTCCAAACGATATTCCATCGAATAATGGGGATGATGGTACGAAGTTGACTAGTAATGGGATTGTTCATATGCGAATAGTCTCAATGGAGAACCAAGTAAGAAAATTGTTAATTTTCGTACCATAGTAGCTCCGGCAGGTAATGGGGCTGATGTTGCTATTCCATTAACGCCGGTTCTTGAAGTTAATGTACGATTTAGAAATTCTGTTTATAGGTTTTTCTTGGGCAAAAGAGTGGCTTATTCGGTTGTTGAAAATTATGTTAAGAACACTTGGAGTAAATATGGTCATGCTAGAACAATGATGAACTCTAAAGGCTTGTTCCTTTTCAAGTTTAGTTTTAAGGACGGGATGGATGCAATGCTTGAAATGGTCCATGGTTAATTCGTGATGTGTCATTCATTCTAAAAAAGTGGTATTCAAATGTGAATTTATCAAATAAGGACTTGTTTAACGTTCGTGTTTGGATTAAATTTCATAATGTTCCTCTTACTGTGTTTACATAAAATAGTTGAGTGATATTGCAACTAAACTTGGTACACCAATGATGTTAAATGCCTATTCATCAGTTATGTGTACGGAGTCATGGTTAGGTCGAGTTATGCCAGAGCTATGATTGACTTACAGGCTGATGCGGAGTTGAAAGATACTCTTGTGGTGGCAATCCTAAAAATAGAGGGTGATGGGTATATTTTTGAACATTCTTCGAATTGAGTACGAGTGAAAATCACCACCAACACCAACATACCTAATCGCACAAGAGCGAGGTATGAGGGAGGTAGAATGTAGACAGAACCTACCCCTACCTCATGATAAACCTGAGAGTAGAGAGATTGCTTCCAGGGAGACCTCCGACATGTGTAAATGTGCGGGTGAGAGAGAACATAAAAAGTGCAAGGAGTAAGAGAGCAAACAAGTAAAAGCAATCAACGACAAAAGGCATAAGACAAGCACACAAGCAAACAAAGCAGAAACGCAATGAACTAACATACAAGGAACATAAGAGAAAGGACATAAACAAATAAAAGCAAACACCGCAGGAGCATATAAGCATTCAAAATAAAAAAAGACGATAAGCAAACAAGCATACAAAGCAGAAAGGCAGGAAACCAATAAAAGGAAAAGAGAAGAAAGGACAAAAACAAAGAAGCAAACACCGCAGAAGAAACATAGAAAGAAAAGGCAAAGCGCAAAAGCGGCAGGGGCACAAAAAAGCAAACAAACACAAGAGGGCAAAAACACCAAGGAAAAAGCAGGCGGAGAAAAGGGGGCAAAAGGCAAACAGGAAAGACAAAGACCAAAGAGACATCACTGAAAAAACAAGGAAATGCAAAGGGGCCTACAGCCAAGACATAGCAAAAGATAAAAAGACACCACTAGACTCCTAAAAACCTAAAGAGAAAGAGCTAAGGAACCACAAAACCTAAGAAACGCACAGAAGCAAGGCAACAAAGAGAAGTCTAAAAAGACTTGGACGTAAAGACTACCTCTTACATCCTAGCCCGAAACTACCCGCAAATTCTAATCCTAGCTCTCCACTCATTCCTATCTGAGGTCATGTCCTCGGACAAGAGAAGCTCTTTCATGTATTGCTTAAGTATATCATCCCATCTAAGTTTAGACCTACAAGTTAAAATCACCAAGATGTTCAAATTGCAAGTTTTTGGACACATCTTGGACAAATGCTAGAAGAAAATTGTCTCTGATGTTTTGAGGAATGACAAACCAAAGAAGATGGATTCTAGACAACCAAAGAATGACAAGAAGATTGTTGAATACACTCAGACCTTGACAGATCTTTAGCACTCGTGGATCGTTAGTGTTGCCTATGTAATCATAGGCAAACTAATAGACAGTCTCTAACACTTGTATTCTATAGCGGAAAGTAAATACAAGTTGTTATAACTAAGAACACTTAGATCCTCTATGGATCTTTTTATTCACTGAAACTCTATGTTTCGAATTTTGTTATCTATTACAAACTATATGGTTCCTTTTATAGACAAGGAACCCTAATACTATTACAACCCAATCGTCTAAACATGCAAGCATGCATTTAATGACTAATACACTAAACTATATTGAGCAGTACAATTATGCCCATGCAACCTTGGGCAGTACAAGAATATGGAGAGTTAGCATTTAATGCAGTAAGCGCATGCTGATCCTAGTCAGCTTTCACCCTTCAGCAGTAACACGGCAATGCTTGTACTCTTCAGCAGATTCTGCTTCTACTTCGGCAGAAACCTTCGGCAGTAATGACAGCAGAAATCCTACTTCACATAATTCCCAACAATCCTCCCCTAAACTGGAATTTGACTTGGTTAAGTTCCAGTTTCCTGACCTTGAAAGATCTTTTGAGACTTTAGTACTAGAGGAGTGTTTTCTCACATCATTAGCAAAGAACCACTCATTATCTCATCTCTATGATGATCAAACTTTGAAACGCCAGGTCTTTGCAGCAACAAATGACATAATGTACATCAATACTTATCAGTTGCATACTATTCTCATCACTTTCAGGTGTGTGAACTCCTGTGAGAGGTGAATCATTGAAAATGATGGATTTGATGTCTCTTTACCAATAGCCATCTCTACTGGAGTAGCCAAATGTTTAAGTTTGAAAACTATGGTACACTGATAACCATCTGATTTATAGGCAAACCAGAAACCATATAAACGGATTTGATGTGTCTTTACCTGTAGTCGTTTGCTCAGGGCTAGTCAATTCTTAGAATTGGTGAATTGATAACCAAATATGGAGATAGTTGCATTTACCACAATCCATCTACTTGTGGGCTAGTCAATTCTTGGATTCCAACAAGGAATAGACCATGGTGAATTGATGACCATACAACTCTCAGCAATTAAGCAAGGGTGGTTGCAGACCCTATGATTTTGAGCAAATCATTACAGCTATCAACGGATTTGATATGTCTTTACCAAAGCTGTACCCTTTGGACTAGCTAACTCTTTGATACACACAAGGTATATCTGGTGAGTTAAAAACCATCAAAAAGTGCAACAAAAATGCAAAAGAAAGTTTTTTTTTTTTTTTTTTTTATTATTTTTTTTTAACTAAGAAAAACAAACAAACAAACAAACAGAGAAAAATCCTCCCCTGAGGCATATGCCTCCCCTGAGGCCTATGCCTCCCCTTAAACTAGGCAGTTAAGGGTTAAGCATTCCAATATTGACCACAAGGTGTTGAAACCTTGGTCCATCAAAAGCTTTTGTTAACAGATCTGCCACATTATCATCAGTATGAATTTTCGCCACATTTATCAAATGTTTTTCATATGCATCTCTTATAAAGTGGTGCCTGATTTCAATATGTTTGGTTCTACTGTGAAAAACTGGATTTTTGACAATGCATATGGTACTCTGATTATCAATAAAAAGAGTTGTGTTCATGAAGTTATACCCATAGTCCAGCAATTGGTTTTGAACCCAAATCACCTGTCCACAGCAGTTTGCAGCAGCAACATACTCTGCTTCAGTAGTAGAGGTAGCTACAATGGTTTGTTTCTTGCACTGCCAAGAAATCAGTCTCTTTCCAAGGAATTGACAGCCTCCAGTTGTGGATCTCCTATCCAGATTTGCACCAGCATAATCACTGTCACTATATGCTTCCAACTTAAAAGGGGACTCTTTTGGGTACCAAAGGCCCAAGTGAGGTTGGCCTTTGAGGTACTTAAAGATCTTCTTGACTACATTGAGATGGGAAGTAAGTGGAGTGACTTGATGTCGAGAGCACACACTTACAGCAAAGGTAATATCAGGCCTTGAAGCTGTTAGATACATTAATGAACCAATCATAGACCTGTATAAATGAACATTCACAGGTAGATCTGGATCATTGTTGGCTTTTGTTTTTGGAGCTTCATAAGGTGTTGTGGCAGTCCTGACACCTTCCATGCCGAATTTCTTCAACATGTCCCTCACATATTTATCCTGACTGATAAATATCCCATCCTGTTTCTGCTAAACTTGGAGACCCAAAAAGAAAGTAAGCTCTCCCATAGCACTCATCTGAAATTCTCCCTTCATCAGATCCTCGAATTCCCTACACCAAGCTTCTTTAGTGGATCCGAAAATGATGTCATCCACATACACTTACACAAGTATGATGTCTGTTGAGTTCTTCTTCAGAAAAAGAGTCTTATCAATGGCACCTCTTCTGTAGCCATGCTTCAGCAGAAATGATGAAAGCCTAGCATATCATGCCCTTGGTGCCTGATGAAGTCCATAGAGAGCTTTAACGACTCTGTAGACATGATGAGGATGATCTGGGTCTTCAAATCCTTTGGGTTGTGTGACATAAACTTCCTCTTCAATCTCACCATATAGAAAAGCACTTTTAACATCCATCTGATACAGCATGAAGCCCATGTATGATGCATAGGCCAAGAAAATCCGAATGGCCTCTACTCTAGCAACAGGTGAAAACACTTCATCATAATCAATCCCTTCCTCTTACCTGTAACCTTGAGCTACTAATCTTGCTTTGTTCTTAATCACCACACCCCGTGCATCTCTTTTGTTCTTCAGAATCCATTTAGTTCCAATAGCATATTTCCCATCTGGTAAAGGTACCAATATCCAAACTTGTTGGTTTTGGAACTGTTGCATTTCATCTTGCATTGCTTCAATCCAACTTGAGTCTTCAAGAGCTTGAGAAACACTGGTTGGTTCTACTTGTGAAAGAAAACACGCAAATAGACAATGCTTGAAGTCTGTGTGATTGTCTCTGTGCTGATTAGAGACATAAGAGAGAAAAGCAACCTGTCCAAATTTAGGACTGGAGACAGCCCTTCAAGTTCTAACAGGAGCTAGAATATCACCAATAATATTAGATTGAGGGTAAGCGATGTTGATCCTTTTGGTAGCAGTGGGGTTGACATCAATGGTAGGTTCAAGATTAGACACAGTTGGTACAAAAGTTGTGTCATAGGAAGGTGTGGTGAAAATGCTAGATTGGGGTTGATGATTTCCAAGATCTGAAGGACTTAGAAAGCGAGTATATGGGTCACCAAAGTCTGTGGACACTCTAGTAGGAATAGGAGTAGAAATAGACGAGCTTTCAGCAGATTTGATGACGATGGGAGAGACTGCATCGATGTCAGCAGAAATGTGGTTTCCACTGACAGTCTCATTTGCAAACTCCCCATCCACCTTCTCAGCTTCAAGCTTAGCTGCAAACTCTTGAGTCTGAAGCCTAGCAAGGTCCTCAGGATAGTGTGAATCATCTTCACTCTCAGCTGAAGTATCTCTTGAAGAGTTACCTGCAACAATGTTAGGGGAGAAAGAAGGCACAAGAATGGGTTGTTCATCATCTTCAAATTCACTTCCAGAGTCAGTATCCAAGGTACCTGCATTGTTAGTGGGAGATTCTTGAGAGCCTGCACTTTGGTTAGCCATATGTCTAGTATAACCCAGATAGTCAGTTAGGTAGTCAAGATCAAAAGACCACACATGACCCTGTCCTTGAACATTGGGCTTATCTTCTAGGTATCTGAGGTTCAAAGTCTCCTCTATCTTCTTGGCAGATAAGTTGTACACTATGTAAGCCTTGCTATTAGCCGAATAACCCACAATATAACCATCATCAGCCTTCTCATCAAACTTCCCCAAAGGATCACTGGTGTTTAGAATGGTCACTTGACAACCAAAAGGTTTGAGGTAATGAATGACTGGAACCTTCCCAAAGAGAAGTTCATATGGTGTTTTGAGGTGAGGTCTTGTTATGGAGACTCTGTTAAGCACATAGCAAGCTGTGCCAACAGCTTCAGTCCAGAACATAGTGGGCAATTTAGAGTCTGCAAGCATTGATCTCGCAGCCTCTATCAGGGTCCTATTCTTTCTTTTAGCTACCCCATTTTGTTGCGGGGTTCTTGGATTGCTATAGTCCCTCTTTATCCCTTTAGACCTACAAAGTTCTATAATAATAGCATTCTTGAACTCTGTCCCATTATCACACCGAATTCCCTTAACCTTCTTGTTCAACTGATTTTCAACGAGGGTGATGAAGTCTTTCAGCACTGGAGTTGTTTCATCTTTAGTCCTTAGAAAGAACACCCAACAAAATCTGCTATATCCATCAGTGATTACCAAACATTAGTACTTGTGATCAATGCTTCTGACTTGAGTTGGACCAAAAAGATCCATATGTAACAGTTGGAGAGGCTCAGAAATAATGCTCACTGCAGTGACAGCCTTGTAGGATGCTCTGTGTTGCTTCCCTTTGTTGCATGCAACACAATTATGATCATTGGAGAAAACTTTGGTGGGTAGTCCTTCGACAAGACCCCTTTTTGAGAGAGTGTTTATTGTTTTGAAATTCACATGAGCCATTCTCCTATGCCATTTGTTAGACTCATCCAATGATGCTTTAGCCAGCAGACAAGTGAGGTCACCTTCAGGGTGAACTTCATTGAGGTTGAAAGTGTATAGATTGTGAGTTCGAGGGACCCGCAGCAGAATTGAAGTATCTTCAGGAAGCTTGAACTTTTTAGAAAGCACAAGACATTCATCTTCAGAGAAGAGTACCTTGTTCTTGGTGTCACAAATTTGTGAGACTGAGAACAAGTTGAAGTTCTGAAGTTCCCTAACATAGTACACATTCTCAAAGTTCAGTAGAGGTGTCTTGATGGTGCCTTTCCCAGTAATTCTACCATCACTTCCACCAAAGGTCACATTCCCTCCTTCTTCAATAGGAACAAAATTGTGCATCATATCTCTATTTCCAGACATACTTCTTGAACAGCCACTATCAACAATACCAATATCTTTATGCTTAAGGGGATGATCCTACAGAAACAAACATATATACAAAAGAATGTTAGTATACTGAGGAGGCTCAAGTCATTACTGACTTTAACCTGCCTTGTGGATCATTAGATTTAGGTTTAGCAATAGAGTAAGATCCACCATTGTTCTTGGGTTTCCATTGATATTTAGGTCTCTTATTATTCCAAGAACAACCTGCTGAGGACTTGACAGCAGTGCCCCTACATCCTTTCCCATTTTTCATAGAGTCAACATATGCAGGCCAATAACCATGTTTAAAGTATGGGCTAATAGGTTGCACATAAGGTCTATCAGTTGATCTCCTCCAAGGAGAGTCAGTTCTAGTTTGTGGGACATAAGGTGGAATATTGTTAACATTGGTCCACACTGGTCTTGGTTTCTGCTGATTAGCACAAACACCCAATCTTTGCTCATAAAAATCACAATCCTTAATAAGATGAAGTTTACTTCCACAAACAAAACAAGTCTTCCTTTTGGAAGATGTATTCAACAAAGAAGATGTTTGATTACATGTAGAAGTACTTAAACAATAAACATTAAAGGAATTGTTTTTAATAGACAAATTATGCAATGAATTGAAAGACAAGTCTTCAGGGGAAACAGGCTTGGGAGTGGATTCCTCAGCAGCTATCCTAGAAGGCTTGTAGATAAGTTTAGGTGCAGGCTTGTGTGTAGGCTCAGGTGAGGGCTTAGGAAGGTCTAACTTATCACTTGAATCACAGCTAGCAGAAGACCCTTGATCCGATGAATTGTCACTGTCAGAGAAAGAGACAAAGTCATAAGATGAAGCATCAGAGTCTGGTAAGTCATTTGACTTTCTGCCATACAAATGGTGTGATCCATCAAAGTCAACAGTGATAGATAGGTCAGTGGGCATGAATTCACCTCTAATAGGTCCAGGGACAGCATGTAAATCACCTTCCTTTCTAAAGTGTGCTAATCCTGAAGGTGTAGATTTACGCCCACCTTGCCTAGCTTCCAATCCTACATACTTCTGAAAACCTAAGCCTATTCCTGAGTTCACAGATTGACTATTATAGAGTTCTCTAGCTAGATTGTCACCAGATATCAACCATTGTTTATGTCTAGCTATTTCCTCTGCAAGTTTCTCTTTAAGCTCTAGATTCTCAGTAATAGTATCAGCTTTTTCTTTTTCAGTGCGTTTAATGTTAATATTAGCAATATCTAGATCAAATTGAAGCACCTTAATCTTTTCTTCATAAGCTATCTGATTCTTCTGAAACCAAACCTTTTGTCTTTCTAATGTTTTTAACGAAAGTTTATAAGCTTCATTATCAACATAACATTCATTGTATCTAGGTTTCATAGTATCATAAGCTTCTTTAAGTTCATTGTATCTTTCACTACAACCAAATATACAGTTGTGTACCTGAGAAAGTCCCATGAAGGCAAATTGATCATGCCTATCTTCTGAAGTGCATCTGGCCAGCAATCCAAGCTTCTCTGTATCAGCAGCTTCCTCAGTCACAGGTTCATGTGCAGCCCAGTTGACCTGCTCATCCATGGTGACTAGAGCTGCTGAAGTGCTAGCTCCCTTCTGATTCTGCTGATAGGATTTGTAGATAGCTCCCTCTCCACTCTTCCTATCTTTGCATTCCCTGGAGAAATGACCCATCTGGTGGCAAGAGAAGCACTTGACCTTGCTCCTGTCAAAACGAGCTGGATCCTTTCCCTTGAACCCAAACTTCCTTCCTGCCTTTTCTTCAAACCTCTTGATGTCTACTGAAAGCATGGCCACCTGCCATTTCAGTTTCATCTCCTCCATCTCAAGAGGGTCCACCTGATCAAAGTCTTCATATACCAGATGCTGCTGAGTATCATAATCAGCAACAAATGAGTGAAGAACATCCTCCAAAATACTGCCAGATTTGGCTTGAGGATGTGATGGAGTGGGACGATAGGATGATGATGGTAAGTAAGATGGACTTGAAGCATGCATCATCATATTCGAGTGGGATGTCCCAACAAAGGCTGAATGACCAGAAGAGGATGCACGGTAGGGAGATCTGACATCAGGTTCAAGAGATCTGAGTTTGTTGTACAGCTCATCAAAAGTGAGCATGTCCAGCCCACCTTTAGCTTTAAGGGCTATGCTCACATGTAACCATGATGGAGCAAAAGATCTTAGAAACTTAGAATTGCAATCATCATTGTCAGGCTTTGCATTCAGCTGATTCAGCTGACTCAGAATCTTGTGAAACCTGTCATATCCCTTGTGGATACCTTCTTCCTCAGAGATGTTGAACTCTTGGAAGTGTTGTCTCAGCATAGACTTCCTCATCCTCCTGGACTCTTCATTCCCACCAAACCTTGCTTTCAGAGCCATCCAGATGTCCTTTGCATCAACCATGTGGTGAAAATCACCCAAGTGATCTTCAGGAATAGATTGAAGAAGGATGGTTCTTACTTTATGCTCTCTTTGTACTGCAAGAATCTCTTCAGCAGTTTTGGGAGGAGCAATGGTGAACTTACCATCTAGATCTGGGATAGTCTTCTTCAGACTGTTGCCATTCTTCACAATCTCCCATAGATTCCAATCAATATTGGAGATCCAGTTCTGCATCTTCATGGTCCACAGATCATACTCTTCCTTCTTTAGGTAAGGAAACTTACCATTACTGTTGGAGAGACTAAGTTGCTGCATAGAGGTAGTGGTTTTGATGTTGTCGTTGGTGGTGACTTCTGATTCATCATCAGTTCCAGGCATGGTAAATATGATTTTGGTTGTATGGGGGTGAGGTAAATAAGGTTCTCAGTATCGTAGAGACTCTCCCGAGGCTCTGATACCACTTGTTGAATACACTCAGACCTTGACAGATCTTTAGCACTCGTGGATCGTTAGTGTTGCCTATGTAATCATAGGCAAACTAATAGACAGTCTCTAACACTTGTATTCTATAGCGGAAAGTAAATACAAGTTGTTATAACTAAGAACACTTAGATCCTCTATGGATCTTTTTATTCACTGAAACTCTATGTTTCGAATTTTGTTATCTATTACAAACTATATGGTTCCTTTTATAGACAAGGAACCCTAATACTATTACAACCCAATCGTCTAAACATGCAAGCATACATTTAATGACTAATACACTAAACTATATTGAGCAGTACAATTATGCCCATGCAACCTTGGGCAGTATAAGAATATGGAGAGTTAACATTTAATACAGTAAGCGCATGCTGATCCTAGTCAGCTTTCACCCTTCAGCAGTAACACGGCAATGCTTGTACTCTTCAGCAGAATTACTTCTTCAGCAGATTCTGCTTCTACTTCGGCAGAAACCTTCGGCAGTAATGACAGCAGAAATCCTACTTCACATAATTCCCAACAAAGATGGATAGCCGAAGGTTCCGTGTGCTAAACAGGTTGTTAACACTACTACCACTTTAAATTCTTTTGATGCTTTAGGCAGTTTGGGTGACGTGGAGGATGATAGGGGCGTGGGCAATTTTAGTACCATTAGTAAAAAGGAGATGAATAATTTGGAAGAACATGGGCCTACGTCTAATCGTGTATAGGATGTTAACAAGGATAAACGGGTGATTGTGGAATCGGGTTCTATGCCTAGTACTTCAATGGATTTACAAGATGGTGATTCGGAAAGTGAGGTTGAAGAGTATGATAATGAGAATGCTCAGTTTATGGCCTATCCATATAAGCAACATGGTGACGGAACTAATGACCCAAGTCTACGTGAACTTGATGAGTATGACTTGTATGACGGATATGAAGTTGTGGTATCAGACTTAACTGAAGAACAACTTGCATTTTGTGATGCTTTGGATATCACTCTCCAAAAAAAGATTAGACGCTAGGTTATATTTTGTATCATTGTGAGTAAGTGTAATCTAGTTAGTGGTTGTTTTCCTTATAGTAGTTCATAAGCTTGGTTTGTCATTTTTATGTTAGATTTAGTTTGAAGCATAAATAGTGCATTTGTTTTATACCTATATAACGGCTGAGATTTTGGATTCACTCACGTCCTATTTTCTTAAAAAGTTTCCTGGAATAATATATTTACCGGGTATAAAAACCGTTTACCAAAATAAATAAATAAAAAATACATGGCTGAAAGCTTTAATAATAAGCAATAGAGTAAATTACACGGATGGTCCCTAAGGTTTGTCCAAAGTTTCACTCACAGTCCCTGAAAGTTTAAAGTTGCATGGATAGTCCCTATCTCTGAAAAGAATAACACATGTGGTCCCTTATTTAACTGCTGTTAACTAAGTTCCGTTATAATTTACACTTTTAGCCCTTTTGGTTAACAATCGTTGCCTCGTTAGTCCTTTATCATAACGGACGTTTATAATTTAAAAAATTTCGAATTTAGGCACGTTTTTATACGTTTTCATCTGTTTTCTTCCGTTTTTATACGTTTTTATTCGTTTTCGTCCGCTTTTATAATATGTAAAAAAACGTATGAAAACGGATGAAAACGTATGAGAACGTAAGAAAAAGTACAAAAACGGACGAAAACGGATAAAAGCAGACGAAAACGAATAAAAATGAACGAAAATGGATAAATACGTATAAATACGGATGAAAACGTATAAAAACAGACAAAAGCGAATTAAAACAGACAAAAACGAATAAAAACGGACGAAAACAGATAAAAACATATAAATACAGATGAAAACGTATTAAAATGGACGAAAACGAATAAAAACATATGAAAACGAATAAAAATAGACGAACACGGATAAAAACGTATTAATACGAATGAAAATGTATAAAAACGGATAAAAACAAATAAAAATGGATGAAAACGTATAAAAATATATGAAAACGTATAAAAACAGACGAAAGACGAAAACGGATAAAACGTGAGAAAAACATATAAAATCAGATAAAAACGTACAAAAACGGACCAAAATAAAAAAAATGTAAGCAACGTATTAAAACGGATGAACACATAATAAAAACGGATGAAAACGTATAAAAATGGACGAAAACGTATAAAAACGGATGAAAACGTATAAAAACGGAGGAAAACATATAAAAGCGGACGAAAACATATAAAAACGGACGAAAACGTATAAAAACGGACGAAAACGGATGAAATCGTAGGAAAACGTATAAAAACATGCCTAAATTCGAAAATCTTTAAATTATAAACTTCCGTTATGATAAAGGACTAACGAGGCAACGATTGTTAACCAAAAGGGCTAAAAGTGTAAATTATAACGGAACTTAGTTAACAGCAGTTAAATAAGGGACCATAGGTGTTATTCTTTTCAGAGATAGGGACTATCCATGCAACTTTAAACTTTCAGGGACTGTGAGTGAAACTTTTAACAAACCTTAAGGACCATCCGTGTAATTTACTCTAAGCAAATATAATTCAAACCTTAAACCTAATGGACTCAAGTCCACAATCAGACTTGGACTAATAAACTAATCGTTTAACATAAAATATCTAAGGGCTAGCTGAATCGATAACACTATTATGTATATGTTCCAAAATAAACATCAATCGTTTCAATTCATCCAAACTGATCCAAATTATAAGTGTACATGATGCATATATATAACCAAGAGCAATCTAATCCAAGCATGGAGTGTGATGCATACATTAATAAAGCTAGAAATGAAAGATAATTGCACAATATAGTGTGACGCACACAACTCGCGGTACAGTGCAGTTCATGCATGTATAGATCAAAGGAAAGTTTAAGCTATCAAATAAGATATAACATAAGTCCTATGTATTACGTGTGATCGGTTTGTTCCTTTCTAATTATGGACATTAAGCGGGCAATAAAAGATACCAGTATTAGCTACTAATCCACATCAAATTTTTAGTTATTGTGCAAACTGGTTAACCTGATTGCAGCATATTTCATAGCAAATTAAACCTATATACATAAGTATAAAACTATAATTTGATTTAATAGATTGCGCTTTTAGTAAATACTTAATTAGTCAGCTAGTCACCTAATGACCTAATCTTTTTCAAATTCATAATGTTTGTCTTTCAAAAACACCTTTACATTCAATGAAAGTTAATGTATTGGCCGAACCAAATCAAATTGGACAAATTAGGCTCAAGTTCATAGTTAGTTTTATCTTTGAAGGACCTTTTTGAGTCCGTTTAAACCTAGTTTCTTGATTCTTAAACTGAACTTCAACGGTAGTTGGTTTATATATGAACTTTAATGATATAATTAAACAGAATTTGTATTCTTAATGATTGAAATCACTAAATAATATACACAAAATGTGGAATCAAAATGTGTCATTGTACACAACTATCATTTGTAAAGATGACGTGCAGCTAGTCATTCAATAATGATGTATACTCCCGTTGAATCACATCAAAGGTTGGGTCGTCGACTCGTTGTTTGGTATTTGGTTCTTGTTGCATGTAATAAATAGAACGTCACACTTATATTGGTTGGCGTTAGAGCCTACCTTCAATGTTATTGTATGTATTGCTATAGTTGAACATAAAACAGTTATGCCGCTTATTCTGACAATTATATATTTCCAATACTAGTTTTGTTTCCTAACGCTAAAAATAGAACGTTAACATGTACATTTGCGTGACTTCATGTCACTCCAAGCGTACGAAATAGAGCATTATATTGAACTTATGTGTATGAACTCGTCTTGAATGATCATGGTCTCTAATGAATATTTAGCATACGTATAACATACTAAATAGGTATTCTACCGGCTGTCAACCCGACTGGTCCCCCTCGCTGATGTGAACTGCTATCCATATGGGGAAGGTGGCTTGATGGGGCTGCCGTAAAGCTAATTCGTCCATTTTCCCACTTGACTATACATGTAACCAATTTTTGCTGTTTAATTTGGACTTATTCATTTATGTCAAAGCTTAACTCCGATAGCATTCACATAAAGACCGACTCAAAAGTATCTATTTTGAGTATTGTGATACTGTGTATTTCCATGTCGAATCTGGATATGATAACTGATTTGGGATCGTGTACGATTAATAGCATCACCTGATTAAACCGATCGAAATACCTTATCGTACGTTCTTTTGAGTGGATTCATATACTACCTCACTACTTTTTGGACTTGGAGACAAATCATCTCAATTCGATCTTGATTGAAAGCAACACGCGTAGACAATTCAACGATATGAATTCTACCCGTAATTATTTATTGGGAGGCTTGTAGCTAGTTCGTACCTTCGACATGTGAGGGGGGGAATGAAATTGTGAAAATAAGTTAAAATGACGGATCCAATACATTTTAGTACTATCGTATACATCAAAAGACTTGGTATGTATGTAATCAATCTAATTGTACGAGCAAGTATAGCCTTATACTATGAATATTGTAATGAGAAATGATACATGGACCTAAACTTAGGCGTAAATTTATACCTAAAATTAAATGTCAGCATCCTGATGGCTGCATACAGGGATCCACTTCTTTTACAACTTATAAGGATGATGACAAGTGGTTTTAAGTCTAAGTTTAGGTCCATGTATCATTTCTCTATTATAATAGCTAAAATTATGTACCTATGACTTGTTTTTGCAAACTTTTACTTGTTAGCTGAACATTTATTAGAGATCAAAAGTGCATGATCTAAAAAATACTGAAATATCTAGAAACCTACATTCTCGTGTCATAAAGTGAAAACTTTATAGATATCAAAAAGCTAGCTAAGGTTAGCCTAAACCGACTGGTACATGTTATGTTATCACTTATCGCAGACAAATCGTACATTTAGCATGGGATATGCATATGTATAGCCATGAACTTATGTATATATAGCCTTGAACTTATGTATGCATACGTATACAGTTAAATCGTACATTTAACATGGGGTATGCATATGTATAGCTCAATCATGGGGTATATATACTTACGTATAGCTTGGTTGCGGGTTCAATTATTCACTACACCAAAATATGAGTTTTGGGACAAGCAAATTATTTGGGTCGACATTGTCGTCCCAAATGGCAAATAGAACCCACATGTTTTCAACAAAAGTAGCAGTCAATCAAAATGTTTTGTCACGACGCAAAAGGCACGATAATGTCGTGCCTTTTTGTTATTATTATTTTTTTTTAATCTAAAATCTTTTTAATAAACCAGAAAGTAAAAAAAATGCATCCCGCCTTTTTTTTAAATCCCGCCAAACACTAATGTCGTCCCAAACTGTAAATCTTTTTTTTTTCTTTTAAATCAGTTTTTAATTAAATTATTTAATTTTAAAAAATTATTTTTATTTAATTTAAATATTTTTATTTAATTTAAATACTTTTATTTAATATATAATTAAAATTAAATAGTTTATATTTATAATTAAATACTTTAATTTAAAATTAAATACATTTATAGAATTAAAAAAAATATTTACCGCCAATAGTTTTCCGCCATTACTTTTACCGCCAATAGTTTCCCGCCATTATTTTTCCCGCAAAGTTTTCCTTACATATCCCGACAAAACATAAATAACCCAATCGTCAATTCCCACAAAACACACGTAACAATAAAATGGCTGATTACACGCCGAAAAAAGAGTGGTCACTGGCTTTATCGTCGATATATCTCTTTACTCGTGTTCTTGATACGTATGGGTTAGAAATTTATGATGAATATGGTTCTTACAAGAACATATACCCGTTGATGAGAGACCGCATTCTGGAATGGTTAAGGAAAGAGCCATTCTACATGGTGTATTTGGACTGTGAAGCTGATGGTGTTGGAGGAGAAAACACGCTGGAAGCTGAAGCAATGTTTGAGCAGTTCGTCAAGCAAAGGAAGGAAAAAGATGAAGCTGAAAAAAGCCCGTTCGATTACACATTTGATGATGCGGGAAATAGGGTAACAAATCTTGAAGCATTGTTTGAACAGTTCGTCAAGCAAAGGAAGGGAAAAGATGGTGCAGGTTCTAGCAGAGCGGGAAGTAGCAGGAAAAAAATTGAATGGGCGATGTTTGTTATGATCTATGTCGTGTGTATCATATCCTTTGAGTTGTTTCGTTTGCTTGCCGAGTTGTTTCGTTTGATCTGTTTCGTTTTGTTGTCAAGTTGTTTCTTTATTCATGTGTAATTTAGTATTGGAAAATGGGTGTTTGGAAACCACAAGCTTGTTAACTAAAAAATTGAATGGGCGATGTTTGTTATGGTCTACAAGAACAACAACAACGTCAACAACAACAATAAGAACAACAACTACACCAACAACAACAACTACATTAAGAACAACAACTACTAGTACTATATACGAAGATTTTCCATGTCACCTAACAGCTCACGAAGTAATGCATCCGACTGACATGCGTGGTCGTTAGGAATCCTTGCCATTTCAAGTCTTGCCTCCAGCAACCTTACTCTTGTCTCTAGCACATGTTTTTGTGATTCCAGCAAGTTTATCCTAAGATCTTTTTCATGGTAGCTCGAGCACTATGTTGGTGTAGATCCAGAACCTTGAGAAGAGATTGTTCTTAAGTACTCATCAAATGCATCTTTCCACATAAAATATCCGCATCCATTATCTTTTATGGGCTGTTACATAATAAGAAAATTATAAGAGATTACAACCCAATTATTTGTATATTTACATAAATAAGAAATGTATGATTGTTCACCTTTGACAGAGGACATGAATAATATTATCGTCCAGATGAATATTCTCTATGTGATGTTCTTAATATTATATTTCCTGCTCCACAAGAACACATAAAAGGATTAAATGGCTCCATCTCAGGTTTTGAAAATTGTGTGAAGATAAGAGGTTGTGAGGTTGAGTGGTTTTGATAATAAGAGGTTGTGAATTCTATATAATGTGTTTGTCATGTTTTTTGGTGGGAATTCTTGGCGCCATTTTTTGTGGGAACTGCAACAATTTCCATCTTTCTCCTCGACAGATGGCGTTATGGAGTTCACTGAAGGAGGATCATACTTCAGATTGGCTTAGGGTGGCTCCGATATCTGGATTGGGACAAACTATGAATGCTAGGGCTTATCGTTGTGTGTTGTGCTATCGATTGGGTGTTCCTCTTTTCACTGTTCAGGTACCGTGTTCAGCCTGTTCTAAGGTATTTACTGAAGATATTTATGGGGATCATGATGTTTCATGCGCGGGTATTGTTGGCATTAAACATCGGCATAACCTTGTGCGTGATGTTCTTGTTGATATATGCTCTCGGTCCGGAATTTCAGCTCGTAAGGAAGTGGACATTGGGCTTTATGGAGATAGGGACAGATCTTTACGACCGGCTGATATATTACTTTGCTATTGGGATAGTGTGCGTGATGTATGTGTTGATCTTACGGGATCGTCGCCCCTGACGCAATCTGGGATGACTGATTTTATGCCAGGGCGTGTGGTTATTGATGTCGCACAACGTAAACGCGTCAAGTACGATGCCAAATGTGCGGATATTGGATATGGGTTTCTCCCCTTTTCTTTTTCTTCTTTTGGAGAACTTGAGAAGGATGCAGTAACCTTACTAAAGCGTATTCGACGATTCTCTATGACTCAAGACATTGGAGCGCGTGCTGCAGTTCATATTTTTAATAGGATTGGTTTTGCAATTGCTAGAGGTGTGGAGGCCCAGTTCGTTTCTCGGCTTCCCACTAATTTTTTGTAAATCCTATTAGTTTTTAATTAAAAAAATAAATAAATAAATAAATAATAATAATAATAATAATAATAATAATAATAATAATAATAATAATAATAATAATAATAATAATAATAATAATAATAATAATAATAATAATAATAATAATGTATTGATGTATACCATAGCACATGTACTTTGTCGTTTAACATGATCCGTATACCATAGCACCTAAACTTGGTCGTTTAACATGGTACGTATACCATAGCACCTATACTTGGTCGTTTAACATGATAATTATACCATAGCACCTATACTTGGTCGTTTAACATGATACGTATACCATAACACCTATACTTGGTCGTTTAACATGATACGTATACCATAGCACATATACTTGGTCGTTTAACATGATACGTATACCATAGCACCTATACTTGGTCGTTTAACATGATACGTATACCATAGCACCTATACTTGGTCGTTTAACATGATACGTATAACATAGCACCTATACTTGGTCGTTAACCATGAAAAGTATACCATAGCACCTATACTTGGTCGTTTTACATGATACGTATACCATAGCACCTATACTTGGTCGTTTAACATGATACGTATACCATAGCACCTATAATTGGTATTTTAACATGATACGTATACCATAGCACCTATACTTGGTCGTTTAACATGAAAAGTATACCATAGCACCTATACTTGGTCGTTTTACATGATACGTATACCATAGAACCTATACTTGGTCGTTTAACATGATACGTCACCTATACTTGGTCGTTTAACATGATACGTATACCATAGCACCTATACTTGGTTGTTTAACATGATACGTATACCATAGCGCCTATGTGTTTTCTAAGGTTGTAAGGTGTGCATTCCCGAACTCTTTGAAGTCACCTTTAAGTATAGTAAACGAAATCCACTAAGTCATTCATAAACTAACTTTGAGGTTATCTTTGGGTTTAGTAAACGAAATCCACTAAGTCATTCATAAACTATCAAAGATTTATCAAGTATTAAACACAACGATAGCCTAGTCTCACTCCTAAGCCAATTACAATTAAGATAAGAGACAACCTAACAATAATTAACAACTAGGTTTCATATATCTAAGCAAACACAAAAGTAATTTAGCCGGACGTGGTAAACATGCAAGCATACACACAATCAATTGAAGACATAATTGAATTAATGAAGTAAAACACTTATCTTGATGTAAGTTAGGGTTTGGAACCCTAAAATACTGTACAAGACAGCCTTGGTTCGGTTTAGGTTTTTACTCCAAAAGACTACACACAAATACTGAAAAATTCGGATTCTATATATAAGATTACATATGCGACGGCGTCACCTTATGATTTGTGACGCCGTCGGGTCGCCGTCATTAGGGTTTTGTCTTGGCCACGTTAGTCCTACGATGACGTCCCCTTGTGCTTGTGACGCCGTCCTCTTCAGCTTATGACGCCGTCTGGATCAAATCTAGGTCGGCTGAGTTGCGACGGCCTACTCTTTTAAAGCCTGACACCATCACTTGAAAATAAGAAATTTGGCTTCTGTGCCGTCACAAAATGCTCCGACGGCGTCGCAGTTAAGCAGTGACGCCGTCACCTTGTATTTTAGCAGCTTAAGTGTCATGATTCTTGACTTTGGTCATTTTATTCGTATATTCGCGCCTTTTCGTCCAAATAAGTGCCATTACAACAATTTGCCTTCAAGAGACCTACAAAGTGAAAAGGAACGAGATTAACTAATAACGGATACAAAAGTGATCAAATAAGGGCTTAAACGACCCCTCAAAAAGGTACATTTTAAAACCTTATCAAATATCTCTACACTTGGTATTTGCTTGTCCTCAAGCAAATGTGCTTTTAGCCAATTAATTTATAAGTTAGGGGTCATGAAGCATTGGTTTAAAATAGTCCACAACACGTATAAGCCCCGCAAAAGTCATAACAAGCACGGAAATTACATACTAGCACCTCACATGGGGTGTTTGGATAGTCACATCTCTCTCGAGTGTATATGAAATATAACAAGTTGGAAATGGAAGATAAACACTCATTAACCGGTCCTAGTACATAGATTACCATAGGCTTGAGAATAGATCAAACCTCCATCGCTTTGGCGTAAGCACCTAGGAAAGACTATCAAAGAGGTCTTTAAAGGGTTGTAATGTTAGGCTTACGGTAAGGAAACAAAGGTTTGGTGGGATAGGCCATATAGTGGTGGCAAGTCAAAAATCTCTTATGTTACAAGCATACGAAGAATGGCGTTGCTAAGCCAAGACTCGACACTCTAAACTCAAGATAACTGAAACAAACAAACATAAATTTAAATGATAGATGTAGGATGGTAGCCCGTATGTTGTTGTTGTTGTTTTTTTTTTTTTTTTTTTTTTTAACACTCTTTTTTTTTCTCTTTTTCTATTTTTTTCGATTTTTTTTTCCATACACTTTTACTCTACCATCCTCTATTGTAACATCAAAATGATAGGGATTTATAGGCACATCCCTACACTTGAGTTTTTATTACTCTAACACTAATTTGACCCGAATTGAAAAGATCAAAACACTTGGGGTACGTTATTACGCAAATAAGGGAATTTAACGTTCCCTTCCAGTCATTTCATAAACTTTAACTTTTTCCCATGAGTCCAAATCGTCCCAAAACTGTGTACAAAAGATATGACTCAACTTAGCAACTCATGCAAGCAACTAGATAATTGAACTAAGGGTTTAGGGTGATAACAATAATGCACTAAAAGTGAGTACATACAAGGTAGGCTAAGGCGATTTGGGTGTATATTTGGGGGTGAGGTGTAAACAATGCTCTTCATTGATATTCCGGAAAAACCGAAACATCACGAGAACCGCGAAAACGATAGGCTCTGAGGGTTTAACTAGGGGTATCGTGTACTAAAGATGAGTACAACGCAAAGGTGTGGGAATTACTCAACCGATGTGGAAGAAGTAATTATATTATGGGTATCAAACAAGGGTTATCTTAATGCCTCTTATCATTTAGTTATTCCTAACTACACAAGTGTAGTCTTACTAGCGATCTCGGGATGCATCATAAAACAAGTTCTAGAATCTAATATACTACCGGTTCACACTCTAAGCATTAAAGATAAATGCTTTAATTCCTAATAATCTAAGGGCGATCCTCACATTTTGGGTGGAATTTAGGTGGTAAAGGGTTTTTGTGCTATTCATGCAACTTCCTATCCGTGAGACGCTTTTGTTAAGACTAATGGCCCACTCCTATATGTCATAAAAAAATTTAAATTTTGTGCCAAAATTACCCTAACTGACATTTTCTCATGGTTTATTACACAAATACAATTGGACAAAGCAAATAATCAAGGATAAGCATAGTTTCTAAGTTCCCGTTTTATTTTCCCTCCCTACACTTAAACTGAACATTGTCCCCAATGTTCCCCGAAAGTATTAAAGTTATGATAATGGAAGGTAATTAAAAATGAAAGAAACTAATACTCCCCTGATCTGCTCGGTAGGATCCGTGTGTGAAGTAGTGGTTAAATCCTTTCCAAGAAAAATGTATGCGTGAAAAGCTCCTTCCAATCTTTTGTTTCTTCTTCTTGATAAATAAAACCTGCACATTCGAAGAAAGCAAACGAAACCTTCGCGTAAAATCGGCGGTAATAATATATATAAGACTCTACTAAACTAGGATATAATGCTTGTGGAATGGATGTTTACAGAATTTCTGGAAAATTAAGACCTGGAAAATTCCAAAAATTTATAAGTAGCTCAGAAAACGAGAAAAAAGTAATATGTTGTTTTAACTCCTTCCTGACGCCGTCAGGTTGCGATCCTGACGCCGTCAGGTTATCCTGACAAAAACTGGTCTGCGATTTTCTGGAAAATTTACATCTTTAGAATCTGGAAAGATTTCTGCAAAACATCTATTATGACTCGATACAAGCATTTGACTCGAACAAACACACATATATATCTTTTAATTAATTGCTATTCTCATGTTTACGTTTCTTTTGAAAACGTGTGTAATCCTCCCTACACTTATCTTTTATGTAAAATACCTTTATATGCAATTAAACCGAGGTTAAAAACAAAATAAAGCATTTTTACAAATTTAAACATGAGAATAAACGATCAATAAAAGATATATGACACTAACAAGCAAACAATTAAGCATGGGTTTCCTCCCACGAAGCGCTTTTCTTTATTTAAGAGTCTTGTAGCTAGACTCGTAATCGTGCTCCTACATTTTCTCGTTTTGCATTCTTAATGAGAATTCTATCATATTGACAAAATTTTCATCGACTCTATATCTAGGCCCGAGGGTCAAGCAATCCTTATAATAAAACCTCCTTCTTTCCCACATAAATTTATAGCCTTTTTCAACATCGTCCTAGCTTTTGTCCTCAAAAGCTTTGATGTTTTCTCGTTCAAAAATGGGTAGATGGCCATATTCATTTGTTTTCCAAGGCATCCTATAAGTGATCTCATCGGTTCCTTCCTTAAACCTAACCATTCCATCATACTTGTTATGGCTCATTTTAGATGTTTCAACAAACGGTTTTCCTAACACTACTTGGGATAAGCTATAGTCAATGACGCATCCTACATCTTCTAGGACCACAAAATCAACTAGGTAGGTGAAAATTCCTATAAAGACATGTACATCCTTGACTCTTCCCACAAAGTTGCAAACTCCACCTGGATACTTAAGGTCTCTCATAATATTAAGCCGCTCATTCATAATGTCATTGTAAACAGCAGATGACATCACATTAATGGGAGATTCCGTATCTATGTAAGCATGGTCGACACTCCTATATCTGATCATACAAGGGATTTTTAGGTTCCAAGGATTTCCTCTCTTAATCTTCGGGCATATCCTAATGATAGGTGATCGGGGATTATCGATTATGTATCGATGGTAGGAAACCTCTTCCTTAGTGCGGTAAAGATTGAAATAAGCACTATCCTCTTCGTTCACGTTCATCTTATTCGGCTTCCTAAGTTCTCCAATACGAGCTCGAAGTTGGTTGGCCAAGGCTGGGTCAAACAGTGGGTATTTGTTTGGTAGTAAAGTGTTGTTTGGTGGTTTATCACCTTTCATAATGAAAAGTGATGGGGTTACGAACAAAGGTCACGAAGATGGGGGATAGACTATGAGAAAGCTAGAAATTGAGAAAAATTTACTTGATAGGAATCAAGCAAAGAAACCTAAACGAGGTGAACTACTAACTAGCTATTATATTCCCCAGCAATGGCGCCAAAAACTTGATACGCTTACGCAGCGCGTTCGGGGTTAAATGAACTTCCTTTTCGTCGAGCAACTTTTTCAACACCCTAGGCAGTGAACCTAATCGTTGTAGTGTAGTATTAGGGTAAGCCACGGGAATTGATATCGTTCTCTAGGGGAATAGAAATGCTAGTGAGAGGTTACTACGCTAAGGTTGGGGTTGAGGAAGATTATTTTTTATCTTTTTATGTTTTTTAGGAAATGGAAAGGTACGAATCTCAGGGTTTGGATTTGTGGGGTTGGTATTTCTACCGATTACTTCTACTTATCTAATTATCTAATTAACTAAGGTGAGGTGAAGACAATCTATGTCTATTGTTGTGTGCTCGTATGATAGTTAAAGATGTGCTTACCTAGATGCTACTACTCCCTAGTCATCTCCTATTGATGGTTGAATTGTCACGTCCTTATTCTTAATGCGTTGTGTTTTCTAAGGTTGTAAGGTGTGCATTCCCTAACTCTTTGAAGCCACCTTTAAGTATAGTAAATGAAATCCACTAAGTCATTCATAAACTAACTTTGAGGTTATCTTTGGGTTTAGTAAACGAAATCCACTAAGTCATTCATATACTATCAAAGATTTATCAAGTATTAAACACAACGATAGCCTAGTCGCACTCCTAAGCCAATTACAATTAAGATAAGAGACAACCAAACAATAATTAACAACTAGGTTTCATATATCTAAGCAAACACAAAAGTAATTTAGCCGGACATGGTAAACATGCAAGCATACACACAATCAATTGAAGACATAATTGAATTAATGAAGTAAAACACTTATCTTGATATAAGTTAGGGTTTAGAATCCTAAAATACTGTACAAGACAGCCTTGGTTCGGTTTAGGTTTTTACTCCAAAAGACTACATACAAATACTGAAAATTTTGGATTCTATATATAAGATTACATATGCGACGGCGTCACCTTATGATTTGTGACGCCGTCGGGTCGCCGTCATTAGGGTTTCGTCTTGGCCACGTTAGTCTTGCAACGGCGTCACCTTGTGCTTGTGACGCCGTCCTTTTCAGCTTATGACGCCGTCTAGATCAAATCTAGGCCGTCTGAGTTGCGACGGCCTACTCTTTTAAAGCCTGACACCGTCCCTTGAAAATAAGAAATTTGGCTTCTGTGTAGTCACAAAATGCTCCGACGGCGTCGCAGTTAAGCAGTGAAGCCGTCACCTTGTATTTTAGCAGCTTGAGTGTCTTGATTCTTGATATTGGCCATTTTTTTTGTATATCCGCGCCTTTTCGTCCAAATAAATGCCATTACAGCAATTTGCCTTCAAGAGACCTAAAAAGTGAAAAGGAACGATATTAAGTAATAACGGATACAAAAGTGATCAAATAAGGGCTTAAACGACCCCTCAAAAAGGTATATTTTAAAACCTTGTCATTTAACATGATACGTATACCATAGCACCTATACTTGGTCATTTAACATGATACGTATACCATACCACCTATACTTGGTCATTTAACATGATACGTATACCATAGCACCTATACTTGGTCGTTTAACATGATACGTATACCATAGCACCTATAGTTGGTCGTTTAACATGATGCGTATACCATAGAACCTATGCTTGGTCATTTAACATGATACGTATACCATAGCACCTATAATTGGTCGTTTAACATGATACGTATACCATAGCATCTATACTTGGTCGTTTAACATGATACGTATACCATAGCACCTATACTTGGTCGTTTAACATGATACGTATAACATAGCACATATACTTGGTCGTTTAACATGAAAAGTATACTATAGCACCTATACTTGGTCGTTTTACATGATACGTATACCATAGCATCTATACTTGGTTGTTTAACATGATACGTCACCTATACTTAGCCGTTTAACATGATACGTATACCATAGCACCTATACTTGGTCGTTTTACATACATGATACGTATACCATAGCACCTATACTTGGTCATTTAAGATGATACGTATACCATAGCACATATACTTGGTCATTTAAAATGATACGTATACCATAGCACCTATACTTGGTCGTTTAACATGATACGTATACCATAGCACCTATAGTTGGTCGTTTAACATGATACGTATACCATAGCACGTATACTTGGTCATTTAACATGATACGTATACCATAGCACCTATACTTGGTCATTTAACATGATACGTATACCATAGCACCTATACTTGGTCATTTAACATGATACGTATACCATAGCACCTATAGTTGGTCGTTTAACATGATGCGTATACCATAGCACCTATACTTGGTCATTTAACATGATACGTATACCATAGCACTTATACTTGGTCATTTAACATGATACATATACCATAACACCTATACTTGGTCGTTTAACATGATACGTATACCATAGCACCTATAGTTGGTCGTTTAACATGATGCGTATACCATAGCACATATACTTGGTCATTTAACATGATACGTATACCATAGCACCTATAGTTGGTCATTTAATTAAAAATTTTATAACTAATGTAAATAATTTATAATTTATTTAAATATTTTATAACTAATTTGAATCATTTATAATTTATTTAAAAAAGTTATAACTAATTTAAATAATTTATAACTAAGTTTAATAAAATTTAATTTATTTAGTATTAATTAAATAATTTAAATAATTTTTAATTAAAAAAATTTATAGCTAATGTAATTAATTTTTAATTTATTTAGTATTAATTAAATAATTTTAAACACATTTTAAGATAGATAAGATAAAGGAAAAAAAAACAAAAAGGCACGACATTGTCGTGCCAAATTGTGACACCAAATTTTCACCAAAAGTTAAACCACCCGCCATTTTTTAGCACCAAAAAAATAAAAAACAAAAAGGCACGACAATGTCGTGCCAATTTGTTAATGTTGACTTTTCCCAAAAGGTACGACAATGTCGTGCCAAATTTTCAAGGGAATGTCGTCCCAAACTGGGACCTCAATAATTGAGATAGATCTGATTTCATTCCCTTTTTTTTCTAAGTTTCTCGTTTTCTTCTTCTTTGCACCACCAAAACCGCCATTTTGCACCTAAATTGACACCCATCGACACCACCACAACCATTGACACCACCACAACTGCTTCCACCTGCATTTTACACACGCACCACTGTGTACAATTTCTTTAATTTTTTGTAATCCGAATTTTTTAAAGGTATGTATTTTTTTCTTTTGATTTTGTTTTGATAATTTAGTAAAGTTTAATGATGAATTTGAAGGTATGTAATTCGTTAATTTCGTTGTTTTTAGATAAAGGCACCACCACCGCGGCAGCGGCAGCAGTACACCGCCAGCAGTAGCTCTAGCAGCGGCGGGGGGAGACTCGTGAACCACCACCGGGTCAGCTTCTATAGCCCGGGACATGTTAGGAGTTCTTTTTTTTTTTTTTTTAATTTTGTTAATTTGTTTTGGGACGACAATGCCGTCGTCAAAAGTTTTTATTAATTAATTTGGTTAATGTAAGTTTGGTTATATGATTTAGGTTGTTTTTTTGTATGTGTTTGTGTATGGGACAGCCGGGACAGTTGGGGTCAACCAGGACAGTTGGGGTGAGCCGGGACAGTCGGGGTCAGCCGGGTCAAGCGACAACCTCTATTTCTCTCTCTCTTTTCTTCTCTTCCTGTATTTCAGCCGCAAAATAGGTATATATATATATATATATATATATATATATATATATATATATATATATATATATATATATATATATACTTTTATTACTTTGTCGATAATGTATATACTTTTATATACTATGTTATAAATTGTTAGTTATAAACTTATAATACTTAAAGTGACCGTGTTAAAATGAAAATGATATGTGATAACGGAAAAAAATTGACATGTGAGATGTTATTAATTGTTAGTTATAATACTTAAAGTGACCGCGTTAAAACGAAAATGATATGTGATATCGGAAAAATTGATAAGTGATATGTTATTAATTGTTAGTTATAATACTTAAAGTGACCGTGTTAAAATGAAATGATATTTTGGTTAGTAATATTGTGATTGTTAAACTTGTGTTACTGTTTTTAGGATTTTAGTGATTAATTTTGAAAATTCCTCGTCCGAAGTTAATCATCTTATAGAAAACCCGTCCGAAATTAATTTATTAGAAATTAATTTCGGAAAGTCCTCTGTTTGGGACTGCTTTTTGAATGTTTTGTCTCATTTAGGATATGATGATGTTGACGTGTCTGATGATGATGAAGTGAACCCCACTATTGTTGTTGAAAAAGTTTTATCTAGTGATGATTCTGATTATGACAATTAATTGTTCTTGAATTGTAATTTGATTATGACAGTTATTGTTTTTAAATTGTAATTTGAATGAAATTGTTCCTATATGTTTATATGAATGTGTATGTTTATATGAATGTGTATATTAGTATTAATTGGTCCACGAAATTATGTGTTCATGTACTTGTACTTTTATAGATGGCGTGTGTACAGCCTAGATCACACGGCGGGGATGCTGGCGGTGATCCACCCAGACGGCCCTCATTTACTATGTCGGGCTAGTATTTAAACACATTCTAAGATAGTAGTAGGCGGGAAGTTAGTTTGTGAATTTTAGACTTATTAATAGAATTAATTACATAATTGGTCCTTATGGTTTGTCGGATCTTGCAGAAAATGTCCCTGAACTTTTTTTTTGACAGGTCATGTCCTCGTGGTATGCAAAAGTTACGGGTTTGGTCCTTTGACGGGTCATGCTGTTAGTTGACCGTTAACTTGGCAAACCACATGGACGATTTATGTAAAAAAAAAAAAAAAAAAAAAAAAAAAAAAAAGTTTAAAAAAAAAGAAAAATTCTTTAAAAAAAAACTGATTTAAAAAAACATTAAAAAAAAAACCGAAAAATTGTTTAAAAAAAACGTTTACAAAAAATATTTATTACACTTAAATTAGTGCTTATGTATAATGTGAGGGCCTAAGAGATTTTTTTTTTTTTTTTTTTTTTTTTTTTTTTAATTATTATACTTCAATTTTGGGCTTATGTACAACATAAGGGCCTAAATTTTTTTTTATTAAACTCTAAAAAATGAAAAATAAAAAAATTAGGCCCTCACAACGTGAGGGCTTAAATTTTTAATGTGTATTTTGTACAAAATACGCATTAAAAATTTAAGCCCTCACGTTATAAGTTCTTATACGTTTTTGTACAAAATACGCACTAAAAATTTAAGCCCTCAAAATTTTTTATTTTTCATTTTTTGGAGTTTAATAAAAAAAAATTTAGGCCCTCATGTTGTACATAAGCCCAAAATTTAAGTATAATAATTAAAAAAAAAAAAAAAAAAAAAAAAAAAAAAAAAAAAAAAAAAATTCTCTTAGGCCATCACATTATATATAAACACCAATTTAAGTGTAATAAATATGCCATCACATTATATACAAACACCAATTTAAGTGTAATAAATATTTTTTGTAAACGTTTTTTTTTAAACAATTTTTCGTTTTTTTTAAAAGTCTTTTTTTTTTTTTTAAATCAGTTTTTTTTTTTTTTTTTTTTTTTTTTTTTTTGTCAGTTACATAAATCGTCCATGTGGTTTGCCAAGTTAACGGTCAACTAACAACATGACCCGTCAAAGGACCAAACCCGTAACTTTTGCATAGCACGAGGACACGACCCGTCAAAAAAAAAGTTCAGGGACATTTTCTGCAAGATCCGACAAACCACAAGGACCAATTATGTAATTAACTCTTATTAATATTATGGAATAGTATTGAATTTGTCGAATGTTATCGTGGATTTATGTTAACTTTATAACTTTGAGACATGTTAGCTTTATAAGCTTTTGACTTGTTAGTTTGAGACATGTTATTTAGGAAATTTGCGCCTTGTATAGTTTAAGAGTAGTTTACTTTGTATCGTATTTGTTGAATGGTATCGTGGAATTGTGGAATGTTATTCGATCCGTTTAGTAATTTGGTATTGTATCATATTGTCGAATTGGTATTGTGGATTGTGATTGATTACAGGTTGTATTTGTTTTGGTAGATAATCTGCAATTTTGCTGCATTTTTTTTTGCCCACCCAGAATTATTAGGGACAACATTGTCGTCCCTTAATTACACTGAATGTGTCGTCCCATTTTGCAGCCCAGGCCACGTGGAATTACAATTTGGCACGCATTTGTCGTGCCTTTCTGTAATTAAAAATTCACTTTGTTATTATTTTAAAAAGATAAATAAAAAAAAATCAATTTGGTAATGTCATACCATTTTGTATAAACATGTCGTGCCAAATTGTTTTTTCAGGTTGACTACCTTTTGGGCCCCACAAATCTGTCGTGCCAAATTTTTTTGGGTCAACAGAATAGGGTTTACCAAAAAGGCACGACATGTCGTGCCTTTTTTTTTTTGGTCGACATCTCTTGTATTTTGGGAACGAGAATGTAGTGCCAAAAATCACTTTTTTTTTTTAGTTATTGTCCATGTATCATTTAATGATAGTTTTGTGCGATTTACTTCATTCATTTTGGCCGTGAGACTTGTCGACCTAGGTTTCCCTTTATCTATGGCCATGAACGTATTTATTTCCTAAAGACAAATGATTGTACGAGGATTTTATTTAGAAGATAACTTACGATATGAGGTGGATATGGTAGTACATAGATTTTTTTGGTTAGAGGTCAAATTTGCAATAAATGAGACGTAAATATACGGGTACGGGTGGCCAACTGGCCGGAATATGGGCCGGTGTTGTTTCCTACTTCCTACCGAACTTATTTCTATAATTTATATCCCCTTCTGGACAAAGTCAAAGTGTTTTTTTGTTGTTGATCGATCAATTCCTTTTATTATTGTGTATAGGATTGGGTTTGTACGCTTGGAAAATATATGCATAGATTTCATTTCCCTATCATATTGTTAAAGAAAACCTTTCAATCTTTTCATACATAAATGTACGCATAGATTTCGCTATCATAATAATAAAGAGTATAAACGACTTTATCGCAAGTTGGGGTGTAAACGAGCGAGTCGAGCCAAGAACCGCCAAGCTCGATTTCGATTCGAATATTAAAACTCGAGCTCGAAATTCAACTCGAGCTCGAAGCTCGACTCGAACTCGATTATTTCAGTGGCGGACCTAGGAAAGAAACCAAGGTGGTTCCCTTCTCTTGTCGAGTCGACAAAATTCTTCTAGCCAAGTCACACAAAATTAACATGTCAATGGGTCAAGTCGGGTCGATACAATTAACATGCAACATCGAATATATAAAAGCCTTTTTATACATAATCAAAATCTTTGTTTTAAACCAAGTCAAATGATTAAGATGAAATATTTTTTTAATAACTTTTTACAATGTTTACAAGTTTTGAGTGATCTATATTAATTAGTTGCCAAAATTTATATGATGTACAAGTGCACAACTTCCATTAAGTGATACTAATGTTGAGATTTAAACTTCTAATTAATAAAAAGGGTGAATGTATTTTAATAAAAGAAATGAGTGGCTATAATTGGTTGATTGGTTCTATGACAAATATGAGTTTTATATTGAACTTTTCTATTGGGTTTATACGTTTGGAAAATATATGCATAGATTTCCCTATCATATAGATGAAGAAAGCCTTTCAATCTTTTCATACATAAATATATGCATAGATTTCGCTATCATAATGATAAAGAGTATAAATGACTTTATTGCAAGGTGGGTGTAAATGAGCGAGTCGAGCCAAGAACTGTCAAGCTCGAGCTCGGCTCGAATACTAAAACTCGAGCTCGGTCAAGCTTTATATTTTGAGCTCGAGCTTGACTCGTCATATAAAACTCGAGCTCGATTATTTTAGTGGCAGACCCAGGAAAGAAATCAAGGTGATTCCCTTCTCTAGTCGAGTTGACAAAAAAATTCTAGTCAAGTCCGACAAAATAAACATGTCAATGGGTCGAGTCGAGTCGGTACAATTAACATGCAACATCAAATATATAAAATCCTTTTTATACATAATCAAAATCTTTGTTTTAAACCAAATCAAATAACTAAGATGAAATATTATTTTAATAACTTTTTACAGTGTTTACAAGTTTTGAGTCATCTATATCAATTAGTTGCCAAATTTTATATGATGTACAACTTCCATTAGGTGATATTAATGTTGAGATTTAAACTTCTAATTGAGTAAAAATGTCTTTTTGCGTATAAACAATATTCAAAAAATCATTTGATAAACCAATCTTTTATGTATCCCAAAAAAAAATCTTGAAAAATTGAATGTAACCTTGAGACAAGTAAGAGTATGCTTTCCCTTTACTCAAGACAAAATAAAATAATAATTTTATTTTTCACTTCATCTTCTCCAAATTTATTTCTTTCTTCTTTCTCCATATTCTTCAACTTCACCTATACATTTTTCAAAGTTTCACATGTCTATTGTCTTTCTTTTAACTCAGTTTCATCTTAAGGTGGTTTCTTATATTTTTCTAAAGTAGGTCCCAAAAAAGCTCACATATAGCTCGTAAAGGATCTCGTTTTCAAAAGTGGTTTTCGGGAACCACTTAGATACACATAAGTCTGCCCCTAGATTATTTCCACACTTAAGGCTCGAACACGATAAATACTCGGTATATCAAGCTTAGCTCGACTCGATTTGTATGAACAATAAGTAAATATATGATATAAAAGAAAAGTGTAATTTAATCGAAGCTCGAAAGGGCTTGCGAGCTTCACGAGCTGAGTATTTTGGAGCTCGAACTCGACTCAAAAATATACTCGAATAGCTCAAACTCGAGCTCAACTCGTTTAAATCGATTCGATTCAGAGTAGTTTACGAGTCGCTTTTGAATAGCTCGTGAGTTGTCTCGTCTCGTTTACACCTCTAACCGCAACCAACTTTTTGTTTTTTATTTTGTTTAACTATAATTTTTTACTTTTAGACCAATTAATTCACAAAGCTTGAAATCACCGTCAAACAAAATCAAACCAGATGAAACCCTAGCTTTTCAGTGACCTTTATAAGATTGTTTGGACTAAACCCACAATAAAAGAACTTTGTGCGTTTAAATAAGTTAATGAGATCGTAAAACAACTTGACAAGCTAGGGTATAGTTGCATTGGATATACGAATTTAAATATTGGTTGTTTATGAATGCCTCTACAAAATAATTTAATTTTGTGGCCAAGGCTTATAGTAATTGCCATTTTAAACAGACTTAAAAGGACAAACATTCTCGTCGATAATTGGGCCAAAATGTCTGATAAAACAATTGGGTCAATTTAGTTCATGGGCTAAATAATTGTATAACCGACCTACTAGCACATAGGTACATTTAAAGGACGTATTCGTCTTAACGTCTTGTCTCATGATAAATGTCTACTTTAATAATGCATAAAATTTTAAAAATATCACTAAATAGTAAATACACTGTCTATTAATCATCACACTTACCCACTAAAGTTTATTCACATTGGTTAAAATATAAAACCACGTCTAAAGTACTAAACAATTTAATTGGGTATGTTCAACATTTATAGATGCGAGTCTTCAATAATGTGCTGGCTTAAAATAGAAAGTAGTAAATTTCGATAGCAACACCACACACTTGATTGAAATCTTGGTAGATTGTAAAGTTATTATTTGTACACTTCTAGAGTTCTAGTTTTGTAACCTTACTAAGGGGGTGTTTTTTTATGTTAAATTCTCTTAATGCAAAGCAAGTGAGTCCAAACAATATATATATATATATATATATATATATATTTTTTTTTTTTTTTTGTTAAATAGTCTATATGACAAAGGCAAGAAAAACCATCTACTCCCTATTAAGATGCATTAAGAGAAAATGACTCACAATCCACTTATTCCACACAAAAAAAGAAACAAAGCCTTAAATGCTTAATATGTTAAAAACTAATACATACAAGGTGTATTCTATTAGCTTTTTTAAGCGTTCAGCCTTTTTAACTTTGAAATTTAGTTTAAATGCTCATACATGAAGAGATAACAAAAGGAAGCGTTTGTTGTTATTGACTAGTTTTCAAATCATTTACACTTGCGAGTTTGACAAATATAACTAAGCAATAAAACTAAAAATCGTTGGCTTATAAAGTGATAACCAATGGTAAACGAGTATATGGAGAACAATCATGTATAAGGTTGTATTTGTTTTTCTAAATATTCTATGTCTAATATTCTAAATCATGTCTGTGAAATAAGAAGTGGATCTTAAGTCTTTAAAATATATAAAAGATAATAATCAGAAAGAAAAAAAATCTACAAATTAAATTAAAAAGAAGAAAAATTATTTTTATCTTTTTAAGTCTAAAAATAAACTAATAAACTTCATCCAAGGTTTTTGATTTATTAGTATATGAGTTGGTCATCAACCTAGAAATTGTGAGTTCAAGCTTTGCCAAAGTCATTTGTGAGATATATTATGAAATATGTGTAAGGTTTGAAAAAAATGGAAATAAATAAACAAATAAACTTATTTTATGAGATAAGTGGTATAAGGTGTGAAAAATAATTACAGTTCAAAAGAATATAAACAAATAAACTTCTTTTGTTTACTTTTCCAGTTTGCAAGCATAAAAAGAAAAACACAAACACATTTTTATTCATTTCCTCTTTTCACTTGCATACGCACTTTATTTTGCTTACTTAAAAATCCATTCTTACCAAGAGATAAATCCCCACCATTCATCTAGTTTAATCTAATGGTGAAGATTAACCTAAAATTTAATACTTAAACTTAAGTCCATGTTTTTTTCATTGTCTTTTTGTCTTTCTTTTTTATTCAACTTTTTTTTTTTTTTTTTTTTTTTTTAAATTCGCGTTATTCACGTTTTTTTTATTCGCGTTTTTTTTTCTCGCTTTCATACGTTTTCGTCCGTTTTCATTTGTTTCGTCCGTTTTCCGACGTTTTCGTCAATTTTCTTACGTTTTCGCCCGTTTTCATACGTTTTCGTCCATTTTCATATGTTTTCGTCTATATTCTTACTTTTTCGTTCGTTTTCATACGTTTTCGTCCATTTTCATACGTTTTCATCCGTTTTCTTATGTTTCCATGTATTTTCGTCCGTTTTTATACGTTTTCGTCCGTTTTCAGACGTTTTCGCCCGTT
Organism: Chrysanthemum seticuspe; assembly: GCA_019973895.1. Lineage (NCBI taxonomy): Eukaryota > Viridiplantae > Streptophyta > Magnoliopsida > Asterales > Asteraceae > Chrysanthemum > Chrysanthemum seticuspe. Next base: position 242,829,816 of record BPTQ01000002.1, on the reverse strand, counting down.
TTTATACGTTTTCATCCGTTTTCATAGGTTTATATCCGTTTTCAGACGTTTTCGCCCGTTTTCTTACGTTTTTGTCCGTTTTCATACGTTTTCGCTCGTTTTCTTAGGTTTTCGTTTGTTTTTTTACGTTTTCGTCCGTTTTCATACGTTTTCGTCCATTTTCATACGTTTTCGTTTGTTTTTTTTTACGTTTTCATGTACTTTCATCCGTTTCTATACGTTTTCAGACGTTTTCGGCCACTTCTATACGTTTTCATCGGTTTTCATAGGTTTACATACGTTTTCGTCTGTTTTTTTAACGTTTTCATCCATTTTTAGACGCTTTCGTCTGTTTTCAGACGTTTTCGTCCGTTTTAAGACGTTTTTGTGCGTTTTCATACGTTTTATTCGCTTTTCATTCATTTTTATACGTTTTTTCCGTTTTCAGATGTTTTCATCCGTTTTCATACGTTTTCGTCCATTTTTTGAAGTTTTTTTTACACGTTTTCGTCTATTTTCATATTTTTTCATGCTTAGTATTAAACTCTATTATATTACATGTCTAATATCAATTGTGATATTTTATAAGAAAAAGTTAATGTCTAATATCACTTGTGATATTTCATAAACAAACAAGTATGTTTTTTTAACCTTTAATATCACCTGAGATATTTGATTGCTCTGTATATTTTTCTATATTATCACTTATGTGTTTTCTAATATTTTTATAATTTTCAGTTACATGATAGTTTTTGTACCTTTCATCGCAACTGACAAGCGTATATTTTTTTAATGCAACCAGTGTTATCTATCACTTGTGATATCATACTCTTAGTAGAAATAAAATGGTTAAAGCCTCTTTAGGTGAATTCATATTTTGTTCAAAAAAATGCTAATTTAATGCAACACTTGTTTGATTTTGAGAATATGTCAAGTCTCTATTTTCATAGTTTGCTTCCTTTTTATTCATTTTGATATTTTTAAGTGGCACGTATTTATCTCTTGTGATATAACATTGTAAGGAAGATGAAGAGTATTACATTCTTCATCATGTATGTGTTATCAGTTGTGATACTCAACTAAGAATGTGAAATATTACATTCTTACCAAATGTGATAAGAATTTAGTATTTTACCAAGTATATATGAAAGAAAGAATAATAAACATCACTAATTATATTACTGTGATGATTCTGTTCATTTTTTTATTTGTGTTTTTGAAAATATTTAGGAAGATTTTTGTGAGTGTTTAACTGAAAACAAGAGATGTTATGATACTTTGGTTAGACTTGTGGTGGATTTTTCTTTTTAATAGATACATTGTGCATGTTTCGATAGGTTTTATAGAGGGATTTAAAAATATCTATTGTTGAATCAAAAACTAAAGAAGTTATGGTTGAAGAAAGCACATATCTTTATAAACAAACTGAGCAAGCTCAAACACCTGTGATATCACACATGATATCACAGGTGATATCACACATGATATCACAGGTGATATCACCTCGCTTGTGATATCACAAGTGATATAAACTATGATATCACACATGCTACCACCGGTGATATCACACATGATATCACAGGTGATATCAACGGTGTTATCACACATGATATCATGTGATATTACAAGTGAGATATCACAGATGTTTGAGCTTCCTTAGTTTGTTTATAAAGATGTGTGCTTTCTTCAACCATAGCTTCTTTAGTTTGTTGATTCAACCATAGATATTTTCAAATCCCGCTATAAAACCTATCGAAACATGCACAATGTATCCATTAAATAGAAAAATCCACCACAAGTCTAACAAAAGTATCATAACATCTCTTGTTTTCAGTTGAAAAACTTTTCTAATATTTCATAATATTATAAAACACGAAAATCTTCCTAAATATTTTCAAATAAAAAAAAAATCATCAGAATCATCACATTCTTATCACAACTGATAACACATACATGATAAAGAATGTAATACTCTTCATCTTTTTTACAGTATTATATCACAAGAGATAAATAAGTGTCACTTACAAATATCAAAATGAAAAAGTCTGAAAACGGACAAAAACATATAAAAACGAATAAAAAACGTATAAAAATGTATGAAAACGGACAAATATGTCAGAAAACGGACAAAACGTCTGAAAACGGACAAAAATTTATAAAAACGGATGAAAACGTATAAAAACGGACGAGAACGTCTGAAAACAGACGAAAACGTCTAAACATGGAAGAAAACGTTAAAAAACGGACGAAAACGTCTAAAAACGGACGAAAATACATGAAAACATAAAAATAAATACAGATGAAAACGTCTAAAAACGGACGAAAATACATGAAAACCTATAAAACAGACGAAAACGTATGAAAACGGACGAAAACGAACGAAAACGTAAGAAAACGTCTAAAATGGAAGAAAATATAAAAACCGGACGAAAACATATGAAAACGGACGAAATCATATATAAACCTATGAAAACGGATTAAAACGTATAAAAACGGACGAAAACATATAAAAAAAGACGAAAAACATGAAAACATAAAAAAACATACGAAAATGTATGAAAATGGATGAAAACGTATGAAAACGGGCGAAAACGTAAGAAAATGGACGAAAACGTTGGAAAACGGACAAAAAACACGAAAAAGTAAAAAAAGGACGAAAACGTATGAAAATGGACGAAAACGTATGAAAACGGACAAAAACTTATGAAAATGAACGAAAACGGGCGAAAACGTAAGAAAATGGAGGAAAACGTTGGAAAACGAACGAAACAGATGAAAACGGACGAAAACGTATGAACGCGAAAAAAAACGCTAATAAAAAAACGTGAATAACGCGAATTAAAAAAAAAAAAAAAAAGGTTAATTTATAAAAAAAAAAGGGAATTAATGAAAAATTAATAAAATAAAAATAAAACAAACAAAAAAGGAATAAAAAAAGAAGACAAAAAGATAAGGAAAAAAACATGAACTTAAGTTTAAGTATTAAATCTTAGGTTAATCTTCATTATTAAATTAAACTAGATAGATGATAAGGATTTGTTCATAGGTAAACACCAAAATAAGGGTAAGTAAAAGAAAATTCTTTACAGAAATAGATAATTCTATACATAACCTATTTAAATATTAAAATGTTATATATTCTTTACATGTTTTGAATGCAAGATATACAGTATATTTAAAGGTTTTAAATAAATATGTTATTATAGTATTTTAGTTGAGTTATATGAAAATTAACCTATATACTAAAAGTCAGGAACGCATGTTTTGCAAAACATGCATTAAATGCAATCTTTCTCGACTTGGCAAAAATAGCTCCTGAGGTTCAAGTGGCGCTGCAAAGTAAGTCCAAACATTAAATGCAAAGTTTCACAACTTGGCAAAAACAGTCCCTGAGGTTCAAGTGTCGTTCTAAAGTAAGTCCTTTAACATTAATAATCTTTAGCAACTTGGCAAAAACAACCCCTGAGGTTTAAATGTCATTGCAAAGTAAGTCCTTTAAGCAATCCCGCTGCATCGCGCGGGTTTTTCAACACTCGTTAATACTAAAAGAAATACGATGCACTTCTTTTATTTTCTCTTGTACAGTCTAGAAAAAAGCTTTTAAGAAAAACAAACAGTAACTAAATATTTACTGTAACAACTAGTAACAGTAACTAATAGTAGTTGGTAATAGTTAAAAAAATAAAAAGAAATGAAGGGTGGAGATTGAATAGAACCAGAAACACACCAATAAAGATTCATCAAACCAACCTCTCCCAAAATCAAATCTGAAACAATACAAAAGCAGATCTCCCTTCTCCAACGTCCGATCTCCAATCACTATCCTTCCCGCCAATTCCACTTTCTTATTTCCCAAAACAGGTAAATAAAATAAAACACTTATAAAAAACCCCCCAAATTTGTTACGAGCTTATTTGATTTCGCCTTATATTTCATAACCCCCAAAATTTCCCAAATCACCGTAACGGGTGTTTGTTTAACCTTATATGTAGACTTACGAGCTTATTAGATTTCGTCTTATATTTCATAAGCCCTAATTTTCCGTCTTATTTCGAGGCTTATTAATAAGTTTATTGTGACACAATAAACTCCATAAGTCTCGAAATAAGGCGAAAATTGAGGCTTATGAAATATAAGGCGAAATCAAATAAGCTCGTAAGCCCACATATAAGCTTAAACAAACACCCCTTACGGCGATTTGTGAAATTTTGGGGCTTATGAAATATAAGGCGAAATCAAATAAGCTCGTAAGCCCACATATAAGCTTAAACAAACACCCCTTACGGCGATTTGTGAAATTTTGGGCTTATGAAATATAAGGCGAAATCAAATAAGCTTAAACAAACACCCCCTTCTAATTGTTACTAATTTTGTTAATGAATTTGTTAGGGTTATTTTATGGCGGATGTGCCTGGGAGTCCGGCAGGTGGGAGCCATGAGAGTGGAGGTGAGCAGAGTCCGCATTCGAATATACGAGAGCAAGATAGGTTCCTTCCGATTGCGAATATTAGTAGGATTATGAAGAAAGGTTTGCCTGCTAATGGTAAGATTGCTAAAGATGCTAAAGATACTGTTCAGGAATGTGTTTCCGAGTTCATCAGTTTCGTCACTAGCGAGTACGTATCCTATCCTGAATTCACTTTACGTTATTTAGCTTCTCGAGCTTTATGTAATATGTGATACATGGTAACAACGTTACGTTTTCAGTTAGTAACTAGGTGTTGTTTAAGCTGCTTATAAGGGTTTGAGCTTTTAAAATAAGCTAGCTTATAAGGGTGTGTTTGGATTTAAGCTTATGAGAGCTTGAGCTTTTAAGTTAAGCTAGATTATTAAATAAGATTTGTTTGGCAAAGAAGGTTATGAAAACTTTTATAAGCTATAAGCTTCCATAAGCTAAGGATAATGGAAATGAGCTTTTAAAAATGAGAAGAGCTTGTTTTCGGTTTACTTATTTACATTACCCGTCAAAATATTATGGATGAATTTGGAATAGATTTAATTTGATGTATGTTAATGTAATTTTATAATAATAAGCTCTGGCTACAACTAATTCGCCAAACACCTTTATGTAAATGAAAACTCTAGCTTTTGGCTAACCACTTAGGGGTGTCCTAGTGGCAAAAGGACTTGTGACTATCACTTTAAGATGTGTGAGGTCTCAAGTTCAATTCCCGTTAACCATCTGAAAAGGGAGGGCTTTACCAGTTTGAGTCTCTGTGGCAGTGGGTTCAAACCCCGTGGATTAGTCGGCCAAAAGGTCGGAAACCATGATTACCAAACTCTAGGTTTTGGCGTATAATATAAGCTCCATTTCCAGATCCAACTCCAGCTAATTTTGCCAAAACCCCCCCGTAACTCTAAAGGTTAATTAATTTTGTTAAAGTTTTAATTAACTTTGTTAGTTATCTGCTTTCACTTTTATCCTAATAGGAGTACTGTACTAATTTTAACTTTCCATATAATGTAGGTCACTAAACTAATATATCATGTTAAATAAGTCGCTTGAAATGTACTAGTGGCGACTTTTTCTCATCACTATTGATCATTGAAGTGACTTATCCCAACACATTGAACAAGCTTTAGTGACCCACATTGTTTGTAAATTAGTAAAGTACTCTAATTAAAAGAAAAGTGAAAGTAGGGAACTATTATAGTCAATTAACCCTACAGCTAATAAGCACTTTACTTTTGAGTTCTGGATGGAACCAAACAACTTATGTTAAAAATGATTTTAAGCATAAGCTGTTCAAAACAGTTTTACCCAAACACCGCCTTTTAAGAACATTTTAGCAGAACAGATAACCGTAACAGCATTGGGAAATCTAACTGGATAATAGAGATTTTATGTTTTAGTGAAGCCGTGCTTACTGGATAGACGATAGTTTAGTGGAGACTGAACCCTTTTTTTTTCTGTTTATTGTAAATTGATGAGTAGGGCGAGTGATAAGTGTCAAAAAGAGAAGAGGAAGACTATTAATGGTGATGATTTGCTATGGGCAATGGCTACACTTGGTTTTGAAGATTACATCGATCCCCTCAAGGCTTACCTATCGCGTTACAGAGAGGTAAAGCAGTTTCTAGTTCAAGAATCAAGATCTCCTTCATCTTATCTTACTATGATTGCAAAGAAGTTGGCTTTTATATGTCACTTTTTTGCTTCATGTTATAGTAAGATTAAATCATTGCTGATCCGGGCTATATTTAGTGTTCCTTGCCTATTTTAATAACTTTCCAAATGAGTTTGCAGTTATAAGTTTTCTTAGATTCATTAGGTGTACTACAATACATGCTCGTATTTACTACAAATTGATTCTAAACATCAAACTACTAAAGTATCTTTACCTATTATGCAAGGAACATAAACTTGAATGTTCAGAGAAGAAAATTGTTCGGTAAAGTGATTGCTTGTTCTTGTTTTGTAATCTATCTGCTGTTTTCTAACTCGATCTGCTCTGCCATCTGCTTTTCTGTTGGATGCGTACATGGATACAATCAATGCAGTTAGAGGTACCAGATTTATTTCTGACACTTATTACTAAATTCACTTCAAAGCTAACTACTATGATTTATGGAGCTATGTGTTAAGCGGTAAAATGGCTGATGTAGTGATATCTTTTTCTTTAGGGTGATACAAAGGGTTCTGCGAGGGGTGGAGATGGATCGGGCAAGAAAGATGCAGTTGGATCTCAGCTTGTTCCAAACGCACAGGTGGGGAAACAGTTTTTTTGTATTATAGTTTCAGCTCTTACAATGGAATCTTCTCTAATTGATATTTGCCGCCTCTGTTTTTCTTGATTTGTTTTCGGTGTATCATTTTGCAGTACACTCATCAAGGATCTTTTGCGCAGGGAATGAATTTTTTGAATTCACACGTTTGACTTCCAAGTAATTATTCACTCTCTCCCTTGCCAAGTTCAAATCACATTTCTAGATGGCACTTCATATGCATGAAACTGCATCAAATATCATTTTGGGTTCATATTAAACACAGATTTCCCCATGAAAATTTAATTCGATAAAATATATGCCTTTTTAAGCATAAAAGATATCTAAAAGTTATAATTGTAAGGAAAGATGTACTGTATTTGTTTATATTTTAAATTAGTACGCTATTCCAAGCTTATGTTCCAGTATGGAACTATGTGTTTGAGTATACCTAGTTTCACACTGGCCAGCGGAACTATGTGTTCAGGTTGGTTCACTAAGTGGACAGTTGTATCATATTTGATCAAGTGAGGATTGTAAGTAAATGTACATGGCTACATGCCTTATACTCTACTAGATAAATAACCTTTTTTGTTCCTTGGTGTAAGACTTCCCTTAACACAGGGCCACCTCACTCAATATTTAAGTCTACATCAGCTCCACATTTTTTTTTTTTTAATTTTTTTTTTATCTAATTTTTTTTTTTTTTTTTTTTTTTTTTTTTTTTTTTTTTTTTTTTTATTTTTTATTTTTTTTTGGTACTAATCGATTATATTAAACTTTTATAACGGATTACAATAAGATGGCAGGCAAACGGGCAACAAGCTGTGCCGCAAACCCCCTTTTGAATGGCAAAACCAATTCTACTAAAAATGAAAATTTGTGACTGTTGTCTTCTATCTCCTCTGCCGTAAGTCCGTAACGCACCTCATGCGTGACTCACGCCCTCAACGTTACAAAATGCTGCCATAAGGGCAGTCTAAGTTCTGTTATCTAACCCTGCGGCAAGGCTAAAAATGTTATGTCCCTTGAGTTGCTCCACATCATCCACTTATCTCTCACTCATCACTCAAACCCTGAATTGTGACTGTTGTCTTCTATCTCCTCTGCCGTTAGTCCGTAACGCAGCTCATGCGTGACTCACGCCCTCAACGTTACAAAATGCTGCCATAAGGGCAGTCTAAGTTCTGTTATCTAACCCCGCGGCAAGGCTAAAAATGTTATGTCCCTTGAGTTGCTATATTTGATCAGTTCATAAACTTACAAGAAACATCACTATGATTAGTTTTTTTATGCTTCAGAGTACTTCATGATACATCCTTTGATATTCTTGCTGTTAGCAGAGTCTATAGTTTCCTTCTTTGTTTTTCTTTCTTAAATATCGTACTAACTTACTATGCACATCCATTTAGCTTGACCTGTGACATTGCTTCGACTATACCATATGTAACCATTTTAACCACTTTATAATGGAATTCTGGTGAACTGAAATTGAGTTATACTGACACTGATTGTGATGCACTAGTCCACATCCCAACAAATATATTGCTTTCGACTTTGAGAGTCCATGGTCATCCATCCTTTGGTAAGTCGCTGACTCTCTTAACATTACCACCCAAGTCTCGCCTAATTTTCCCAGTCTTTGAAACCAGGTTTGGGCATTGCATTCCAATTAGGGGCGAATCATCTATGTTATACTGACTGCACACTGTGATTGCAGACAATTTATGCATTGTCATTTGTAAAACCAATTGTCGCAGGTATGCATAAATATTAACCATTTTTTTATTGAATATTTTGTAGCCAAGAAGACACGAACTAGTTCCTTACGCATCTTTGAACTAGTGTGGGATTTTCAAGCTTCCTTTGTTTACTGATTCGTTCGATTGCTTTCAATTGGTCAGTAAACAATGTTCGCTGCGATTAGTATCTTTAGTATTATATAGGTTTGCATATTAGTCTTACGTACGACGTGCCGTTATCCTCCCGTTGTTTTAAGCTTGGGCGGGAATAAGTTATGTGGTGGATGATATTTCTTCGGTTCATTTCATGTGTTGTTGAAATTTGTAAGTTGTCATTTGGATGCTCCATGTTTAAATGATTATTGATATTATTTAACTTTGTATCGATATTTAGTGTTGTATTTTTTCCATGCTGCTACTCTTTCTGTACAAACCAAGTCTCTGTATCATAGAAGGTACGACCAAGTGAGTGTTTTTACTTACAAATAATAGATGTTGCTTTTCTGGGGATGGTATAAAAGAGATGATTCGACATTTTGTAACAAAAAGTTATACAAAGCGCCGGTTGTGAAGGGTGTCCAACCTGAATCCAACGTCACCACGTAACACAAAACCAAATTAATATTTATGTAAGGCAAAAAAAAACTCAGAAAACTTTTTAGATTAACAACCAAACTAATCGCATAATAACATAACCGCCCTTTGCAGTCCCTTAGTTTAATGCATTTCCTAAACAAAAAAAGTGTTTGCACAACTCTCTTTAATTTAGCCGAACCGCCCTTTGGAGTCCCTTGGTTCAATGCATTTCCTAAACAAAAAAGTGTTTGCATGGCTCTCTTTAATTTAGCCGAACTCCTGATTTGATAGAATCGCCAACACCTGTGAAATATAAAGTTTCAATGAATAATTTAGCCAGTGACTAATTGATGATAACTTGCCTAATCTACAACAGATTGAAAAATGTTTAGGCACCGTCGAAGCTCAGAAACATAAATTGAAAAAAACTTAAGCCTTAGATTACAATATAGAACTATAAACAACATATAAGGTGCATGTAGCAATATCTTTTAACCATTGATTTAAACCGTGACATATTAGAGAAGGCTATGATCTTATATTCTACACATAGAACTTTCATTAGCTCTTGATAGAACTGTTGCAAGAAAATACAAAATGCAACCATGAAACCAGCTATCATTGTCAGAGTTAGTCTTCATAATAAACAAACAAATATATGTGTAATAGCACATGTTATGTTGGCGGAGTGATACATAAAGTAGCAACAAACTTGAAGTCGATACAATTGTCTTACCGAATGTTTTCATCAAAATCTAAAATCCTCTTGCCTAAGTCAATTAGGACATCATATTGTAACTAAATCTATTCACAAAAATTATGGCATTATAGTGTAAAATTAATGCATCGCAGTTATAAAATCTCATTCAGATATTTTATCAAACACTTGGTGTGTGGTTTTTGTAAACATGTTTTCCATATATTTATTTCTCAATTTCATTTCAAATAACTATTATATAGAATGAATCATGTCAATAAATGATATGTGTTCAAGTCCAAAAGTCAAATAATGTCAAGATACAAAGTTAAATAAGAAAGTCAAACATATACTAACCCAACTGAATTTCCCGCTCATTACTTTTACCCATTTCCATGTATATAAACACTACTTGTAATCATTTTAGAATTTAATCTATCAGTTGTAATTCTCTCTTCTTGTAAAAACCTCCATCATTTCAATAACAAATCCATTTCTTTACAATTCGTGATTCTATTCTTATTTGCCGGAATTGCCTATTATCTTGAAGGCACTACTTCATTTCATTGTGATTTCTAGTGGTACACATCAATTGGTATCAGAGCAGACATCTTGGCACCAAGATTATGTTGTGATTATCAGTAAATCTATCTTACACCATCATTACATCATTCATATTCACAGTTTCGCGTCAAATCCAAAATACGTGTTTCAGTCAATTTTTTGGGTTTTTAGTGATTCTTGATTAAGTAGTTGAGATTCTTGATTGAGAATTTAAGAGTTTGTTATAATTTTTACAGAATACTCTCTTCTTGATCGTTTTTGCAGTCATGGTGAGTACAAGATATGTTGATGCTATTCCTCCTACACTAGAAAGTCAATTGGAGAGTCTTATGAGGACCATGACTCAAATGGGGGACAATATTAGGCTGTTGGAACAAAGGTTCAACAATGGTGAAGGTTCTAGTCAAAGGGGTACCAGTTTTGGGGGACAAAGTGGTGGTCAGAATGGGAACCAACAGTTGCAGTTTACAAGGGTTACAAGAATTGAGTTTCCTAAGTTTGGGTGTGATGAAGTAAGAGGATGGCTTAACAAATGTGAATAGTTCTTTAGAGTGGACAACATCTCTAATGATCAAAATGTAGCCTTGATCTCTATTCACTTGTTTGATATTGCACTAATGTGGCATAGGCAGCTCTTGAGAATTATGGGTGATAATGTTGATTGGTTGGTTTATAAAGCTGCTATTCTTAAAAGATTTGGAAGTCCTTTTGATGATCCATTAGTTGATTTGAAAAATATTAAGTATGAAACCACTATGAAGAATTATCAAAATGAATATGATAAACTGTTGAATAGGGTGGAAATACCAGAAGAACAAGCAATTATTTTTTTCTTGGCTGGATTACCTAATGAAATTGAGTTGTATGTTAGAATGTTTAACCCACAAACATTAGCTAATGCATATTCTTTGGCCAAATTGCAAGAAGCAACTAATATTGCAGTTAAGAAGAAGATGAGACCACCATTGCTTAGTACTCCTAAGTTTGGGAACTATCAGAACAATGGTCCCATAAACAGTCCCAAACCAATAGCACTTAATGCCAACTGGAGAAACAGACCACCTAGGAAATAGTTGACACAAAAAGAACTTGAAGAAAAAAGGGCTAAAAACTTGTGTTTCTACTGTGATAAAAAATACACTCCTGGCCATTAGTGTCCTAGCCAGATGTTTTCATTAGAAGTTGTGGTTGACCATGTTACACCCCGTGAATGACACGTCATAAATACTCAAAATTTGAAACTTATACGCGGAAACGACTTCACTTTAACGGACAATTTGTTACACTTGAGACCATTAATAAAAATCCGTAAACATTTAGACCTCAAGACTATTTTTAAATGAAACTAGACTTAATTCTCTTCGAAACGCCGGGTCACGAGACTCGTGACGACTTACGGTTTAAAAGATATGATTTTTCAAACGTTGACAAAAATCTGCCAAGACAACCTGTGTACCATACGCCCTTATGCCGAAGGCCCAGAAGGGCGTATGGTCTATTACTCAGAACCTGTGAATATGCAATTTTAGGCAGAAGGCCTTATGCCCAGCCCATGAGGGCGTATGATGAGAGCGTATGACTTGAACTCAGAAACACATAAAACTACTTTTAACTGCAGAAGGCCTTATGCCCAGAAGTGGAAGGCCTTATGCTCCCATTCTCAGATTTTACCAAAAACTCAACTTTTAGCAACTTATTCAAATTTTGAGAAAATGACTTCCATAACTCGACATAACACCAAATCTTCCAGAAATCATTAACATAACATAATAAACCAATTCCATAATCATTTGACCCATTGTAACCTAAAATGGGTATAAATACACTTATTCCAAACACCTCTTTAACTTTTACCATAAACACTTATAATGCACTTTAGCGTACCAAATGACTACCAATTCATTATACAATTCTTGACACACGTTTTGACACTTGTTTAATCATTACAAAACATTAATTGACTCACGGGGGTATGATACCATTATAAAGCTCGATATTCTATACTAAGCTCCTAAATGCATACTACCTTCTAGCCTTCCGCAAAATCCATCCTTATTCCTTATCCAAGCCATCCATAAAAGCAAACAAACCTACAAAATGGTTGGACAACTAAACCATAAGCTTTCGCTTAGTAAGTAACTAGATTAACACATGATTAACACGTTGATCCACATATATGCAACACGAATACTTCAACCATTAAGCATATATGGTCATAATCACATTAAGCACATAAACATCACAACATAGCCAAACCATACTCATAACCTATCACTTGAGTTGACCAACTAGGCAAATCACCTATCAAGGCCACACTTACTAATTCAAAGCTACCAACTATAGCATCCATACTCATAATCACATAATTTGCAAACAATCGTATTAAACACATATCAATCAAGTTACTTACCTTAGCTTCCAAAGCTAAGCTACCATCCTAATACCACCATCATCATCATCTTCCATCATCATCCTAAGTTATAATCACCATAAACACTATCAAAACTTGATAACACAATACATCATGATCAAGGGTTTACATAACCCTTAAGACATACTAATGTTCCTTTCTACATCATCATATTATCATACTTTGATCATACGATGAAATCCCACTTAACTCATAACCTTAACTTCATTAACATGAAGATTGGAAGATTACTTACTTGTGATAATCTTTGTTAGGAAGGACCATGAGCACAAGGTCTTCATCTCTATCTTCCTAAGCCATCAAACTCATCTTCTTCCCTCCCTTTTTCTCTCTAAAACTGGACCACACAACCACACCCATGAAATCTCTAGAAATTTAGAGGAAATGCAAGATAACTATATACTTATCTAGTTACTTCCACTACTTTGGTCATATGGCAACAATGGTCCCTCAAGTCCCTTATCTTATATTTTGACCACACTACATAATATACCACTTTAGGATATACCAACTTAAGCCCTTGAAGTATATATCCTTTCCATTTATGCCATATAATACTTTTTATAACTATATAACACATTCTTTGATTGTCACTTTGACTATCAGACTTGACTACAATATAACATTCGTTGACTAACCAATCATGGTAAACCTTGGTCAATTTCATCTAAGGTGGGGCCTATTTGTATCTGGGATACGGGTCTAACAGACCAGGAGAAAAATGAGGAGGAAGAAATTGTATATGAAGGTGTGGAAGAAGACCATGTTGGTAGTGAATTGGAAAGTAGTCCTGAAATTGTACCACACTTTTCTATTCTTGCCCTGAATGGATTTCAAACTTATCAAACAATGAGGGTAATTGGAAAAATACAAAAACATGAGTTGCATATTTTGATAGATGCTGGTAGCACACATAATTTCTTAGATGTCAGTAAGGCTAATCAAATTGGGTGTGATTTTAAGAATACTTATCCTCTACAAGTAACTGTGGTAGGGGCTTGAAATTTGTATAGTAATACTGTCTGTGATGAATTTTTATAGAAGTTGCAGGGTGATGTTTTTACAACTAGTGTTATGTTGCTACCTTTGGGGAGTTGTGACATGGTTCTAGGAATGCAGTGGCTATCCACTTTGGGAGAAATGAGGTGTAATTTCTTGGATATCATGATGATTTTTGTTTATAATGGCCAAATGATCAATTTGAAGGGTAGTACTAAGACAATTGTTCAATGGTTAAATGGCAAACAAGCAGAAAAAGGGTTAGAGAAGGGAACCAATTTAGCAATGTGTGTTTATCCTAATGCTATGTTGAATATGATTACAGCCTCTACTTCTGAACAAACACCACAAAACATCAGTAGCATCCAAATCCAAACACCCCTTAAACTGCTAATTAAAGAGTTTGTAGATGTGTTTGCAATACCAAAAGGGCTGTGCCACATAAGAGATCTCATGACCATAAGATACCTTTGAAGGAGGGCACTCCACCCGTCAATTTGAGACCCTACAGATACCCACCTACACAAAAAAATGCCATAGAATCCATGGTTCAGGAGTTGCTAAAGTCAGGAGTGATTAGACACAGTCAAAGTGCTTTTTCATCCCCAATAGTCATGGTTAAAAAGAAGGATGGTAGCCGAAGAATGTGTATAGATTACATACAATAGAACAATAATACTTTGAAAGACAAGTTTCCCATTCCATTAATTGAGGAGTTGATAGATGAGTTATATGGGTCTGTGGTATTTTCTAAATTGGATTTGAGATCTGGATATCACCAAATCAGGATATATGAGGACGACATTGCCAAGACAACTTTTAAAACTCATGAAGGCCATTATGAGTTTGTGGTAATGCCATTTGGCCTCACTAAAGCACCATCAACTTTTCAGTCATTGATGAATGAGGTGTTTATACCATTCCTGAGAAAGTTTACCTTATATTTTTTGATGATTTACTAGTATACAGTTCAAGTTGGGAAGAGCATGTGAAACAGTTGAGAATCATCCTAGAAACAATGAGGTCAAATCAGCTTTTGGCAAAACAAAGTAAGTGTGTGTTTGGGGCTGAACAAGTGGAGTACCTGAGTCATGTGATTACTAGTAAATGAGTGGCTACAGATCCTCAGAAGATTCAAGCTATGATAGAGTGGCATGTTCCTAAAACTTTGAAGCAACTAAGAGGGTTCTTGGGTTTAACAGGTTACTATAGAAGATTCATCAAAGGATATGCTGTCATTAGTTCTCCACTGACTACTTTGTTAAGGAAAAATGCTTTTGGATGGAACAGTAGTGCTCAAGAGGCTTTTGAGAAGTTAAAAACTGCAATGGTTAATGCCCCAGTATTAAAACTACCAGATTTTAATGAGATGTTTATGGTAGAGACAGATGATTCTAGATTGGGTATTGGTACTGTACTACAACAACAAGGTCATCCTATTACTTTCTTTAGTAAGACTCTTGCTCCAAAACATCATTCATTGTCCACATATAAGAAGGAATTCTTAGTAGTGTTGCAAGCTTTAGACAAATTGAGAGGGTATTGACTTGACAGACATTTCATCATCAAAACAGATCACTTTAGCCTTAAGTACTTGTTGGACCAAAGAATGTCTACTCCCACTCAGATGAAATGGCTTCCAAAACTAATGGGGTATGATTATGAGATCATGTACAAGAAAGGGTCTGAAAATGTGGTTGCAGATGCACTCTTCAGGGTTCAATCAAGTGGAGAGTTGTTACAGATCAGTGTCAACACTTTGTCTAGTGATCTTTATAAACAAATTAAGCAAGGTTGGACTTTTAACCCAGAGTTACAAGCTTTGATTCTGAAACTGCAAGTTGATGCTACTAGTGCCAAACACTACTTATGGTCTGCTGGGCAATTGTTAAGGAAGGGCAAGCTGGTCATTAGTAGTGATGAGGAGTTAAGAAGGAATATTTTGACATACTTTCATAGTAGTCCTGATGGTGGACACTCAGGAATGCATGCTACTATGCAAAGGATGTTTGCTCATGTGTATTGGAAGAAAATGAGGAAACAAGTCAAGGAATTTGTGAGATAGTGTGATGTGTGTCAAAGGTTCAAGCCTGAGCTAGTTTCCTACCTTGGGCTACTACAACCTCTGTCTATCACTGAAACTGATTGGACAGATATATCAATGGATTTCATTGATGGTCTACCAATGTCAAAAGGAAGGACAACCATTATGGTTATTGTGGACATATTCAGCAAGTATAGCCATTTTATAGCCCTAAAACATCCTTACACAACCACACAAATAGCCCGAGTGTTCTTGGATACCATCTATAGGCTGCATGGATTACTTAAAGTCATTGTCAGTGATAGAGATGCAGTCTTTTTGAGCAAATTCTGGAAGGAGTTGTTTGTTGTTCTGCAAGTCAAGATACATACTTCAATAGCCTGTCATCCCCAAAGTGATGGACAAACTGAAGTGGTAAACAGAAGTTTAGAATGCTACCTGAGATGCATGTGTGGAGATAAACCAAAGGGGTGGACTACTACTGGTACAACACCTCCTATCACACCACTATTAAAACTACACCCTATCAAGTTCTCTATGGCCAAGCACCACCAGCTCACATTGCTTATACAAAAGGGGATAGCAAGGTAGACATGGTGGACAAAACTTTGGAAGCAAGAGAAGAGACAATTAAGCTACTTAAGTTTCACATGAAAAGAACACAAGAAAGGATGAAAGAGTTAGCTGATAAGCACATAACTGATAGAGAGTTTTTTTAACAATGATTGGGTTTATCTGAAACTGCAACCATACAGACAATCTACCATAAGGCAAAGCAGGAATCACAAGTTGTCAGCCAAGTATTATGGCCCCTTCCAAATCATACACAAGATTGGGAAAGTAGCTTACAAAACGCAATTTCCTGGATATGCTTAGATTCACCCAGTATTTCATGTATCACAGTTAAAAAGGTACAGAGGTAAGACTCCCTAAAAGTCTGGAAGACTGCCAAAAATGAACAATGATGGTTTGGTTGCAGCAGAGCCTTCTGCCATTCTGGACAGAAGACTTGCTAAGAAAGGGAATGCATCAGTGGTATATGTGCTTGTACATTGGACAAATGGAGCAGTTGCAGATGCCACATGGGAGTTATATGATGATATTGCTACTAAGTTTCCACAGTTTGATATGGATGTTTAAGTAGTTGCTTGAGGACAACCAACATTTGAAGGGGGAAGGCATTGATATGTGTTCAAGTCCAAAAGTCAAATAAAGTCAAAAAAGGAAGTCAAACAGATACTAACCCAAGTGAATTTCCCGCCCATTACTTTTACCCATTTCCTTGTATATAAACACTACTTGTAATCATTTTAGAACTTAGTCTATCAATTGTAATTCTCTCTTCTTGTAAAAACCTCCATAATTTCAATAACAAATCCATTTCTTTACAATTCGTGATTCTATTCTTATTTGCCGGAATTGCCTATTTTCTTGAAGGTACTATTTCATTTCATTGTGATTTTTATTGGTACACATCAATAAACTCTTAAAATCGGTACAATTACATGCAAAGATGATAATTACCGAAGCAAATTTCATAAAACAAAAAAAAACTGTCTCATAACAAATAATAATATGTGCAGATAAAACTGTAACCAACACCCTAAGCTTTATACTCAATCTTTGATAAAAAGAGTAACACAATTATAATAAAAAAATGTCTTAAAACTTACTTTGATCCGCGATCTAAGACATTAGAACGAGATGTTTATTGAATCTGATAACATATCATGTTTTTTGTTTTGATCGTGTGGAGATTATAAGCAATAATCACTTGGAAGAAACCATAAAAAAAAAGTAAAGCGTGTTTGTTGTGGAAAAAAAATGAGACGGAGCTGAGAGGATTAAACAAGAGAAAAAGGAAAAAATGAAAAATTTATGCATTATATATGATCCTTGAGAATATTACAAACTAAACTTTGGATAATTTAAAAATTTATAATTATGTCTCTGTAGTTTGGTGCGAATAAAAGGAGGGGAGGAGAAGGAGATCTAATGGTTGAGATCACTTCTCTCATTTTTCTACCGAGATTAATTTTTCAAATGAACCAATACCTATATATACACACACACACTAAGAGTAAGGTGTAAGATACATTCATGTTACAAGCAAAAGGATGAAACTATTCTTCATGTTAGAGTCACGTTAGCAGATAACATAAAACAATTTACATCGTTCATCCTTAAGGATATATATTGTTTAATGTTTATTGACGAAAAAGATGTAAATGTCTCAACTTTTTTTAACAGTGATGTTAACTATGAAATTAGACAAATGATAAAAATGCATTTTGGAGTTTACTATTCTCTTATACAAAATTATAATATTATATAATTTGTTTATTTGTGAGCGACTTGTACATTTACCATGTCAAGAAACATCATTTCATACATGTAAGCAATTTTAGCTAGGTTTTATAGGCTACAATTAGAAAGGTGAGAACACAATTATATACAACTAATCATTCGAATCTAAACCAAGTAAAGCTTGTTTCTATTTTACATCCTTATTAACATTATGAAAAATAATGATAGATATTGTTTCTATATTACAATCTTAAATATTTTGATTTTTTACGGTCTTTCTTGTTCAACTTTAACTTTAAATATTTTGATTTGTGTTATATAATTCTTAAAGCAAAATATATGAATGGATTGACTTTTAAATATATTTTCATTAATATAATTTTCATCAAGTATTATATAACACAAACAAAAATATTTAAGGTCAAAGTTGCATAAGAAAGACCGTAAAAAGTTAAAGTGGACATTTATTTAGGGACAGAGAGAGTAAGAACAAGAAATTGTAAATAAATAAAGACTAAAATACACCGTTGGTCCCTAAACTTGTATCGGAGGATCGCGATGGGACGAAACCGGGCATATTCATCGCCACGGGTCCAAACAGTAGCCATTAAATGCCAGATTGGTCCCTTGACCAAGTCAAACTCTGATTTTTGTTTTGTAGTCGAGGGTATTTTAGTCCATACACATTTATACTTTTATAACACATTTATATTTTACCCCTTCATCTTTCATCCTCTTCATCATCTACCCAAATCATTCATCTCTCCAACATCATCATCTCCCCAACAATCATCCTGGAAAAAATCTGTTGATGAACATCCGCACACCTTACCGTAACATAAAGAAGTTACAGTCTATATCTCACATACACTTAACTGTTTTCTATGAGACAACTTCATTTTAAGCTGATATATAATTCTGTATTACTTTTTGGTTAACCTTGTTGCTATAGCTGAATTGTTGGATATGTTACTACATTATAAAAAGATTATTTCAAAATTTATAAGTTGTGTAAAAGGGTGTTTGGATAAGCTTATTAACTTGAGTTTATGGCTTAGTTTTTAGCTCTAAAGTGAAAAGCTTAGAACTTCAAAGTGACGAGTTTATAGGCTTTTTCCAATCTTAATAAGCTGATAATTCACATCCCTTTAGCTTAATGATGTTGATGTAGTTGATTTTTTGGTTAACTGTTTGATGTTTCTTACAAGTTACAAACTGATTATTTAAAAACAGGCTTATGTAAGAGGGTGTTTGGATTAGCTTATTAAACTGGATAAGCTGATAAGCTCTTATGTTTGGGCATTACAAGCTTAATTACTTGACTTTATGATTTATTTACTTCATAAACTCCAAGGATAAGCTTGTTAGCTCAAACATAGAACTTATTGGATTTTCTAAATTTAAATAAGTTAATACGCGCTTAAGTTAATCCAAAATTAAAAATAATTTTGAATTGAAACTTAGGTGATATATAAAAGGGTATTTGGATTAGTTTGTTATCGGATAAGTCGATAAGCTCACTTGTATGGGGCTTCTAAGCTTATTTATATTAGCTTATGGTTTGTTAACGGCTTTTAGTTCTAAGGTTATTAGCCTTATGTGCTCAAATACGTGTGCTTTAATGTCTTTATCAATTTTTTATAATGTGATAAGCTAATATAAACTTACCAAATAGAAATGATGGGAATGAATATCAGCAGATATATATAAGAGGGAGTTTGGATTAGTTTATTTTATGGGATAATCTGATAAGCTCATTTATTTTGTTTTTTTGAGCTTATTAACTTGAATTTATGGCATATAAATTAAGCACAATTATCATTTTTCAAGTTGATAAGATCATGTTTTTTTAGGGCCACTAGCTTGTTAACTTGAGCTTATGGCGCATCTTCCTATGCTGTCATAATGAAAATTTGTAATCGTTAGGTCCTGCTTGTTTTCTACTAGCTGTTTTATAGTTTATGTCATATGATACTAACTATGAATTATTTGTTTGTTATGTATTCAAGTTGTTACCCGTGGTATAAACACGTTGGATGTTGATGTAATGTGACGAGGTTGTTATAAATTGACTTCATGGCTTGTGTACGTTCACAAGCTTCAAGGTGATATGCAGGTGAGCTTGAAAGATTCAGCTTATTGGTGAACCGAGTTTAATATAAATGTCACCAACACAGCAGCTTTGGTGTCTTAGTACCAAATTTGTGTCCGAAGGTGACAAAAGAGAGAATTCTCAGCCATGTCATTTCTCTCGCTACAGGACATAGTTTAGTTGCTATTTGCATGGCTGGGATTACATGTTGTTATAGACTGTACAACTTTATTTGGCTGCTGGGGGGATAAATACTTGGTTTCTGATGGTTCCTCTAATTGATTACTATCTTAATAACACAATGAAAGATAATTCTCAACAGATTATATATTGTTGTACGATGGAAAAAATTATATATTGTTGTGATTAGTGAGAGTTTATGGAAAAAATTCACAACGAGATATAGACTGTAACTTCTTTATGTTACGGTAAGGTGTGCAGATGTTCATCAACAGATTTTTTCTGGGATGATTGCTGGGGAGATGATGATGTTGGGGAGATGAATGATTTGGGTAGATGATGAAGAGGATGAAAGATGAAGGGGTAAAATATAAATGTGTTATAAAAGTATAAATGTGTATGGACTAAAATACCCTCGACTACAAAACAAAAATCAGATGTTGACTTGGTCAAAGGACTTGTAGCGAGTGAAAACCTTGAAATAGGGACCCCGACGATGAAAAGGGCGAGATTCGTCTCATCACGATGCACCGTGCCAAGTTTAGGGACCAATGGTGTATTTTAGTCATAAATAAATTTAAAAAGCCTTTTCCCTTTCCTGCTAGATTCAAAAACTTACAAAATAGTACCCCCAAGATTCTTCTGTTTACACTTTAGCTCCTTTTGTTTTTGCTTCCAATCAACAAGCAAAAGTAGAACAAGATTCTGAAGAAGAAACCCCAAGCCACAGTGATAAACAAACATTCCCATTTGGCGAAATCAGTGACACCTTGCTGCTTCAATATATCGGCACCCGTGGTCACGCAAGTCTTCACCGTGATGTTAAACCCTAATGTTTCACTCACATTATCTAACAGCTTCAGTATCAAGGAATAATCAAAATCTGCTAAAGGACTCCCATCGAAAATCTGTGTCCCTCTAACGAAACATTTGGTAGGATCTTCGAACTCGTTGTGTAAAACCGCTTGATACGGGTATTTAACCAAAGAAATGTAATGAAACCAAATCCAGTAGTCTGGAATTCGATCACGACTAATGAAGAATCCACTAAATAATAGGAACTGGGCGAGTAGCGCTAGCACAATGACATACCCTATCATAACATGAGGGACAACTGCGGATAAAAACGTCACGAATGAGTTACCCGCCCAAAACGAGGCCCAAATAATAGTAAAGTAAAACAAGAAGCCCGAAGCAACACCATCGAGTCCAACCGCCGAAAATGTGATTATAGCGAATGTAAATGACAAAAACACGTAAGATGGGATCGCTACAAGCGAATTTGACAAGACATAAGAAGACCGTCTATACCCGTTGTAAGCAGTTTCCCTTATGAAAATGAACCGTTCTTGTATAAAAACAGGCAACGCGTCCGCGCAAGAAAAAAACGTTGTCGATATAGCAAACGCAAAGAACCCTATTCGTTCACGAACACCTCTAGGAGAATCATCTAGCTTCCAAAACATTGTAGCTAGAATAAAACCGGTTATTATAACAGCACCCAACCGTGTCCCAAACAACTCAGGCATCCTCCACGAATTCATAAATGATCGTTTCGACAAAACAATCATTTCCTTCCATATTGGATTAGCAAATCTATGAACTTTGGAACCCGAACTATCATTATTAGTAACACCAGATACTAATTTACCACGCGATATACTAGTACTAATCGCTTCTTTTAGAGATAAACCGTGTGTGGGTGTTTCATTACCTATTGCATTATCTCTCGAACGCCTCATAATCTGCCACGATTTATTAAACTCGACTAAACTTCTAGTCCCTTCAGGGGAACCTTCGAGTTCTCGAATCAAATCTAGTGCGAACTCAGTCCGATCTTCCTTATCAGGAATCGGACTACCAAAATCCGCAAAAAATGAAAGAAGATCACTTGGAGAGCCGCTATAAACCGTCTGTCCACGAGATAAAAACCATAATCGGTCGAATAAACCAAGTAACCGATAACTTGGTTGATGTACGGACATAATCACGATACTACCAGTTTGTGCTATACGTTGTAACACCTTTACAACCATATAAGCACTAGTCGAATCGAGTCCTGAAGTTGGTTCATCTAGAAACAATATAATCGGATCGTGAATGATATCCGTACCAATCGAAACACGTCTTCTTTCTCCACCCGAAACACCTCTATGGCCTTCATCGCCTATGATTGTGTTAGCAGCGTTTCTAAGCCCTAACTAATCAATCAGGGCTTGGGCACGCTGATTTTTCTTTGACTTTGATAATGTTTGCGGCAGACGAAACTCAGCAGCAAACATTAAAGTTTCTTCCACTGTTAACATAGGAAATAACAGATCGTCTTGCATCACTTAAGCCGAAATCACTTTCAAAAGTTTTGATTCTAATTGTTCTCCGTTTAGTGTAACATTTCCTTTTAAACTTCCTTTAGCTATTCGATTTGCTAAAGCGTCGATTAAAGTCGACTTTCCAGCACCACTAGCACCAAGTACCGCGAGTATCTCACCATCTCGAGCTTCACCCGAAATATCATTTTACAAAACTTTACTCCTTGATGACAAATTATCTCTTCCAAACGGATCAGCCGCGGTTGCTGGAATTGCGTCACCGTTTGGATGTTCAAATATGGCTGGAAGACCAAACTTAGACCTTACTTCTACACTATATGTTAAGTTAGTGAAGGACGAGACAAAAGGTAATGACTGAGGCAGATCGTTGGTCTTGTTCATTTCCAGATCATGGGCTGACTTGTCGTCACGAATTCCATCGTCCATGAACACGGTGACATATTTAAGAAGCTTACTGAGTCCATGGACGATGGATATCCAATACGAGTTTGATATCTTCGGCATGCACTCCGCTATTCTTGCACGGGTCGACATGTTGTGCTTTCTCAATGAAACCCTAATTTTTGGTTGTGGTGGTTAGTTGAATGTGTGTAATGAGACGTTGTCTTTATAAGGCTCAAGGTATTATTATTGTGTACCGAATGAGTTATGTGTGTGTAGATAGTAGTATAGATGTGCTTCTATATATAGAGAGAGCAATTGATATAGATACAAAAGTAAATGAATATTCATCATACAATTATTAAACTTTTGAATTTTTAGTTTATTTTGTCACGATTAAGTTTTTGAGCTTTTTGGTATCTGTTAAGATAAGAACCCAGAGTTCAAAGTGCATATATACTCGATTCGTCTTAAATTAAATATCAATCTTGTATCTACCAAAACAAATGTTATTTTCACATGTCAACAAATTAAAATGCTATTAGAACAATAGGTATAGGTACGTGATCCTACGGAAAGTGTTAATAAAATAAAAAACCTAAAAAGTGTTATAGACTGCCTGATCTCACCCAACTTCATCTAACATACCGGAAAAGAATCCAACAACTTCATCGAATCTCTTCCCTCCATTATTAGAATCCATCATATTAATTCTCGCACAAAATCTCCTAAATTCTTTCTTTAAGATTTGAGATTTTTTAGAGTTTGATTCCAATCAAATTTCGTTTTTCTAGGGTTCGTCAATGGTTTTATTAAGGTTTTTGTTCTCGAAAAGATGAATCCAAATGGTAAATTTGTCATTTATAGCTCTATTTTGTTTTTATTTTGGTTGGTTCATGTATATCTAAGTTTAACTAATAATAAAATTTGATTTTTTAGAATCTAGAAGAAAAAGTAATAGACTAATAGCTTTAAGGAAACCAACAAATGAAAATGAAGGAGGAGAAGAAGAAGAGATATGTTTGACTGTAGAGGAAGAAAATGAAAGAGAAAAAGTAAAATTAACGCGTAAGCTCAACAATTAGGGTTAAAAAATCAGATTATATTTTAGTTTATTGTTGTATTATCTAATTTTAACTATATTTTATGTACAATTTTAGAATCTAGAAGCAAAGTAAAGGAGCCTGAAAGTATTGCGGCTGCAAAAAGAAGATCGAAATGATTTGCAAGTATTCATGGAATTAAAAGTATAAAACCATGTTGTTTAATAATTTTACTTCATGTTCGTCGGTATTTTTGTTCCTGAAAAACAATTTAAAAAGCATGTTCATCAGTATTTTTGTTTGTTCATCAATTATTGTTCAGTACCAGGTTATTTTGTTTAGCAGTTATTTTCAGTTATAGTTCAATATTAGGTTGCTTTGTTCATTAGTTATTGCTGATCATGTTTTTAGTTATTAGTTATTGTTTTGTTCATAAGTTATTGTTCAGTATTAGGTTATTTGTTTACCAGTTATTGTCATCATGCTTTTCGGTCATCAATTATTGTCATTTATTGCTCATCAGTTATTGTTTTGTTCATCAGTTATTGTTCAATATTAGGTTGTTTTGTTCATGAGTTATTGTTCAACAAGTATGTTCATGAGTACATTAAAAACATATCAAAGTCTAGAAAAATTGTTCAAAAGTATTTTTGTTTTGTTCAATATAATATGTTAAAAAAAAGTGTTCATTAGTTTTTGTTACAAATTGTTCAGTCCGGCATTAAGTTGTTTTAAAAACAGATTTACAACTTTTATACGTTGGGTAGGTAAAGACGCTAAGAAGGCAAATAAAAGATATTTAAAACATATTCACCAAGCGACAATGATTATGTTAAGTATTCTTTTACAACCAAAAAGGTAACAACTTCTAAGGTTCAACAACCTAAGCCTAACAACCTACTAGATTAAAAACTATAGGTTCATCTAAACCTGCTTCTTCATCAAAACCTGTTCTATCTCACGACCTTGATCCTCACTTCGTCAACCTGGATCACATATTCCAAAGCTTTTGATAAAGTCATGTCCAAGTCCATTTCATGGAATTATTAAGAATTTAACATAAGATCATAAAGAAGTAGTAAGAAATTTAGGATTTGGTACATTGTTAGAATTTGATTTTTCTGCGTTGCCAAGCAGATTAGGATATTGGTTGCTTGAGAGGTTTGATGCTGACACATGGACCTTGAATGCATTTAATAATTCGGTTCAGTTAACCCCTGAACTTGTTCATCAAACATTTGGATTACCAATGGGTATGTTTGAAGTGGTTCAACACGATTTGGTGAAGGAAGAGCGAATTTAGTTTACAAACCATGGAAGAAATAGTTCAACAATATCACAAGAATCTATGCGAGTAACGTGCCAAGTATGATTAATAAGCAAATAAGAAGTAATGATGCTGAAAGGAACTTTCAGCTGAAGTTTTTGGTTTTGTTTGCTATAATTTTTGCTCATGTCATTTCGACCGGGACTGTGAATTTAGGCTTCATCCCATCTCTGACTTCTCTTGATAATGTGAAAGAAATGAATTGGTGTTAATAATTGATGAATTATCTAAAATCACAGAAATAATATTGGAGTGAAGGGAATGATCGCTTCTTTGGTCCTATTTCTAGAGATTTATTGTTGATTCAATTTAATTATATGATGAACCGAATAAATGTTTATCATACTTGATCTTAAAAATGCAATTGAGATTTGCCAATTCCATTTTGAAAAATTCTGAAATTACAGCTTTGAAATAGTGGAATACGGATTTGATTAATGAATTGGACGAAAAGATGTTTTGAAAAGATACTAAATATTTTGTGAAGAAAGAACAAACAAAGGAATGAGTGACAGATGATGCTGATGATAATAAGCAACACGATGTTGGAGTACCCTCAAAGAAACCTAAATTTACAAAGAAATTGATTCAAAAACTGAGGACTTCAGAAAAGAAAAATGATAAAGGTAAGCATTTTTTAAAACTGAAACTGATGACATGCTCGCATTGGAAAGATCCCTCAATAATGTCAAAACTCAAAAGTAACTCTTGGGTCACGTAATGTTAGTAACATCCACTCGATTTTCACATACAGTTACTTAAGTTCGTCTCGACTATTAGAGCTTTTACGGTCATCTTTACTTACTAAAATAGTAATATGAAATGTGTCAATTAGCTATGCAACATCATTGCAGTGGTGGCATTAGGCCTCCAACTTTTAAAGGCCCTGATTTTTTGGAACCTTTTGTATATATAAATTCGGTCACATGTGTTTTTCAGCCATCTCTTTTAGAGATCTGATTATGTAATGCCCCAATTATCTGTAAATATTACATAATAAAAAAAAATTAATTATGCTTTTCAAGTCTACATAGTAAAAATTTAAGCCCAGTATATTTTTAATTATATATAAAAGGCCCATTTTTGCATGAAAAGAATCAAAATGTAAATTATTAAGCCAATTTAAAATGCAGTTATAAGAGTGTTATTAATCAATTATCCGTTTGCAATCATTTCCGTTAGTAACAGTTATTTGGTATAACTTTTTGTTTGCAATTAATTTCATGAATCAAAGTTTACAATCCAGGAGATATTTGTAGTAATGATGCTATTAAAGAGTTAAAACGTCTTGTTTCATTTTTTAAAGATTATAGAGATTATGAATTTAAAGATGCCTTAATTTCTGCCAAAGAAATTGCTAAAGAAATAAATGTACAACCAAATTTATGAAGAAAAACAAACTATTTGTAGAATCAGAAAATATGATGATAATGTTGACAATGAAACTATAAAAACCGGCGAAGAGAATTTTGGAACTGATTATTTACCTATTTCTACGCTTGAAAGTAGATTTGACCAATTTAGAATGTATGAAAATATCCTTTATATATTATTTAGCATTGTAAAGTCACTTGAGAATAACAAGCTTAAAAATAGTTTACTTAACCTTGAAAGTCCTTTAAGCCATAACAAATGTTCGGACATTAACAAGTTATTTAAGCCATAACAAATGTTCGGATATTAACAAGTTCTTTAAGCCATAACAAATGTTCGGATATTAACAGTAAAGATTTATTTTCGGGCCTAAGAGTTTTGAAAGAAATTATACATGTAAAAAACATGTTACATCGATTGATAAGACTTGCTAAATGAATTAGCTCAATTTTCGATTGAAAATAAAATATTATTTAAAATCAATCAAAATTTCACATAAAAAGGCTAGAAAAGTAAATTTTAAATAAATGATTTTTAGGCAATAACTTCGATAAAATGCCCACTTTATAAGCTTTACTTTAGGCCACCACGAAGATTGAGCCGCCCCTGCATTATTGGTATAATTGTTCCGTGAGTTAGTGTCTAGAGTTTGGTTTGGCATCAAGTATGAGAATGTCATTAATTGTAAAATAACATAATAGTTCTATTGATTGATATGTGAGATAACATTTGTACTTATAATAAATAAATAGCTGATAGCTTTAATAATAAGAAACATAATTCAAACTTTAAGCCTAATTGATCCCAAGCCCATGATCATGCATACAATGATTGAGTTAACGACATATAGTTTATCGGTATGTGATAAAATAAGAGTGAGAGGAGCATCGTTCGTCATTATGAACAAGGGTGAGATGAGTCGAATTAACAACCGACTAAAGGATAAGAAAAATGAACAACTAGTCGACTAAGAAGGCAGTCGACTAAAGAAGACAAAAGTATTAAATGTATCTATTCTTCACTTAGGTGGAATCTTAAGTCACAACAAGTGAAATCAATTTAATAATCCAAATTGTGATTGATGAAAAGGACTTGTTGTAATTAGAGCTGGCATAACAGGTCACACGAACCTGTTAAGACACGAACCTGTTAAGGTCAAACACGAACACGACCTGTTAGCTTATCGTGTCATTTTTCTCAAACACGAACACGACACGAAAATAAACAGGTTAACCTGTTAAAGACCTGTTAAGAACCTGTTAACACTTCCAGTGTTCTCATTCCTATGTTTTGCTACTATCTCGTGATTTTGGGCTTATTATGTATTCTTTTTACATGGTTACTTGGGACTGTAGTACATGACTTCTCGCGTAACAAGCATAGATGAGCACAAATAATATCTCCATATTTAGTACAGCGATTGCAAATTACTAAAAGAATATTCAACCATTTGCTTCCTACTGTAAAACTTGACCAATGAATGACACAAGAACAACTTGACCATTACAACATATAATATCTCCCAATGACACAAGAACAACTTGACCATTACAAGACTAATTCGCATGTATTTCAGTTATATTTACAAACAAGTCAACGCAAGACCATCAAGCTCGACCTTATTCGCCACTGACATTCCTACGGGTAAAACCCGTAACCATCTCACCTTGAATCATCAAATACGTTTTTATTCAAAAACTCTAATATCCGAAATCTAAAAATTAGATTTGGAGCGCGTGTGGATGTTTGAACGTGATTATCATGCATAAACGTGATCACAAGACACCGATCTATCATTTGAGATAGGTGGTGTAAGTATTTGAGGTCGTCGGAATTTGGCCGGAAACGATGACAGTTGCCGGAAATTTAGAGAGAGAGTGAGGAGAGTTTGTTGTGTGTGTGTTTTGTAGAGAGAGAAAGAAATGGTAAAATGGGAGTTGGAGAAATGGTAGAAATGGTAAAGACTTATATATATTTTAATTTTAACAGGTCTTAACAGGTCAGACCTGTTAAGACCTGTTATGTTAACAGGTCTTAACAGGTCAGACCTGTTAAGACACGAAACCTGTTAAAGGTCAAACACGAACCTGTTAAGACCAGGTCGTGTCGTGTCGTGTTAACAGGTTTCGTGTCAAAATTGCCAGCCTTAGTTGTAATCAACTTGTGCAGTCGATGAAAAAAGAAACAAAAAATGTACACCTAATAGCGGTCGACTTTTGGTTGTCGACTTTTGGTATTATGTTTCGTGTGTAATACTAATAGAAGTCGCAAATGGATTTGTTTTGGAATGAGCACCTTTGGAGTTGTTATGGTCCGATCTACACTTGGTATCTCGTGTTAGTTTTGGATCTATTGGTAAGTGTGGTATTGCATGAAATGGTCTTTATTCATGGATTGGAGTACTACTTGGAAGGCGGGGAAACTTGGTTATGGGTTTCTTCATGTGCAAGTTCTGGATCGCTATGATGACTAAGAAGACTCAAGTGTTTATTTAAGTTACGATTTATTGTATTTTTATTTTTAGTCTTGTTAGTTGTATTTGGATTTGTAAGTTATAAGAATGGTCTGTCATTCTTATATAGTGGTTATGTAAGTGTCTTAAGGGACTGAGATGAGGGACTCACTTTCATCCGTTGTAATTCAATGTTTTTTTTGGTTAATGTATTTTACCAGGGTGCAGGATTACTCCTTTTTACCCTAAAAGTAAAGCTTGTTTCTATATTACAATCTTATTAACATTATGAATAATAATGATAGTTATTGTTTATATATTACAATCTTAATAAGAACAAGAAATTGTATATAAATAAATTTAAAAAGGCTTTTCCCTTTCCCGCTAGATTCAAAACTTACAAAATAGTAACCCCAAGATTCTTCTGTTTACACTTTAGCTCCTTTTGTTTTTGCTTCCAATCAACAAGCAAAAGTAGAACAAGATTCTGAACAAGAAACCCCAAGCCACAGTGATAAACAAACATTCCCATTTGGCGAAATCAGTGACGCCTTGCTGCTTCAATATATCAGCACCCGTGGTCACACAAGTCTTCACCGTGATGTTAAACCCTAATATTTCACTTACGTTATCTAACAGCTTCAGTATCAAGGAATAATCAAAATCTGCTAAAGGACTCCCATCGAAAATCTGTGTCCCTCTAACGAAACATTTGGTAGGATCTTCGAACTCGTTGTGTAAAACCGCTTGATACGGGTATTTAACCAAAGAAATGTAATGAAACCAAATCCAGTAGTCTGGAATTCGATCACGAGTAATGAAGAATCCACTGAATAATAGGAACTGGGCGAGTAGCGCGAGCACAATGACATACCCTATCATAACATGAGGGACAACTGCGGATAAAAACGTCACGAAGGAGTTACCTGCCCAAAACGAGGCCCAGATAATAGTAAAGTAAAAGAAGAAGCCCGAAGCACCACCATCGAGTCCAACCGCCGAAAATGTGATTATAGCGAATGTAAATGACAAAAACACGTAAGATGGGATCGCTACAAGCGAATTTGACAAGACATAAGAAGACCGTCTATACCCGTTGTAAGCAGTTTCCCTTATGAAAATGAACCGTTCTTGTATAAAAACAGGCAACGCGTCCGCACAAGAAAAGAACGTTGTCGATATAGTAAACGCAAAGAACCCTATTCGTTCATGAACACCTCTAGGCGAATCATCTAGCTTCCAAAACATTGTAGCTAGAATAAAACCGGTTATTACAACAGCACCCAACCGTGTCCCAAATAACTCAGGCATCCTCCACGAATTCATAAACGATCGTTTCGACAAAACAATCATTTCCTTCCATATTGGATTAGCAAATCTGTGAACTTTGGAACTCGAACTATCATTATTAGTAACACCAGATACTAATTTACCACGCGATATACTAGTACTAATCGCTTCTTTTAGAGATAAACCGTGTGTGGGTGTTTCATTACCTATTGCATTATGTCTCGAACGCATCATAATCTGCCACGATTTATTAAACTCGACTAAACTTCTAGTCCCTTCAGGGGAACCTTCGAGTTCTCGAATCAAATCTAGTGCGAACTCAGTCCGATCCTCCTTATCAGGAATTGGACTACCAAAATCCGCAAAAAACGAAAGAAGATTACTTGGAGAGCCACTATAAACCGTCTGTCCACGAGATAAAAACCATAATCGGTCAAATAAACCAAGTAACCGATAACTTGGTTGATGTACGGACATAATCACGATACTACCAGTTTGTGCTATACGTTGTAACACCTTTACAACCATATAAGCACTAGTCGAATCGAGTCCTGAAGTTGGTTCATCTAGAAACAATATAATCGGATCGTGAATGATATCCGTACCAATCGAAACACGTCTTCTTTCTCCACCCGAAACACCTCTATGGCCTTCATCGCCTATGATTGTGTTAGCAGCGCTTCTAAGCCCTAACTGATCAATCAGGGCTTGGACACGCTGATTTTTCTTTGACTTTGATAATGTTTGCGGCAGACGAAACTCAGCCGCGAACATTAAAGTTTCTTCCACTGTTAACATAGGAAATAACAGATCGTCTTGCATCACATAAGCCGAAATCACTTTCAAAAGTTTTGATTCTAATTGTTCTCCGTTTAGTGTAACATTTCCTTTTAAACTTCCTTTAGCTATTCGATTTGCTAAAGCATCGATTAAAGTCGATTTTCCCGCGCCACTAGCACCAAGTACCGCGAGTATCTCACCATCTCGAGCTTCACCCGAAATATCATTTAACAAAACTTTACTCCTTGATAACAAATTATCTCTTCCAACCGGATCAGGCGCGGTTGCTGGAATTGCGGCACCGCTTAGATGCTCAAATATGGCTGGAAGACCAAACTTAGACCTTACTTCTACACTATATGTTAAGTTAGTGAAGGACAAGACAAAAGGTAATGACTGAGGCAGATCGTTGGTCTTGTTCATTTCCAGATCATGAGCTGACTTGTCGTCACGAATTCCATCGTCCATGAACACGGTGACATATTTAAGAAGCTTACTGAGTCCATGGACGATGGATATCCAATACGAGTTTGATATCTTCGGCATGCACTCCGCTATTCTTGCACGGGTCGACATGTTGTGCTTTCTCAATGAAACCCTAATTTTTGGTTGTGGTGGTTAGTTGAATGTGTGTAATGAGACGTTGTCTTTATAAGGCTCAAGGTATTATTATTGTGTACCGAATGAGTTATGTGTGTGTAGATAGTAGTATAGATGTGCTTCTATATATAGAGAGAGCAATTGATACAGATACAAAAGTAAATGAATATTCATCATACAATTATTAAACTTCTGAATTTTTAGTTTATTTTGTCACGATTAAGTTTTCGAGCTTTTTGGTATCTGTTAAGATAAGAACCGACAGTTCAAAGTGCATATATACTCGATTCGTCTAAAATTAAATATCAATCTTGTATCTACCAAAACAAATGTTATTTTCACATGTCAACTATTAAAATGCTATTAGAACAATAGGTAAATGCTATTAGAACAATAGGTATAGGTACGCGATCCTACGGAAAGTGTTAATAAAATAAAAAACTTAAAAAGTGTTATAGACCGCCTGATCTCACCCAACTTCATCTATTATACCGGAAAAGAAACCAACAACTTCATCGAATCTCTTCCCTCCATTATTAGAATCCATCATTTCAATTCTCGCACAAAATCTCCTAAATTCTTTCTTTAAGATATGAGATTTTTTAGAGTTTTATTCCAATCAAATTTCCTTTTTCTAGGGTTCGTCAATGGTTTTATTAAGGTTTTTGTTCTCGAAAAGATGAATCCAAATGGTAAATTTGTCATTTATCGCTCTATTTTGTTTTTATTTTGGTTGGTTCATGTATATCTAAGTTTAACTAATAATAAAATTTGATTTTTTAGAATCTAGAAGAAAAAGTAATAGACTAATAGCTTTAAGGAAACCAACAAATGAAAATGAAGGAGGAGAAGAAGAAGAGATATGTTTGACTGTAGAGGAAGAAAATGAAAGAGAAAAAGTAAAATTAACGCGTAAGCTCAACAATTAGGGTTAAAAAATCAGATTATATTTTAGTTTATTGTTGTATTATCTGATTTTAACTATATTTTATGTACAATTTTAGAATCTAGAAGCAAAGTAAAGGAGCCTGAAAGTATTGCGGCTGCAAAAAGAAGATCGAAATGATTTGCAAGTATTCATGGAATTAAAAGTATAAAACCATGTTGTTTAATAATTTTACTTCATGTTCGTCGGTATTTTTGTTCCTGAAAAACAATTTAAAAAGCATGTTCATCAGTATTTTTGTTTGTTCATCAATTATTGTTCAGTACCAGGTTATTTTGTTTAGCAGTTATTTTCAGTTATAGTTCAATATTAGGTTGCTTTGTTCATTAGTTATTGCTGATCATGTTTTTAGTTATTAGTTATTGTTTTGTTCATAAGTTATTGTTCAGTATTAGGTTATTTGTTTACCAGTTATTGTCATCATGCTTTTCGGTCATCAATTATTGTCATTTATTGCTCACCAGTTATTGTTTTGTTCATCAGATATTGTTCAATATTAGGTTGTTTTGTTCATGAGTTATTGTTCAACAAGTATGTTCATGAGTACATTAAAAACATATCAAAGTCTAGAAAAATTGTTCAAAAGTATTTTTGTTTTGTTCAATATAATATGTTAAAAAAAAGTGTTCATTAGTTTTTGTTACAAATTGTTCAGTCCGGCATTAAGTTGTTTTAAAAACAGATTTACAACTTTTATACGTTGGGTAGGTAAAGACGCTAAGAAGGCAAATAAAAGATATTTAAAACATATTCACCAAGCGACAATGATTATGTTAAGTATTCTTTTACAACCAAAAAGGTAACAACTTCTAAGGTTCAACAACCTAAGCCTAACAACCTACTAGATTAAAAACTATAGGTTCATCTAAACCTGCTTCTTCATCAAAACCTGTTCTATCTGACGACCTTGATCCTCACTTCGTCAACCTGGATCACCTATTCCAAAGCTTTTGATAAAGTCATGTCCAAGTCCATTTCATGGAATTATTAAGAATCTAACATAAGATCATAAAGAAGTAGTAAGAAATTTAGGATTTGGTACATTGTTAGAATTCGATTTTTCCAGCGTTACCAAGCAGATTAGGATATTGGTTGCTTGAGAGGTTTGATGCTGACACATGGACCTTGAATGCATTTAATAATTCGGTTCAGTTAACCCCTGAACTTGTTCATCAAACATTTGGATTACCAATGGGTATGTTTGAAGTGGATCAACACGATTTGGTGAAGGAAGAGCGAATTTAGTTTACAAACAATGGAAGAAATAGTTCAACAATATCACAAGAATCTATGCGAGTAACGTGCCAAGTATGATTAATAAGCAAATAAGAAGTAATGATGCTGAAAGGAACTTTCAGCTGAAGTTTTTGGTTTTGTTTGCTATAATTTTTGCTCATGTCATTTCGACCGGGACTGTGAATTTAGGCTTCATCCCATCTCTGACTTCTCTTGATAATGTGAAAGAAATGAATTGGTGTTAATAATTGATGAATTATCTAAAATCACAGAAATAATATTGGAGTGAAGGGAATGATCGCTTCTTTGGTCCTATTTC
Source organism: Chrysanthemum seticuspe (assembly GCA_019973895.1). Classification (NCBI taxonomy): domain Eukaryota; kingdom Viridiplantae; phylum Streptophyta; class Magnoliopsida; order Asterales; family Asteraceae; genus Chrysanthemum; species Chrysanthemum seticuspe. The sequence continues at coordinate 242,795,422 of BPTQ01000002.1, read as the reverse complement.
TAGAGATTTATTGTTGATTCAATTTAATTATATGATGAACCGAATAAATGTTTATCATACTTGATCTTAAAAATGCAATTGAGATTTGCCAATTCCATTTTGAAAAATTCTGAAATTACAGCTTTGAAATAGTGGAATACGGATTTGATTAATGAATTGCACGAAAAGATGTTTGGAAAAGATACTAAATATTTTGTGAAGAAAGAACAAACAAAGGAATGAGTGACAGATGATGCTGATGATAATAAGCAACAGGATGTTGGAGTACCCTCAAAGAAACCTAAATTTACAAAGAAATTGATTCAAAAACTGAGGATTTCAGAAAAGAAAAATGATAAAGGTAAGCATTTTTTAAAACTGAAACTGATGACATGCTCGCATTGGAAAGATCCCTCAATAATGTCAAAACTCAAAAGTAACTCTTGGGTCACGTAATGTTAGTAACATCCACTCGATTTTCACATACAGTTACTTAAGTTCGTCTCGACTATTAGAGCTTTTACGGTCATCTTTACTTACTAAAATAGTAATATGAAATGTGTCAATTAGCTATGCAACATCATTGCAGTGGTGGCATTAGGCCTCCAACTTTTAAAGGCCCTGATTTTTTGGAACCTTTTGTATATATAAATTCGGTCACATGTGTTTTTCAGCCATCTCTTTTAGAGATCTGATTATGTAATGCCCCAATTATCTGTAAATATTACATAATAAAAAAAAATTAATTATGCTTTTCAAGTCTACATAGTAAAAATTTAAGCCCAGTATATTTTTAATTATATATAAAAGGCCCATTTTTGCATGAAAAGAATCAAAATGTAAATTATTAAGCCAATTTAAAATGCAGTTATAAGAGTGTTATTAATCAATTATCCGTTTGCAATCATTTCCGTTAGTAACAGTTATTTGGTATAACTTTTTGTTTGCAATTAATTTTATGAATCAAAGTTTACAATCCAAGAGATATTTGTAGTAATGATGCTATTAAAGAGTTAAAACGTCTTGTTTCATTTTTTAAAGATTATAGAGATTATGAATTTAAAGATGCCTTAATTTCTGCCAAAGAAATTGCTAAAGAAATAAATGTACAACCAAATTTATGAAGAAAAACAAACTATTTGTAGAATCAGAAAATATGATGATAATGTTGACAATGAAACTATAAAAACCGGCGAAGAGAATTTTGGAACTGATTATTTACCTATTTCTACGCTTGAAAGTAGATTTGACCAATTTAGAATGTATGAAAATATCCTTTATATATTATTTAGCATTGTAAAGTCACTTGAGAATAACAAGCTTAAAAATAGTTTACTTAACCTTGAAAGTCCTTTAAGCCATAACAAATGTTCGGACATTAACAAGTTATTTAAGCCATAACAAATGTTCGGATATTAACAAGTTCTTTAAGCCATAACAAATGTTCGGATATTAACAGTAAAGATTTATTTTCGGGCCTAAGAGTTTTGAAAGAAATTATACATGTAAAAAACATGTTACATCGATTGATAAGACTTGCTAAATGAATTAGCTCAATTTTCGATTGAAAATAAAATATTATTTAAAATCAATCAAAATTTCACATAAAAAGGCTAGAAAAGTAAATTTTAAATAAATGATTTTTAGGCAATAACTTCGATAAAATGCCTACTTTATAAGCTTTGCTTTAGGCCACCACAAAGATTGAGCCGCCCCTGCATTATTGGTATAATTGTTCCGTGAGTTAGTGTCTAGAGTTTGGTTTGGCATCAAGTATGAGAATGTCATTAATTGTAAAATAACATAATAGTTCTATTGATTGATATGTGAGATAACATTTGTACTTATAATAAATAAATAGCTGATAGCTTTAATAATAAGAAACATAATTCAAACTTTAAGCCTAATGGATCCCAAGCCCATGATCATGTATACAATGATTGATTTAACGACATATAGTTTATCGGTATGTGATAAAATAAGAGTGAGAGGAGCATCGTTCGTCATTATGAACAAGGGTGAGATGAGTCGAATTAACAACCGACTAAAGGATAAGAAAAATGAACAACTAGTCGACTAAGAAGGCAGTCGACTAAAGAAGACAAAAGTATTAAATGTATCTATTCTTCACTTAGGTGGAATCTTAAGTCACAACAAGTGAAATCAATTTAATAATCCAAATTGTGATTGATGAAAAGGACTTGTTGTAATCAACTTGTGCAGTCGATGAAAAAAGAAACAAAAAATGTACACCTAATAGCGGTCGACTTTTGGTTGTCGAACTTTGTTAGAACCGAAAAAATATCATGTTAATGTGAGATATTCATTGATTTGTAATTGTGATTACGTATGTCCTAATGTTTATACTCATGACTAAACGTATCTATTGGGCTTGAGCTTAAGCAATACAAATACAAGTCCAACTCTAATATAAGCCAATAACAATTTTTTTTTGGTAAAGGGTTTATACCCGGTGAATGTAAGCCAAATAACAATTTAGATTCGTATATCCAATGTTACACATGTCAAGTTCCTTTACATCGCATTTACCGATTTAAATGCAGAACGTCATTTATACAAAAGAATTTTGCTGGCGCTAATGTCATTTACATTCAATAAGTTCGGTAGGAAGTAGGAAACAACACCGGCCCATATTCCGGCTAATTTGCCACCCGTACTCTTATAGTAACAACAATATAAAGAGGTGCTTGCCTGTTTGGGTAAGACTATTTAAGCACTTTATACGTTACATTTTGGTAAAGCTAATAAGTATGTTACCTCACTGATTGTTTGGATGAAACATACAGCTATGCTAAGAGCTGTCTTAGACCAGCTTATATGAAAACAACCGATGTACCTGAAGAGACTTGTTAGCATTAGCTGTTTATGTGAGTAATTAACCAAATTAACACTCCCTAATTAAGAGCGTTTTAGCAGATTCAGATAACAGGATTGGGAAATCTAACTGGATAATAGATATTTTGTGTTTGAGTTTTAGTGAAGCCGTGTTTACTGGATAGAAGAAGTTTAGTGTAGACTGAACCCTTTTTTTTCTGTTTGTTGTGAATTGATGAGTAGGGCGAGTGATAAGTGTCAGATAGAGAAGAGGAAGACTATTCATAGTGATGATTTGCTATGGGCAATGGCTACAGTTGATTTTGAAAAATATATTGATCCCCTCGAGGCTTTACCTGTCTCGGTACAGAGAGGTAGAGTAAGGATCAAATGAGAAGAAAAATAAGAATGAGAAGAGTGAGAAGAAACCACAACCACACAAATAAGATGCACTTACAAAAGTAGATGCGCCTCCTCTTAAAATTCTCCATTCTATTTAAAATATGTGGTTAGAAACATTTCTCGTTCTTCTCATTTTAATATTACTTCTCACTAGATCTCTTCCCCAGAGAGGTAAAGCATTGTCTACTTTCTTACTGTGACTGCAAAGAAGTTGGTTTTACATATAATTTTGTCACTTTTTTTGCCTCAAGTTATAGTAAGAAATAATTTCGAGAAAAAATGATTTCGAGAAAAATAGTTGTATAATTGTGAAAACTTAATAACAAACATCGACATTCAACGGTATTATAACCTTAAGATTTATAAATTACGCTGCTTAACGATATATATCGTATATTTTAAATCTTTTATCATAATGTTAAAGAGTGATTATTACCATTTTTATCTAAAGTAGTAAAAGTAAAGCTTAGCCAACCATATACTTCACTCCACACCGATCAAACTTTCGTAACGTTTATTTTCAATGGGATTGCAATAATTAACTGATAATGTCAATTTCGATGCGGAAAAAAACAATTTAGATGGAGTAATTCTTACACATATGCGTGGGCCAAATGTAAAATAAACTGAATAAACGTATCATATTATCACTATCTATTTGGATGATACTAAAATCTTTTTTGGGTGGGCCCTGGCCAACCCCAAGCATAACATATCTCCGTCCCTGGTAAGAATGAATCATTGCTGATTTATATTTTCTGAATTTAGCGTCCTTGAATATATTAATAAGCTGTTTTAGAATAAAGAATCAAATATTATTTTCGCCTATAACTTTCCAAATGAGTTTGCAGTCACAAATTTTGCTAGATTCATTAGGTGTACTACAATACATGGCTCGTATTTTCTAGAAGTAGATTCATTTTTATGCTTGTAAGGCGTAAATTAATGATGATTTGGGGTTCTAAACATCAAATTTTCTAGAGTTTTTTTGAAAGACCTTTGTAATTAGAGATAGCAAAATGTGCCCAAAAGCAAAAAGATTGGCTAAATGGGCACATTTTTAAAAGATTTTGGCACATTTAGCCCCTTCTTTTTTTTTTGAAATGGACACATATTGCCCATTGAAAACTTAAATGGGCATTAACGGGTACATTTGTTTTTGTCAATTGTAGAACATTACGATCGTTTTAAAGATTTTTTTTTACATAATATATTTAAGTTTTTTAATATAAATAAGATATTACGTTTAAGGAATTTATTTCGTCGTTTTAGGTCTTTTATTAAGCGATTTGTATATCATGTGCACGTTTGGCCAGTGCCCGTTCTAGCCCGTGCTCGTTTTAGCCCGTGCCCGCCCGTTTTGCCACAATTTGTAATTAAAAAACATATTTTACAAACTCATATTAAAAAAAAAAAAAAAAAAAAAAAAAAAAAAACAAAACTTAGAAGCAAGGGAGCATCGTCTTCGGCTTATCTGCTCACGCAATTCATTGTGCACCGGCTCAATTTGTTTTGATAGCTTAAAACTTTTAATTATTGTAACCAATTTTATTTGCATATCTAATTAACAAAGTAAGAGTTACGTGTCAAACATTGTGAAGAACAATGGAAATCGATTAATTACAATATGTGTAATCATGATATCAAATTATTGTTTGCAGACAATTTTTTTTAAAACATGTCACATTATTTTCATCAGTAAAGTTTGATACATATATATGTTCGGTAAGCAAAAACAATACGATTGTTGTCGACCATGAACCAATAACATGGCCAACATCATGACGGCGAATACAATTAAAAAAAATCGGATGTCATGACAAACAAAGGAACACAATTAAATCTAGTGTACTTTATGTGAAAATAACCTCGTTCATTTCAATTTGTTGAAACGCATCATAAACTTGGTGAGTATCTAAAAGAAAATGAAGGTTAGTTGCCATCGACTTCTTGTACTTGATGTCGATTCTATAAATTCTTTTGTTTGGGATGGGTTGTCATCATCACTAGTGATTTGAAAACTAAAATTGGTTTATGTCTAATTAGATAAACAGGTAGTGAACATATGACAATGGATTACTTGATGGCTGCGTAATCAACGTCTCCATTACTTTCAAACTTGAAACTTAAATTAATGTAGTTTGCCTAAATTTACCCTAGTATCTTTCAAACTTGTCAACTTTTCAAAAACTTGAAAACTTAAATTATGTATTTTTTAGACCAAGTTTAAAGTAAGTTCGGCAACTTTTACTAATAACCACTATTTTAATTTTAAAAAACATACTCTTTGTATTTCAACAAACACACGTTTTGCATCAAGGGTCGAACAAAAATCACAATTTCACAAGTATAAGTATTTGACGCTATACACCGTCGTTTTGCGTTGTTATACGTCTAATTATATTAAATATGTCTGAAAGTACATATTCTGTTAAATATGTTTTGTAAATGCAATAGTGATTTAGAAAAACTCAAATTTTCTAAACGTATCTTAAATTAATACACGATGACAAAAAACTTGAATGTTCATAGAAGAATACGATTCAGTTTAGGTAAAGTGATGGCTTGCTTTTCACTACTACACAAACTGGTTTTACCCACGAAACTTTACACACGGAAACTAATCTGTGGGAAATTTCTCACGGAATACCGACAAATTACACACTAAATTGTTGACTAAATTTCCGTGGGAAATATGTAGTAATTTTCCACGGATTTCCTACTATTTAGACACTAAATTGTTGACCAAGTTTTTGTGGGAAATCCGTCACAAATTTCCCACAGATTTGCGACAAAATTCACACTATTTGTGTTTATTAAAATTCAGTGGGAAACTTGTAGCAAATATCGCACATAATAGTCACAGCCAAAGTCTGTGGCAAATTTTAGCTACATTACTCACGGATTTCACACGGCCTTATCTAATAAAATAACTATGTAATTGGCCTATGGGAAATTCATGGGAAACTAGCCAGGTATTTGCCACAAAATGTTTTTTTTTTTTTGTCATGAATATCTATACGTATATGTTCTGTATGTCCTTTTATGACTTTTATTGTATCCTTAGATGTTTTTATGTAGGTATACGGACGTATATATGTGTGAACGTGTAACTATATTAAAAATTTAAAAGAAAACGATTATGTCTGTAGAAAAGTCGTCAGTAATTTCCCACAGATTTCTCACAAAAATATCGTTTTTATGTTTTGTGTATGTTTAAACATTCTCACAACACTTAGTATGTCTTCATATGTGTTTTTAGTTTCATATTATACGTGTTTTTCATTAATGTAACTATTTATATGAGTATCACAAGTTTATGTATAGGTTAAGGTGTAACCTTTTTGTATAACAAATCCTTGTATATTTGTGGATACCTACACGTATATGTTTCGTATGTCTGTTTATGACCTTTATTGTGTATATATATGTTTTGTATGTAGGAATATGGACGTCTATGTGCGTGAACGTGTAACTAAAGTAAAAAAGTAAAAGAAAACGATCATGTTTGTGGGAAAGTCGTCGGTAATTTCCCACAAATTACCCACCGATTTCATTAATCTGTGGGAAATTTGTGTGTAAATACCCACAGACTTCCCACAGAAATTATCGTCTTTATGTTTATGTATACTTACACATTACCACATTACTTAGTATGTCTTTATATGTGTTTTTATTTTCATATTATGTGTGTGTTTATTAGCGCAACTATTTATGTAAGTATCACAAGTGTATGTGTAGGATCGTTTTCGATAATGATAAAAAGGTTGTCAAGATCGGGATCCTACCCAGGATCGTTTTCGTCTTTGCAAGATCGTGATCGTAAGATCGGATCGGGATCTTAAGATCCTACTCTAATGTTATTTCTTGATAGTTTATGTAATTTTATACAAATCTACAAATTCTAATACATTATAACTATAAAATACTATTAATGTTTCATATAAATGTTGTCTAAAATTATGATTATAAAATATGTAAAAAGATTAACATGTTGTTTTTTGAATTCTACAAACAAACAACCCATAAATTTGTAGTTTTTTAATCCGAGAAAAGTAAGATCAGATCGGATTAGATCGTAAGATCGTATGGTCAAGATCGGGATCCTGTATGATCTTAAGCTTGCAAAGATCCTATGATCCGGATCGTTTTTGCTTTGTAGTATCGTAAAATCGTAAGATCCTAAGATCAGGATCGGGATTCTGACAACTATATAAAGAAACAACCGATACTTTGAAACCCGGTTCGACCCGACCGGGTTAACCGGTTGAACCGGTTCCAGCTAAAAAAAGGGTCATATTAAACCAGACTATTAATTCTTGAAACCCAATTAGACCCGTCGGGTTTTAAGTGACTCGGGTCAACCCGGTTCTTGAAACCCGGCCAGGTTTTGTTTTTTCATGTTTTTTAATAAATAAAATAAGTTAATTATATATATTTGTGATGTAATTTTATTTTTACACGTTATCTTTGTTGTTAAATGTTTTTTTAAGCCCAATATATATATTAGTCATGATTTATATATATACTCACTTTTCATATTATTGAAAAAAAGAGTTTAAGTCGATGGTTTGTGCTTGATATACTCAACGAATGAAGATGGAAATCTCAGGTCGAGTGACCTTAAGTGATCTGGAAGCTCATTTTCTTCAACCTCTTGCTCATTATCAGTCGACGTTTTTTCATTCTCAGTTAAATTTTCTTCAGTCTCAGTCGTCGTCTTCTCAGTCTATAACTCACGGTAATTATATCCAATGAACCCAAAAAATTTAATCCCAAAATAATACTCAATCTCGGATTATTGAAGCTCAATTAAAACCGTGTTCCAAAATTATATCCAATACAATCTCTAACTAATACAGTAATTTTTTTTTGTCCAACCAAAAATTATACCACCAAAAAATTTCGGATTGGATAAAATCCAACAAAATTTGTTTCTTGTATTTGTAAAAGCCAAAGATGATCCAACTTAATCTAAAGCCCAAGATGCTAGATTAAACCTCAATACCCTAAATTTTCAGACTATAAAATGACACTTAACACCTCAACCCTAATCTTCTGTCAAATAAAAGCAGCACACTACAAAGTATCCTACCTAACTTACTCTCAACTGGTTATCAAAAAACAAATATTCGTTCTTTGTATTTCTTTAATCCGAAAAGTAATCCTTAGTTATCCTTTTTTTTTCCTTTTATAACGTTATAGCTAGCAATGAAGTCACTAATCCTTCTTTGATTTATTTAATCACACAAAGCTATATAACCCTGTTCTTGTTTCTTACGGAAAAATACTACAACCCCATTAATCTTGACGTGGATTAGTGGTTTTGCACCAGGTAGGTTTCGTTTTAATATTCGTTTTTTTTTTTTTTTTTTTTTTTTTTTTTTTTTTTTTTTTTTTTGACCGCATATAAGATGGACTGAAAATCGATTGGTTTCTTGTTCTTTCTTTATAAGATTCGAATATTAAAGAAGATCTTTCTTCACAAGATCGATGACGAATATCTGTTGTGGTTTTTGTTGTTTAGAACGAATTTTTTGAGTACACAACAAGATTAACTGAGATCTATTAATTGATTGTTTTTTTTTTGACTTTTTTTTTATGAACCGAATGAAAAAGAAAAATGAAATGGGACAGTGGTTGTTTCGGGTGTCGAGAGATGGACATTAGGATTAGATGATGGATCTGTCGAGAGATGGACAGTGGTTTTTTTTTTTTTTATAAAAAACTATGTCTTTTGGATTACGGATGTATGTCCATTGGCGACACATCTATGCAATTTGGATAATTGATTTGTTTATTTTGGTGATCTATTAATGTTTTTTTATTGTTTTAAAAATATTAGTTTTTTGTATTTACAGATTCGGAAAAAAATATTATAATACAAATACCACGGAACTTAGCTACATGTTTCCCATGAATTAATCACAAAATTTCCACAGAATTGTTTGGGAAATTTTTATTTTTCTGTGGGAAATCTGTGATAAAACCGTTACAAATTGTAGTGTGAAAATTGTTGGAAAACTGTGGCAAAAAAACCACGCATATGTGTGGAAAATAGCTACTAGAATATGTGGGAAATTCTGTAAGAAATCTGTGGGAAAAACTGTTGTGTGGAAACCTTTGAAAAATTGTGGCAAAAAAACAAAGGATATGTGTGAAAAATGGCTACTAAAAACTATGGAAAATTTCGTGAGAAATCTGTGGGAAATTAAACCCACGGATTATCCACAATGATATTCGTGGGAAATAAGTCAACGCCCCGTAGGAAAATTAGTGGGAAAATATTTACCCACAGGGTTTTTTCACACGGAATAATTTCGTGTGAAATCTGTGGAAAAGGGCCTTTTTCCACGGGATTTCCCACAGATTTTACCGTGGGAAAAACCTGTTTGTGTAGTAGTGTTTGTTTCGTAAGTTATCTGTTATTTGTAACATGATCTAGCTTCTTTGCCATGTGGACACTGAGCAATGCAGTTAGAGGTACCAGATTTATTTCAAACACTTATTACTCAATTCAGTTCAAAGCTAACTACTATGATTTATGAAGCTATGTGTTAAGTGGTAAAAAATAGCTGATGTAGTGATATCTTTTTCTTTAGGGTTTTGTACTATAGTTTCAGCTCTTTCAATTGAATCTTCTTTTATTGGTTGTTGCCGCTTTCGTTTTTCTTTATTTTTATATTGGTGTATCAATTTTGCATGCACAAGGAATGAATTTTTTGAATTCAAATGTTTGACTTCCAAGTAATTTTTCACTTTCTCCCTTGCCAAGCTCAGGTCACATTTCTAGAATAGCACTAATTAGTTACCCTTAATACTGCATCACATATCATTTTAGGATCATATTAAACATAGATTCCCCTATGGAAATTTAAGTATGATAAGATATATATTCCTTTTAAAGCATACAGAAATCTAAAATTAATAAGCGCAAGGAAAAATGTGCTGTAATTGTTTTTCTAGATTAGTACGGTATTCCAAGCCTATGTTCCAGTGTGGAACTATGTGTTTGAGTTTACCTAATTTGACACTGTCCTGTGGAACTATGTGTTCAAGTTTACGTACGTAAATTATGCTGTCCAATAGAAGTGGGAATTGGATAGAGTAGAAAATACTGGACAGCTAGAGAAGAGAAGACAGGAACAATAGGGACTTAATTGGCAGTCACCTTTAATGATTGTCAGAATTATTGGAGTATGCAAGATGATGGAGATGGTTCATTATGTGGATACTATTGATCAAGTGAAGATATTAAGAGCAGGGGGTACGGTGAGCTGTTGGCTCGTGCCAAACCCTTTGGCGCGACGCCAAGCTTGGCGCACCGTTACCCCTGTCGCGCCAAACTCCCTCGCGCCAAACTTAACAGCCAGATTTTTTTTTTTTTTTTTTTTGAAAAACTAGCCGTTGGTGGTGGCAAATATAGCCATTTTTTTTTTTTTAATTTGTACCCAAATTTTTTTTGAATTGCTGTGTAATGTTGCATAACATGATATTGGAAGACGAAAATTACGTAGTGAGTTTAAGAGATGTGTTCGTTGATCCAACGCCAGACATTGCACGGGAATGGACCGAAAGATGTGATTTACATGTTCGAAAACACAAAGAACTCAGAGATAGCAAAATACACAACGATCTTCGAGATGACCTTGTGGAACATGTTTGCAGAAATTATAACTAGTTTGTAATTTTTATCTTTTTAAGTTTTTATGTTTTTTTTTATTGTAATGTTTTTTTTTAATGAATAAAGTAATTTTAGAATATATTCCTTTTACATTTTATAAAAAAAAAAAAAAAAAAAAAGAGTTTGGCACCAGAAATTCTGTTGCCAACGGATACCCCAGAAATGTGGTGCCAAACATTTTCTGGTGCCAAACTCAAAAACTGCTGACGTGGCAGTTTGGCACGAGAACGGCACGAGAGTTTGGCACCACTGTACCCAGTGCTCTAAGGGTGCGAAACACCTTTACTTTTCATAAAATGTCTTGTGAAAAAAAATATAAATAAATAAATAAAAAACCAAATATCGCGTTCAAATCAACATTTTTTAACAAAATATTTTGCAAAAAATAAAATCTTCTATTTCCAAACTTAACAAGGAAAATTACAAAACAATTTTTAGTTGTTTTCTTTTGTAACGCACAACCTTACCTCTCCTTCTTCAAAATAGATTAATACAAATATCAACTAAACGCGTTTTCTATTTTTTCACGTGTTTATGAAGATAAATTTTTCTTCCAAATTTTTACAAAATTAAAGATAGAAAACAAGAAATTTTTTTCTCCAACCAAACGCGCCCTTAACAATTGCACATGGCGGCAGGCCTTATACACTTGTAACGCCCCGACCCGACAAGGGTAAAGGAATCACAAGTAATGGTGTCATATCAAAGCAAACATAAATATCCAAAAGAAATCTCAACATAAATATTGAAATAATCCAAGTCAAATGACTTCAATACATAGGTCCCAGCGGAAAATAAACTCCAAAAGAAATGTCTAAAATATAAAGTCTAAATGGCATCATAAGATCAAAGCTAAAATCTCTAAGGTAAGTCCACACAGCACTCATCCCAAAGCAATACCCAGCTCCAATGCTTAGATACCTGCCGCGGAAGAAAAAAAATGCGGCTGAGCTTCAAAAGCCCAGTGAACAGATATACAAGCAAAACGAATGCGGAACGAGAACGAATACGAAATAAAGTGAAAGAAAGATAGTGAAATCATAATCATTTCAAAAGATAAATCAGGATAATAGAATAAGTTTATAGCTAACTACCTCGAGCCCAAACACATATGCCATATCATAAACATATTCATATTCATATTCACATAAGGCAACATTTGTAGGGGAGACCTACCAAAGTTATGAAGGACGTGCATGCACGCAGCATCAATCATCAGATAACATATAGCATATAACATATAATATATAACATATAACAGATCTAGGATGCACCCATACGCCCCACAAACATACATTGATAATATAATATAAATTGAGCTCATAACAAATAACAGATAAGGGACGTGGCAGAACTTCACTCTACTGCCCTAGAGTCATGTCAGAAGTGCATTGCTGACACGGACATGGAACCCCCATGACTAGTTAATAATTTGGCTCGGGTGTCAAACTATCTTAGGTCAAATTAGAATGTCATAACCGACATAGATCATATTTTATCAAACGTTTAATCATGTTTTCAAAACCAAAAGTTTCATATCATATAGTTCAAAATCAAATGCTTTATGATTCAAAAATTAAAGTTCAGATAAGCAACAGCTCAAATAGACACATTAGGGTTCATAGCAAAAGCTTAGGAAATCCTAATACAAAAGTTAACGAAAAGAAAACATTATAAGAAACCTTTACTGAAAAGGTCAGAATATCTGTACCTTATTCCAAAGCAAATGATCGAAAAGTAGAAACAAGGAAAGCAAATGATTACTCCTTCTTCACAGAACCTATACACATTAACGGTCGTACATGTTATTTATGATTCCATAATCGTCGAAATGATCTTTTAATATTTGGCGTTCATACTTAATATATTTAATGATCTTAATACTTTAGGGTTTTATAATTAATATCGTAGATTAGGGTTCATTATGTCATTTATTAAAGTTTAGGGTTAAATGTGAAAATAGTTTAAACGTCATAACTCACACATGAAATAACGAATTAATACACTTAGCTTCAAAACCCTAATCGACTCTCATTTATGTTCTAGGGTTTTCTCATTCTTTAATATCTCATTAATATGCATTTACTTACATGTTACGTCTTTTAATGACTCGTTACTTAACCTAACATGTCATAAAACAATCTTTCCTTTTATGTTTCACCATACACGTTTATGATTTCATGTGACATACAAGTTACTTATTACTCGAATTAATTACACGTTTACACACTTACAAGTTCACTTGACTTATAATTACGCACGCTTATGAGACACGATTCACAAACCATTAGGGGTTGGCATACCTTATTCAGTTTACATATCAAACTAGGGTTTACGTTTACATGACCTTTACTTACTTAATATACTTTTAAAACTCATAGGTGGTTCGGTTCAACTTAGGGTTTCAATTAATAGGTTATTACGCAAGTCTTAACTCATCTACGTACTTAACTCATTCAAGTTATCATGTTTTACACTTTAGTCGAATTATATGCATGGTTCGGTTATAACACATAAGGTTCGGTCCTTATGCAACTCGACATAGCCATGACCCGATTCAATATTACATATTACGTACATAGCTTTTTAATACTTGTAAGGTTTAATCATTAGGGTTTGCCTTGTTTTGGTTCTATTCGGCTCGACACAAAGAAAAAAGAAACACAAGTCGACCAAACGAACCAAGTTACAATACAATAACTTAAGGTACATCAAAGGAAAACAAGAATAGGTTATACCTTGACTTGGTTGAAGCAAAAATCTCGACACCAATGGGTGTTGATATTCGGCCGAATAGGGAGAAAAGAAAAAGAGAGGCAACAATAAACTAGGGTTTCACTTTTGTGTTTATGTGTTGTATATATAGTAGTGTTATTTTTAGTTTAGGCCTGAGGAGGCCTTGGGTTTTCGGCTTGGCCCAACCGAACTCAAACAAACACACGCCCTTGGGCTCTTGAATCCACACGACACAAAACAACACGACCCAAGTTATTTGTGAAACTTCCAATCTTCGTCGTACCAAAATCGATCACGTAATATATTTTAGTTAGGTTTTATTTATTCGTTAGTTAAGTTTTAATTTTCGTTAAATGATATAAATGTATTTTACGTATTTTATAAACTTCGATTCCAAGGGTATTTTAGTCTTTAGTCAGGTTTTAGATTTCCAGGTTTTACAATTCTTCCCCTCTAAAGAAAAATTTTCGTCCTCGAAAATTGAAATGAAATGAAACGAAAACGAAAACGAATACGAAAACGAAATGAGAACATACCAAACTATTCAAAGAAATGAGGATAACTAGCTCGCATCGACTCCTCGGTTTCCCAAGTAGCCTCACGTTCCGGATGATTTTTCCAAAGAATCTTAACGAACGGAATGACTTTATTTCTCATAACTCTTTCTTGCCTTTCTAAAATAGCTTCCGGTTCTTCAGATAAAGACATATCGGATTGAATTTGATCAAACGGATAAGAAGCAACGTGTAACGGATGATAGTTGTATCCCCTTAGGAGTGATACATGGAAAACGTCATGAACATGCGATAACTGAGGCGGAAGTGCTAATCGATACGAAACTTCTCCTATACGTTCTAGAATTTCAAAAGGTCCAATAAATCGAGGACTGAGCTTGCCCTTGATTCCAAAACGTTTCACGCCTCTAAACGGCGAAACTTTCAAAAATACACGATCTCCAACCCGAAATTCCAAATCACGACGATGCTTGTCCGCATAACTTTTCTGACGAGACCTAGCTTCCTTCAACTTCTCTCTAGCAACAGCTACTTTCTCATTAGTGATCTCGATCATTTCCGGACCTTCAATCAAGCGCTCACCTACTTCATCCCAGCAAATAGGTGCTCTACATTTCCTTCCATAAAGAAGTTCAAACGGTGCCGCCTTAATGCTAGCATGCCAACTATTGTTGTATGCAAACTCTACTAAACATAAATATTCATCCCAACTGCCAGTCCATTCTAAAGCACAAGCCCTTAGCATATCCTCTAAGGTCTGTATAGTCCTCTCTGACTGACCATCTGTTTGAGGATGAAATGCCGTACTAAAATTAAGTCGAGTACCCCAAGCTTTCTGCAAACCTTTCCAGAATCGAGAAGTAAAACGCGGATCTCTGTCGGACACAATAGATGCCGGAGTACCATGAAGTCTAACGATCTCTTGCTGAAAAATCTCCGCCAATCTCCCAATACCATAATCCTTTCTGATTGGCAAGAAATGAGCAGATTTGGTTAGTCGATCAACAACTACCCAAATCGCATCATGCTTCTTTCGAGTAAGAGGTAGTCCAGTCACAAAATCCATAGATATTTTATCCCACTTCCATGTTGGAATATCCAATGGCTGTAACAATCCACTAGCCCTTTGATGTTCAATCTTAACCTGCTGACAAATCATACACTTCGACACAAACGTCGCCACATCTTGCTTCATGCCATTCCACCAAAAGTACTGCTTCAAATCCCTATACATCTTGGTAGAACCAGGATGGATAGTGAAAGGAGAACTATGAGCTTCAGTCATAACTTTCTCACGAAGTACCTGATCATTGGGAACACAAAGCCTATCTCCATACCATACAATACCGTCATTATCAACCTTAAACTCCGTCTGTTTACCTTCTTCAATATTTTGCACCACGGCCCACAGCTCGCCGTCATCTTTCTGAGCCTCTTTAATTTGCAGTATAAGGTTCGACTCCACCTTCATACTAGCCCAGTATCCATCAAAACCTCGTATACATAGCTCAACATCAAAACTTTCTAAGTCACTAATAATCATAGGCTCAATCTTGATACTTGCAAGAATGCCTGATTTCCGGCTAAGTGCGTCAGCAACAACGTTAGCCTTACCTGGATGGTACTGAATGTTGGTGTCATAATCCTTAAGAAGTTCTAACCATCTTCTTTGTCTCATGTTAAGTTCCTTCTGAGTGAAAATATACTTGAGACTCTTATGATCAGTGAATATATCACACGTCTCTCCATACAAGTAATGTCTCCAGATCTTCAACGCAAACACCACCGCAGCTAACTCAAGGTCATGAGTTGGGTAATTCTCCTCATAAGGTTTTAGCTGCCTCGAAGCATAAGCTATTACCTTTCCATGTTGCATCAAAACACAGCCTAATCCTTTCTTAGATGCATCACTGTAAATTTGAAATCCTCCAGAACCAGTTGGAAGAGTCAAAATAGGAGCTGACACCAATCTCCGCTTCAACTCTTCAAAACTCTTCTCTCGTTCATCCGTCCATACAAACTTTTCACCTTTCCTCATCAGTTGGGTTAAGGGTAGAGCTAAGCGAGAGAAACCTTCAACAAAACGTCTGTAGTAACCAGCAAGTCCAAGAAAACTCCTGACCTCAGTCACTGTCGTAGGTCTTGGCCATTTAGTGATAGCCTCAACTTTAGACGGATCCATGGTGATACCATCAGCTGATACAATATGACCAAGGAACGCGACTTGTCTTAACCAAAATTCGCACTTCGAAAATTTGGCGTACAACTTCTTCTTCCTCAAAATCTCCAAAACTATCCGTAGATGTTCTTCATGCTCTTCTTCAGACTTGGAGTAAACTAAAATGTCGTCGATGAAAACAATAACGAACTTGTTGAGGAACTCATGGAAAACACGATTCATCAGGTCCATAAACACAGCAGGCGCATTGGTCAAACCAAAAGGCATAACGAGGAATTCGTAATGACCATATCTGGTACGAAACACGGTCTTAGGAACATCTTGCTCCTTCACACGTAACTGATGGTAACCAGACCTCAGGTCAATCTTCGAAAAGAACTTAGCTCCTTGTAGTTGATCAAACAAATCATCTATACGCGGCAGAGGATAACGGTTACGAATGGTAATACGATTGAGTTCACGGTAGTCGATACATAAGCGCATGCTTCCATCCTTCTTCTTCACAAACAAGACAGGTGCACCCCATGGAGAAACACTGGGGCGAATAAATCCATTTTCTATCATCTCTTGCAGCTGTTCCTTCAACTCCTTCAGTTCTACAGGTGCCATGCGATACGGAGCCTTCAAAATCGGTTCAGCACCAGGAATTAACTCAATGCTAAACTCAACTTCTCTAGCTGGGGGAAGACTAGGGAGTTCATCGGGAAAAATGTCGGTAAATTCGCAAACAACTGAAAGATTTTCAATGTTAGGACTCTCCAAAGATGTGTCCTTAACAGATGCTAGAAAACCTTGGCACCCATGAGCAATCATGGTCCTTGCCTTCATAGCGAAAATGAGCTTAACGAATTTAAGAGGTTGAGAACCATGATAAACGAATTCAGGATGTTTTACGTCTCCAAAGATCACCGTTCTAGCATAGCAGTCGATTGAAGCTCTATGATAAGCCAACCAATCCATGCCTAGAATGATATCAAAGTCGACCATATCGAGAGGATACAGATTTGCAAAGCGAATACGATCATCAAAACGAAGAGGACACTTAACGTATTTTTGATCAATGATCACGTGGTTTTTCATAGGCGTAGAAATCGATAAGTGATTTGTTAACGGTTTGGGCTTCATATTAAGTTTCTTAGCAAATGTGATAGATATAATGGAGTGTGTGGCACCGGTATCAAATAAAACGAAGACAGCATAATCATCAATGAAAAGAGTGCCCGTAATGGTACCTGAAGTGCGCTCCGCCTGGTTACGAGTAGTAGCATACACACGTCCAGTAGTAGTCGGCGGCTTGATGTAGTTTCCAGGAATCGCCGGGTTCTTCTTAGGGTAATCTTTAATCTTGTGAGCAGTGGAGCCACAAGCAAAACAACCACCATTGGCCTTGAAACACTGTCCCGGATGAGCCTTTCCACAAGTAGTACAGATAGGTGGGGGTGGCAAAACTTCAGCTGTCCTCTGTTGACCTGAAGATCCTGAAGCACGACTCTGATTTGCTCCTCGAGCTGACTGATCCTTGTTGTAACGCTGGTTATTGTTACCTTGGTTCTGACGATCACTTCCATTCTTACCAGCATTTCTATTATCTTGACCCCTCGTCTCAGGGCGTCCAGTGTCAACATTCCTTCCTGACTGACCCCGCTGATCATAACTCCTATCCACTTGACCGCTCGAATCATAACTCCTACCAGAATTTCCCTTATAGTCATTGCCTTGAGTCCTACCTTGAATTCGATCACCATCGCGATTACGCTTGTTGGAACCCGAAACCTCATGAAAGATCTCAATGTTACGAGCTGCGTCATTGCAGGCCGACACATTCTCATACTCAATATTAAGTAGTCGGTCCAACACCCACTTCTTTAATCCCCACTTGAAGTGCTTAGCTTGACGCCTACCATCTCCAGCAATAGCTCCCACAAAACTCACCAGCCTCATAAACCTACTCATGTACTCATTGGAATTCTCATAATCAAACTGGTAGATTGCCTGATAATCCCTCTCATACCTTTGCTGCTCAGCATCAGGGAAGTAACGGTTATAGAAGATAGTCCGAAACTCAGTCCAGGTACAAGTCACAGCAAAAGCATCTCCTCCTCTTGCTTGTTTAAGTGCCTTCCACCAATTTAAAGCATCGCCTTCCAACTTAAAGGCAGCCAAACGAGTCTTAAACTCGTCTCCACAACCCAATACTTCAAACAGCTTCTCAATATGAGTGATCCAGTCCTCGGCCTCAGTAGGAGTAGCAGCAGTGCTAAACGAAAGAGGCTTGAGCTTACCGAAACGCTCGAGCCAAGTGTGAATACCGACGGGTTGATTTCCTCCACCACTACCCGAAGCACCATTCTGATTACGAATGTTATTGATCACCTGTTCCATCATCTCAGGTGTAGTAAGACCAGGGAAAAGAGAGTTGAGAGCATTAGCAATCGCAGCATCCATGTTAGTAGCATCATCGTCTCCATCCACGCTACCAGTAGTACGAGTTCGAACCATCTGAACGATTAGCAAAATGAACAAAGGTGAGATACGAAATGGAAGTACGCAGAAGGAATCCTAAAGTCTACCCAAATCCTCACAGGTCAAATCCTAAGCTCTAAGGTCTCAAAACCTAGGCTCCATATGTCACAAATCCTTTTCTTTTCGTTAACTTTTATAAGGTCTCAAAACCTAGGCTCCAGTGAACAGATATACAAGCAAAACGAATGCGGAACGAGAACGAATACGAAATAAAGTGAAAGAAAGATAGTGAAATCATAATCATTTCAAAAGATAAATCAGGATAATAGAATAAGTTTATAGCTAACTACCTCGAGCCCAAACACATATGCCATATCATAAACATATTCATATTCATATTCACATAAGGCAACATTTGTAGGGGAGACCTACCAGAGTTATGAAGGACGTGCATGCACGCAGCATCAATCATCAGATAACATATAGCATATAACATATAATATATAACATATAACAGATCTAGGATGCACCCATACGCCCCACAAACATACATTGATAATATAATATAAATTGAGCTCATAACAAATAACAAATAAGGGACGTGGCAGAACTTCACTCTACTGCCCTAGAGTCATGTCAGAAGTGCATTGCTGACACGGACATGGAACCCCC
Organism: Chrysanthemum seticuspe; assembly: GCA_019973895.1. Classification (NCBI taxonomy): domain Eukaryota; kingdom Viridiplantae; phylum Streptophyta; class Magnoliopsida; order Asterales; family Asteraceae; genus Chrysanthemum; species Chrysanthemum seticuspe. The sequence goes on along the minus strand of BPTQ01000002.1, from coordinate 242,775,957 downwards.
ATGACTAGTTAATAATTTGGCTCGGGTGTCAAACTATCTTAGGTCTAATTAGAATGTCATAACTGACATAGATCATATTTTATCAAACGTTTAATCATGTTTTCAAAACCAAAAGTTTCATATCATATAGTTCAAAATCAAATGCTTTATGATTCAAAACTCAAAGTTCAGATAAGCAACAGCTCAAATAGACACATTAGGGTTCATAGCAAAGGCTTAGGAAATCCTAATACAAAAGTTAACGAAAAGAAAACATTATAAGAAACCTTTACTGAAAAGGTCAGAATATCTGTACCTTATTCCAAAGCAAATGATCGAAAAGTAGAAACAAGGAAAGCAAAGGATTACTCCTTCTTCACAGAACCTATACACATTAACGGTCATACATGTTATTTATGATTCCATAATCGTCGAAATGATCTTTTAATATTTGGCGTTCATACTTAATATATTTAATGATCTTAATACTTTAGGGTTTTATAATTAATATCGTAGATTAGGGTTCATTATGTCATTTATTAAAGTTTAGGGTTAAATGTGAAAATAGTTTAAACGTCATAACTCACACATGAAATAACGAATTAATACACTTAGCTTCAAAACCCTAATCGACTCTCATTTATGTTCTAGGGTTTTCTCATTCTTTAATATCTCATTAATATGCATTTACTTACATGTTACGTCTTTTAATGACTCGTTACTTAACCTAACATGTCATAAAACAATCTTTCCTTTTATGTTTCACCATACACGTTTATGATTTTATGTGACATACAAGTTACTTATTACTCGAATTAATTACACGTTTACACACTTACAAGTTCACTTGACTTATAATTACGCACGCATATGAGACACGATTCACAAACCATTAGGGTTTGGCATACCTTATTCAGTTTACATATCAAACTAGGGTTTACGTTTACATGACCTTTACTTACTTAATATACTTTTAAAACTCATAGGTGGTTCGGTTCAACTTAGGGTTTCAATTAATAGGTTATTACGCAAGTCTTAACTCATCTACGTACTTAACTCATTCAAGTTATCATGTTTTACACTTTAGTCGAATTATATGCATGGTTCGGTTATAACACATAAGGTTCGGTCCTTATGCAACTCGACATAGCCATGACCCGATTCAATGTTACATATTACGTACATAGCTCTTTAATACTTGTAAGGTTTAATCATTAGGGTTTGCCTTGTTTTGGTTCTATTCGGCTCGACACAAAGAAAAAAGAAACACAAGTCGACCAAACGAATCAAGTTACAATACAATAACTTAAGGTACATCAAAGGAAAACAAGAATAGGTTATACCTTGACTTGGTTGAAGCAAAAATCTCGACACCAATGGGTGTTGATATTCGGCCGAATAGGGAGAAAAGAAAAAGAGAGGCAACAATAAACTAGGGTTTCACTTTTGTGTTTATGTGTTGTATATATAGTAGTATTATTTTTAGTTTAGGCTTGAGGAGGCCTTGGGTTTTCGGCTTGGCCCAACCGAACTCAAACAAACACACGCCCTTGGGCTCTTGAATCCACACGACACAAAACAACACGGCCCAAGTTATTTGCGAAACTTCCAATCTTCGTCGTACCAAAATCGATCACGTAATATATTTTAGTTAGGTTTTATTTATTCGTAAGTTAAGTTTTAATTTTCGTTAAATGATATAAATGTATTTTACGTATTTTATAAACTTCGATTCCAAGGGTATTTTAGTCTTTAGTCAGGTTTTAGATTTCCAGGTTTTACAACTCTACTAGATGATTAACCTTTTTTTGTTCATTGGTGTAAGAGTTAAGACTACCTTTAACGCAGGGCACCTCATACACCATTTAAGTCCACATCAACTCCACATCCTCCCGCTCCTCTCGGATTCATCACTCAAACCCTGTATTATGACTATTGTGATACTGTCTTCTTCTATCTACGTCGGTCATTTTGGTGATTTTATTATCATCGAGCATTTTTTTTAATTAAGATTACCAAAGACCAAAAGAATATCAAGTTAAATTCTAACACAAGTTAGAAGGTGCCGAGTGCACGCTTATAGAAACTAATTAACTTGATTCCCGATATGATGAATGGCAAGTGTTTGTGACGGAAAATTTGTCACTAAGACGTATTAACCATTCAATAGATGTGACATTTAACAATAGTGATAGAGAAACTGTTGCTAATATAGCATGAATGGATACTATTTGAAAGGTGGTTATTTTCACCAAAAAGTGTGAACATTCATGAAGGGTCATGACCTTTCATCAAAAGTCACTTTGTTTACTACAATGTATAAACATGGTTTTGAGTGTTCATTTTTTTTTTATCCATATACAAATTCTCTATAACCAAAGGCCATCAATATGGTAAAAATATTGTATCAAGAAAGTAAACTTTACACGATTGAAGAATTAACTACATCGGTTTTATAAATATAGTTTTTCAAGAATGGTCATACGTGCATATTCGTCTTTTTGAATCTTTTTCCAAGCGTCTCTCTAGTTTTACAAGTTTACACAAATTCACGATTGATCGTATTAATTGTGGGATCAACATTTCTAGTACGCATCCTCTAATCCTATATTTGTTTTAACATGTGAACTGCATGACACTGGTCTTAATATGATTAACTAGCTCAGGATAAAACATAGTTAAATTGTGTGGTTAAATATGCTCTATACTAGAAATCAAAGATACTCTTGATTTGATGGATTATGGTTATAAGAGCATCCATTAGGTTCATGAATAGGTTTAAGAAACTTGAAAAGGTTTATATCTTATTTCAATCATAGTGAGAAATCTATGTGGCATGAAAAGGTCTTAGTTATTAGACCTCTTCAAAAACTCAACATCATTAATGCATGTGTAATGTGGAGCATTTATAAAGTTGTAATACATTTTTATCATAGTGAAAAAAGGTTTATAAAGTCAAAAGGTTTATAATTTAATGATATATGATGACATGCAACACTTATAAAGCTTTATATATTTTAACCATAGTGGATGCCTCAAGTATTTTCATATTGACAATCAAGGAAATATGATTTTGGTGGATACTATAACATAAATATGTGTTGCTTTAAATTGCAATCATGGATATATATAGACTATAAGGTAGACAAAATGTTTTTTGTTTTATTGTTTTTTTTTTTTTTTTTTTTTTTTTTTTTTTTTTTTTTTTTCTTTTCGCTTTTTGTTTTTTTGTATTTTTTTAATATTTGAATGATGAATTTGGAAATATTTGTCGTTAAATTTGAATGACTGGCATGTGGGTAAATAATCTTACGTACGGTTATTTTCCCGCAAAGGCACATGAAATAGATAAATTATAATTTGGCATGTGAAATATATTTTGATGTGTAGCTTTAACTTTGAAATTTCCAAGTCTTCTACAAACATACAGTAACATTAAGAACGTGCTTCCATGTGGCATGGAAAATTATATTCTCAGAATTAGGAATTGTGCAATGATCTATTAATTACCCTGTTTACTGCATGTTCCCGTGTAATTTTAGCGTTAATTGCCATGAGAATACTTATGGTGTGTTTGTTCAGGATAAAATGATTGATACAATACTACGTCGTAGTTAATTAGTCCTCGCTTATTTGTTTGCGTTGAATTATGGACTACCTTTTATATGGTTACAAGATCTATATGGATGTTGGTGGTAACTAAAAATTGACGGTTTCTTTTTCTGAAAACATTGATCGATTAAAGGGAAAACTATGAGTCACTTGGTTTCATGCTTTCAAAATACATCAATCAAGGTATATCATAATGTTGCTTAATGATAGTCAAGTTGAATGAAATCATAATCAGTGCTACTCGTGGATATATGTGTTGATAAATAATCATATTAATGTTATTTTAAAGAAGCAACTCAGTCATCTTTATCAAAACTGTCAACACATGAAGATGTTGCAATCAATTCTACAAGAAGATACAGTCCACATGGAATGCAGATTCTACACAGAAAAAGTTTGATACAATGTAACCCAATGTAATAGTTAGCTTTCTATTCAATGTAACAGTACAATATATATAATGTAAAGTAGCAGAAGTAGTGTAGGTGATAGTAGCTTAGTTGACTTTTATCTTTGACTTGTATCTTGTATAAGTACTACTCTGTAGTATCATTTCAGTTTAACGAGAAATCACAACTTCATTCACTTTATTCACAATTCGATATGGTATCAAAGCACAATTAGCTCCGGCCATCATGTAACAAACTCCGACAACCACTCAACAAACTTTGACCATCATCTAACAAACTTTAACTAACGATCAACCACCACAACACCACCATATATCATCCAAAACCACTAAATTTCTCCAAATTTTATCACCACAACACTTAAATCATCATTCTAATCACAATCACACAATCAGAATTGATCAAAACAACCAAAATACATTTAAGATTCATCAAAATTCATCATAACCAATCTTCCCGCCAAAACTTATAACCACCTTTCTTGATAACTTTCTGCCATTAACACTTTCACAATCATCGTGACAAACTCAAATAACAACACAAACAGTCTATCTTCATCAATGCAACAACCAAACACTGATGATGTCAACTCTATTCATCATCCCCTGTACTTTCACCAAAATGATCACCCTGGTTTGATTTTGATCTCCAAGAAACTAACAGGATCAGAGAATTATAGCAGTTGGAGGCGTCTATGATGATAGCCTTGAATGTTAGGAACAAGTTGAGACTGATCAATGGAGAATTTGATGAACCTTCAACAACTTCACCCATGAGATCTCTATGGGAAAGGACAAATGATATGGTGATTTCTTGGATACTCAATACAGTTTCTAAAGAAATTGGCAATAATCTCAGTTTTGTGAACTCTGCTGCTGCATTGTGGAATGAATTAAGTGAACATTACTCTCAGTTGGATGGTCACAAAATTTACCAAGTCTCCAATGAGATAATCTAATTGAAAAAACTTAACACACCAGTTGAATTGTACTACCACAAACTGAAGGGATTTTAGGATGAATTGGATGCTTTAGAGGCCCCTTATGCTTTCACTTGTAGATGTGATTGTGAGAATGGCAAGACCAATGGTGAAAGAGAGAAAAGGAAGAGATTGATCCAATTTCTCATGGGGTTGGATGACAGTTACACTAACATCAGAGGTCAGATACTTCTAATGCAGCCACTACCACAAGTTTCCAAAGCCTACAGTATGCTCAGACAGGAGGAGAAGCAGAGGGATATACCAAAATCCAATCCAATATCACTTCGCACAGCCCTCAATACCTACAGCACAAACAGACACAATCAGTTTCTAAAGTCAAACACCACAAATGCTACTGGTCAGTCATCAAATGGATACAAGAAAGCACCATTCAGGAAGGGAATCACTTGTACAAACTGCAAGAAAGAAGGACATTATGGTAATGAATGCTACAAGATAGTTGGATACCCTCCTGTTTACCCATTACATGGCAAATTTGTACCGCCATCTCAGAGGACACAACAACATTATAAGGGTTCAATGAATGCAGTCATGGGGGTGAAAAATCTAAGCAAGAGAATCACTCAACTCCTCTCAATATGGCTAATACTTCAGGCAACTTAACTGACCCATATGTCTTCACCAGAATGGATCAGCTACAGAACCAGTTGAATCAAGTTCTTCTGATGATTCATAACCAAAATCAAAAGGAGTTTACTGCTACAAATCACCCACACATGGCAGGTATAAAGTATATTTTCATTGCTTCTTTTTCATCTGGTATTAAGGAAATATGGGTAATTGACAGTGGTGCTACTGATCTCATATGTACTTGTCTCACTTTAATGTTTGACTTACAACACTGCAAACACCCAACCATAGTTTGCTTACCAAATGGACAAACCACATCTGTCACAATCACTGGATCAGTTCAAGTCACACCAAACCTCATCCTTAAAAGAGTTCTCTACATCCCAACATTCACTTACAACTTAATTTCCATCAGCAGACTTACCAACTCCACACACTCATCAGTCAATTTTACTCACAGTCAATGCATATTTCAAGGCCATGATGGCTCCAAGACAGCTGGAACACTACATGGTGGACTCTACATACTCACACCAACTTCACCTACAAAGACTGGCATCTCTACTCCATCTTCTGCAACAATTCTCACCAATAACAGTTCAGCTTACCTATGGCATGCAAGACTTGGCCATCCTTCCTTTCAAGTTCTAAAGAAAATCAAGTCAATTTCTCCTATTTTCCGTTGTAATACAAACTCAAAATGTACTATATGTCCTTTAGCCAAACATCACCTTTTACCATTTCCAAACAGCAATTCTCATGCTAGTAGTATGTTCTCCCTTATTCACATTGATGTATGGGGTCCTTATAAATACCCAACACTCAATAAATGTAAATATTTCTTAACCATTATGGATGATTTTTCTAGAGCTACATGGGCATACTTCATTCCTACTAAACATCATGTATACACAACCTTTCAAATATTCAACTCCTATGTGAATACACAGTTTAAAACCAAAATTCAAACAATTAGGAGTGTTAATGGCACATAATTCATAAACCAATCCTTCACTGATTTCACTCAATCACAGGGTATAATACACCATACCTCATGTGCATACACCCCACAACAGAATGCAAGAGTTGAATAGAAACACATACAACTTCTAGAGATGGCCAAATCAATCTATTTCCAATCCAAATTCCCAATTCACTTATGGGGATATTGAATTCTAGCTTCCACTTACCTTATCAACAGATTACCATCCAAAGTTCTAAATCACAAAAGTCCATATGAAATGTTGTATCATACACTCCCAATTCTTGAAAATCTCAGGATCATTGGATGTAGGACACATGTCTACACTCACACTCATGACAAATTTGAACCAAAATCAACCCCAATTGTCCTAGTATGATACCCACCCAACCAAAAAGGCTATATCTTATATGATCCCAAAACACAGAAGAATAATATTAGTAGAAATGTCACATTTCATGATCCTTTTACATCACCATTACAATACTCATAAATGCATCCACCAACTCCTACACAACCACCACTATCTCCATCACCAATACCATCTTCTACTTCTATCCCAAATACACCACCCAATCTTACACCAAACACTCATGTTTCAGCCGTCACACCACAACCAGAATCTGAACCAAACACCACCACCAATACTCCAATCATACACATTTCACCTATACTTGAACCAACACCAGAACCTCAACCATTACCACCACCACCACCTTTACCTATCAGAACCTCAACAAGGACCAAGACAATACCCAACTCTCTCAAAGACTTCCAATACACACTACCATCATCATTTATCAATAAAAATAGACCAAACATCATCATTCTAACTACCTTAGTTATTCAAACCTCACCCCCTACCACACTCTTTATCCTGAGTACAGATGTTGTCAGTGAACCACAGTCTTATTCCCAAGCTTCCAAACACCAGACTTGGAGAACAGCTGGACAAAGAACTTCAGGCTTTGGAACAAAACAACACATGGACCTTCACCTTTCTTCCTCCTAGAAAAACTCCAACTGGATGCAAATGGGTTTACAAGATGAAATTACATGCCAATGGTAATGTTGAAAGATGCAAGGCCAGATTAGTTTCTAAAGGTTTCAACCAATAGGAAGGGGTAGATTACACTGAGACCTTTGCACCAGTTGCTAAAATGGCAACTGTGAGGACATTGATAGCCATTGCAGTTCATCATGGTTGGTCCATATAACAATTAGATGTCAATAATGCTTTCCTCCATGGTGAATTAAATGAGGAAGTATACAAGACTATTCCACCAGGCTACTCCAAACCTTTACCACCAAACACTCTTGCAAACTCACAAAATCCTTATATGGTCTGAAACAGGAAAATGGGCAGTGGTCTGAGAAATTAACTACATTCTTTGTTAAACTTGGGTTCAAGAAAAGTTATGTTGACACCTCCCTCTTCACCATCAATCATCAAGGCTCTATCACAGCATTATTGGTATATGTTGATGATATTCACATCACATGCAAAGATACTTCATTCATCCAACATATCAAGAGCCAACTTCACCACACCTTCAGCATCAAAGACTTAGGACACATCCACTACTATTTGCGCATAGAAGTCTTAAGAATTTCTACTGGTTTGGCAATGAGTCACATAAAATATGCTTTGGACTTACTCAAATTTGCAGATTCTCTTGATCTTAAACCTGTTGCTACTCCTATGGATCCTATCCTCAAACTTAATGATACAGATGGTGAACCTCTTTCAGATCCCACTTACTATAGAGCCATTGTTGGGAAACTTATATACCTCACCATAACAAGACATGATCTTTCTTTTGCTGCTCAAGCACTTAGTCAGTATTCTCATTGTCCAAGAACACCACACCTTGCTGCATTACAGATGGTCCTCAGATATCTTTAGCTTTGCCCAGGACAAGGTATCTTCTTTCCAACTTTAAACAACATGGAACTTACCACCTATTGTGACAGTAATTGGGCCAGCTGTGCAACCACAAGAAGGTCAGTCTCAGGCTATGCAATCTTCCTAGGAAGCTGTCCTATCTCATGGCAATCCAAGAAACAATCAGTTATATCTAGGTCATCAAATGAGGAAGAATACAAGTCACTAGCAGATAGCATTTGTGAAGTTTCATGGGTCAAATGTCTTCTTCATGATTTGGGCATTCAAATGCCTACTCCTACATTGGTTATGTGTGATAATTCATCCACTATTGCTTTGGCCAATAATCCAGTCCAACATGCAAGAACTAAACACATTGAGATACAATGCCACTTTGTTAGAGATAAAAATAAAGAGTGGACAAATCAAGCCTGTCTTTGTTCCATCCCAAGCTCAAGTTGCTGACATCTTAACAAAAGGACTAAGCAAGTTTCTTCACTACAAATGTCTTTCCAAGTTGAGCATCTGTGATCCATACACAGTGCCAACTTGAGGGGGGGGGGGGGGGTGGGGGATAAAGAAGCAACTCGATCATCTTCATCAAACTGTCAACACATAAAGATGGTGCAGTCAATTCTACAAGAAGATATAGTCCGCATGAAATGCAAATTCTACACAGAAAGAGTTTGATACAATGTAACCCAATGTAATAGTTAGCTTTCTATTCAATGTAACAGTACAATATATATAATGTAGAGTAGCAGAAGTAGGGTGTGTTTGGGGAGGGGCTTATGGGGCTTGGGCTTCTAAAATAAGTCGGCTTATAAAATAAGTATCGTTTGTCATGCGGGCTTATTAAATCATAAGCGCCTAAAAGGGGCTTAAAACTTTAGCCTCATAAAAGGGGCTAAAAACTTTAGTCCGGTGCTTATAAACCATAAATTACATATTTACCCACAAATATATCTAACAAATACCATAAAACTCATTTAATTATATCCTTTTTAGTAATTTTGCAATAATAAGCCGCAACCCATATGCTAAACAAGTCTACAAAAATACAAATTTCAACTTCGGCTTATAATAAAAGCCCTAGCCCCAGCCCCAGCCTATTGCGCCAAACATACCCGTAGTGTAGGTGATAATAGCTTAGTTGACTTTTATCTTTGACTTGTATCTTGTATAAATACTATCGTTTCAGTTTAATGAGAAATCACAATTTCATTCACTTTATTCATAATTCAATATATTTCATATCTTGTTCATGCGTGTTGTATATCTGCAAATAGATTCATGCATGATAATTTGTGATGAGTGTATTATATCTCATCTGCGTGATCTACGGTAGATATTCTGGACAATGGATTTTCATTTTGTTTCTTTATTTTTAAGTGACACAAAGGGGATGTGTTCACTAGTCATCATCGAATAAGGATAAAACGTGTGATATGCATGTGAAATTCATTTTGGAGAACATGATATATTCTGTGAACAGTATATTTCATGCATGCATGTTGTTAGTAGTCTAAATGCAAATCGGATATTATTCTAAATCCAATTGAACCAGTAGGCTTGTCGACAAGGATGGAGCTAGTTAGGTGACTAGTGGTATTGGGTCACCCCTAATTAACTCACTTTATTCATTAGTTATTCAGTATAATAGTTAGTTTCTTACGGCCGGAGTAATACTTTTTGCAATCAACCCACTTAATCATATAGATATGTGGATTAAAGTTCAAAAATCAACAACTTGAACAATCAAATACAACAATAAAATGAATTTACTTGTCAAACTACGCTTTTCTAAATTTAATTTATTCTTATTCATTATGGTGTTAGGTTGAATCATGGTTTTAAAAAAAAATACATCATTGAGCGATATTTTTCACTATAGTTTTTACGTCAAGTTCGGCATCCCTTAACTTAAAATTCTGGCTCCGGCCCTGCTTGTCGACAAGGTTATTACTTATTGTTTTTTTTACTTGGAAGTGAACATAAGGCGCCATATTTGCTGTAAAATTATTTGGGTGATTATAATTTGCATTAAGTTGTTAATCTCCTTAATTGGTAATTATATGTCAAGTGGCTCAAGTTTAAACAGTTTTGATCTTTCATGTTGATTAAATTGGTTAGAATTATTACCAAAAGGAAGATATGAATGACCAACTAGACCCAGACATTTTATGGTACTGAAAACTGATTCTTTAAGGAACTGAAGAAACCATATATTATTGTTGTAATATTATGGATCCGTGATCCATTAATATTTATAGATGCAAGTTGGATAATTAATTAAGAAGACTAATTAAGAATCCACAAATGATGGTTATTAAGCTTGATTGGGTGTTTTAAAGAAGCATAATGGAAAAGGACTATCAATAGTTTACCGCTTAACAAAAGGGTTAGCTAGTGACTTAGTGCACAAAGTCGAAAATATATATGAAATAAAAGTCCCTGTGGCCTTAATACGAAAATATGTTTTCTTTTTTTTTGGGATGGGTGGTCATCATCGCTAGTGATTTGAAAACTGAAATTGGTTTATGTCTAATTAGATAAACAGGTAGTGAGCACAAGACATGAGAACATGACAATGGATTACTTGATGGCTGCTTAATCAACGTCTCCATTACTTTCATGGATATTTAATGATTTTGTAATATAAGAAAACATAATACCTATATCTCTACTATTTATAGAGAGTGTATCTCTTTTCTTGAATTTGAATCTTAAAACTTAAATTTATGTAGTTTTTCTAAATATGTTTAAAAGTACATAATCTGTTAAATATGTTTTGTAAATTCAATAGTGATTTAAAATACTCAAATTTTCTAAACGTATCTTTAATTAATACATGATGAACATAAAACTTGAATGTTCATAGAAGAATATGATTCAGTTTAGGTAAAGTGATTTGCTTGCTTTTGTTTCGTAAGTTATGTTGTTTCTAACATGATCTTCTCTGCAATCTGCTTTGCCTTAAAAGGACTAGATTTATTTCAAACATTTATAACTAAATTCACTTTATGGAGCTACAGTATGTGTTAAGTGGTAAAATAGCTGATGTTAGTGAAATCTTTTTCTTTAGGGTGATACAAACGGTTCTGCGACGGGTGGAGATGCATCGGGCAAGAAAGATGCAGTTGGATCCCAGCTTGTTCCAAACGCACAGGTGAGGAAACCGTTTTTTGTATTATAGTATCAGTTCTTACAATTGAATCTTCTCTTATTGTTTTTTGCCGCTTTCATTTTTCTTTATTTTTATATTGGTGTATCCATTTGCATGCAGTACGCTCATCAAGGACATATCTTTTGCACAAGGAATGAATTTTTTGAATTCAAACGTTTGACTTCCAAGTAATTTTTCACTTTCTCCCTTGCCAAGCTCAGGTCACATTTCTAGAATAGCACTTAATTACCCTTTGAAAGTACATCAAATATCATTTTAGGATCATATTAAACATAGATTCCCCAATGGAATTATTCAAGTATGATAAGCTATATATACCTTTTTAAGCATACAGAAATCTAAAACTAATAAGCGTAAGGAAAAATGTACTGTAATATATTGTTTTTCTAGAATACTAGGGTATTCCAAGGTAGCTTATGTTTTCACACTGTCCTGTGGAACTATGTGTTCATGTTTACGTATACTGTCCAATAAGAAGTGGGAATTGGGATAAAGGGGATAAAATTGGACAACCACAGATCGAAGGGAAGACAAGAAGAATAGGGACTTAATTGGCAGTCACCTTCAATGATTGTCAGAATTGTTGGAGTATGCGAGATGAAGGAGATGGTTCATTAAGTGGATGGTATTGATCAAGTAAAGATATTAAACAATTGCACATGGCGGCAGGCCTTATAATCTACTAGATGATTAACCATTTTTTGTTCCTTGGTGTAAGAGTTAAGACTACTTTTAACGCAGGGCCCACCTCACACACCATTTAAGTCCACATCAACTCCGCATCCTCCACTCCTCCTGACTCATCACTCAAACCTTAGCCTGTATTGTGACTATTGTCTTCTTCCTCCTCTGTCGTAACACACCTCATGCGTGACTCACGCCCTCCATGTTGGCCCACCTCACGCGTGACAAAATGCCGGGATACGGGCAGTATAAGTTCTGCTATCTAACCCTGTGTTAAGGAAATAAATTATGGCCCGTGACTTGCTACAGTAAACATCACTATGATGATTAGTTTTTAATGATTTGTGAGTACTTCTTGATAAACCCTAGCAGAGTCTATAGTTTCCATCCTTAAATATATATAGTTAGTATGCACATCCTTTTAGCTTGGCTGGTTAAATTACTTCGAATATCCTTTAGGATCTGTTAAGTTTGTATGTGATAAAAGGATTTATGGACTAGGGACCAATTATGCTATTCGCCATGTATAATTTTGTTAAATACTCTATAATCAAATTCTGGTGAACTGAAATTGAGTTGTACAGAACCTGATTGAGATATACTAGTCTACATCCCAAGAAATATATACCTTGGGACTTTGAGACGAGATTATATTAACACGACTTTTGAAAGTTATACAAGGCAGAATGGTTATGTAAAAGCACATGTCCAATGCTATTATCATGCTATTAACTAAAATCAAGCAATATTCAATAATGAAAGCAATAGCTATTCCAATCAGTTTCTGAAACCTAGTTAGGGCATTGCATTCCAGTTGCAAAATCTTTGATATTATAAGATATGCAAGGGGCGAACCATGTATGTTATTAGACTGACGGCATTTTAAAACCATCCGTCACTGATATGCTTAGATATTAACCATTCTGTATTGAATATTTTGTAGCCAAGAAGACAAGAACTAGTTTTTCTATACGAATCTTGAACTAGTGTGGGATTTTAAAGCTTCTTTTATTTACTGATTCATTCGATTGCTAGTAACGGGTCAGTAAACTGACAAACAGTGTTCCCTGTGATTGGTATTTTTAGTATTATATAGGTTAATTTGCATATTAGTCTTACGTACAACATGCCGTGATCCTCCTGGTTGTTTTAAGTTGGGGCGGGAATAAGTTATGTGGTGGATGATATTTCTTCAGTTTAATTCATGTGTTGTTGAAATATATTTGTAAGTTTTCATTATTAGATGCGCTCCGTGTTTAAAAGACTAGTTATATTATTTAACTCTTTGTCGATAATAGTTGGATAACCGCGCACAGCAGCGGCGATAAATATAGTTATATAATAAATATAGTAAATGAATTGCTAACCCAACCCTCCTCGCAATTCCCTACCCGCTTAGTGAATTCATTTCACAACACTACAAATGTATATGTTTTAGTTCTATGTGTTTGTTTGGGTTTTCCGTATCTTTCCCATGACATCATTATTCCCGCATATAAAAAGACCTTCACAATCTCTTACCCGTCAAACACTTTCCCAAAAGTAAATTATTTTGATAAATAAAGTTTGTATTGATTGAAATAAATGTTAAAGTTATAAAAATTTGAATCAAAATATAATAAACCTACTAAAAATATAAAAACTAAAAACTAATAAAAATATATCAAAATGGATGTTGAATTAAAGAGCTCAAAATTTTAAAAAATATGGTGAAATTAAATCATAAAAAAATTAAATAAATTAAAAGATATTTAAATTTAAAAATAAATGTGATTAATTAGTTAAAAAGCGACATGTGTCACCCCATTATTGGAGCTCCTTATTTTAGTTTGTTAAACCTCCTCCCTATTTGTTGTTTTTTAGTTAAATAAGCGACACATGTCACTCAATGATTGGAGTTCCTTATTTTAATTTTTTATGGAGCCCACAACTTAAATGCTTTATATAGTATTATAGATTAAGTTCTGCATTTTTTGTGTTTCTCTTTTAGCTATGTTTATGTTTTCTTCATAAAATCAGTAATTGCTTTATATATGATTGCACATTTGCACCTTGTCGTTATTCTTTTTAACCAAGTATCTGTAACACAGAAAGTACACCAGTTGAAGCTTTTTTACTTGCTATAATTCTTGTTTTCTTCCCTTTCCAAAACCACATTACTAACTTCGCTTTAGTATATCAGAATATAGCAGCTAAAACCAGATTTTTGTGGGAGTGGTTTATATCATACATATAATACAGTAATAGATGTTACTTTTCTTGGAGTAACTTAATCGTGCTTTAGTTTAAGGTACATGATTTAACAATTTATATGGAAATATAAAGCAAAGGGCATCGAGTCGACCAGGGACGGAGCTAGGGGGTCCTGTGGGTGCCCGTGACACCTATGGATTTTTTCGATTTAGTGTTAATTTAAAAAAAAAAAACATCAAATTTTCTGAAATACATCTTAAATGACCCCGGTCAATTGAAATGTGTTTTTAGTCTTATTTAGTTAGCATCTTAAATTCTATTATATTACGGTTGAAAACATTTCGTGCACCCAGTCATGTTTGTTCCTGGCTCCGTCCCTGAGTCGACACATCTTCATTATTCATTGTTTTGTGTTCTTCTATTTACACTCCGCATTGCTAGATAAAACTCTAGAACCTGGTGATACGTAACAAGTTATAGTCACCCGAGTTTCACGTGTTTGCCCGTTGCAAGCCATCATGTGAGGTAAGAATAATAATTGGCTGTTGCAATCCTTCTGTCCAATCGAATACAGGTTCTCCAACGGCTATTGTAGGTTCTACTTCTGGTAGTGAACCTACTACTGATCCTAGCTACTAGTAGTACGGCTCCATCCCGGGATGACCAAAATAAGAATAATAATTGGGTGGATGATATCAACCTTGTTGATTTAAAGAACAGTTTTGATGTGCTTATGAAACAAGATTCGGTTTCGGAACCTGTGATTGGCACTACGTGTACTCCTGAAGTTGTCTCTAGTTCTTCCAAAACTACGCCTCCATCGCCTATAAAGAACACTCCTATTGCTAACAAAATTGGGAAGCTTGAAAAGCTTATTAATGATAGGAAAGCTACACTTGTGGATGATGATGGTAAAGCTCTTAAAAAGGTTGTTTCTTCAACTAAGGTGGGTAGTAACCTATTCTCCAAGGTGGGAAATGTGGTAGTTTCTGACAGCGAGGATGATGAAGTTTTTGATGATCACATTGGGACGTTGTATTCTGAAAATGGAGGTAAGGAGCATAGTCTTTATAAGCAATGAAAAGCGGATACGGGTGATGGTGGCAACAATTATGATGATGATGATGATTTTGGCCTCTCTCCTGCTCAGTTAAATGCTGCTGGAATTTAAGATTTTGTCTTAACTAGGTTGTTTTATATTTTTTGCATAAATTGTATCTTTTATGCTGGTTTTTGATTTGGAGTTGGTTGTAGCTAGTTGTTGTTTATGGCATGTCATAAATGATTTAGTGGTTTTGTCAAGCGATTGCTTGCGGTTAATGTGGTACCTCAGCAACATTCCATTGTACTTAAACGTTTTTTTTGAAGTAATATATTTTACCGGGTGGAATACCCTTTACCCAAAAAAAAACCATCACGTGAGGTGCCCGTGCTACTAGTTTGTGAGTTAAAATTGGCGGGAAAGGTTGATTGCCTCCTTTCCCGACTATAAAGTCTTCTTTCATTTTTATCATTGTAATCATTCATTTAGTCTTAATCGTTCAATCACGTCAATTTTGGTTTTCATTCAAAAATTTGAACTCCCTAATTGTATTAGTTAGAATGTTCTTCGTTTTCTTTATAACAATCATAAAACCTCTTGGATAAGAAGTACGCATACGAACTACCATCACTATATGGATACTCTGACATGAAATTTGTACCAACATTTTTCAAGTGAGGTATGCAATTCGTATTACTAGATATGTGAAAGGATTATATGCAAAGAAACAATGGCTAACACAACTTTCCTTTACAGAAATATAAAAGGGTCACACCGGTTCACACTAAATGGAATAGGCAAGTGAAAATGAGAAACGAGTACAAATGATAAGTTGGGGACTTCTAGTAAAATTAGGAAAACGTTTGTAAGCCTATAGATACAAACCCTACCTAACTACAAATCACATAACAATCCTGTAAACCCTAATCTTCCCTCTACTCCTCTCGTGTGATCAACCCAAGAAACAAAAGGGTTGAAACCCTTTGGTTCGTCCCTTAGCCTATCGCAAGTCAACCCCAGCCGACTTTAGTCGAATTCCACTAGTCGACTTCTAGTCGTAGTGTTTACCCAATTCCGTACTTGCCAAATTGTATATGTTCGTAGCCCTAGTTCTACCTATGCAGTATCAGTGGATAGTCGACGCAACCCATGTTGTGATTTCCTCAAGAAACCCTAAGGTGATTCGTGTAGCTTCATGAACAAGAAGAAGGCATTTCGTGCATATCAAGAAAGGTCGTAGAGCTTACGTTTTGCAGGATAAAGAAGTAAGTATGCCTAAAGACCCCTTCTTATGTGCTAGATTAGGTTATATATCTGATTTAGAGATCTGTGTACAAGAGTTTTGGTCTGCATGGCCTTTATCTGTTTATTTTTTATTGTGCATGTTTTATAGGTCATGTGGGTGACTACCAATACCTTACAGTGGTATCAGAGCCACCCTAATCATATATAAACAGTTAGGTTTCTTAGTAATTGCTTATATTGCCATAAAATTTAAATATTTAATGTAGTTATGCTAGGGTTTGATCGATTTTTATAATTAGGGTTTTCAGGATTTTTGCTTTTTTTGATAACGATGGTTTAATCATTTGTGTGATTTAAGTAGGGCTTGTATGTTTGATTGTATAAAATTGATCTGTTAGGGTTTTTCTAAATCATAAATGAGTCGACTTTATGAGGATCCAAGGGTTTTCAAGATCAAACATGGAAACCTAATTTGTGTTGTCATAATTTCATACTGGTTTCTTAGAATTGTTTTACTTGTATGCAAGTCTTTTTGTTTCCTTTTATGGTTTAGGGTTTAGGTATTTTGGTAAGGCATAACCTTCGTAAAATTATGATAACACTGTTTTTGGAAATCCTATGTTACCAAATTTAGTTATAAGGAAATGAGATTACTTAGGGGGAAAAAAGACTAATCTGAGATTACCAAAACCCTAGGTGGGTCAATTTTTATGTATCCTAGTCAAATGGGATCATAAAGTTTGATATAAATCTTGGTGACCAAACTATGAGTTTTTAAAAATTGATGTTTTTAAGTTTTGTCGTATTTGAAATATGAGATTCCTAAATTTGAAAACTAGGGTTTTAAAATATTTTAAGCATAGCCGGAGAATTTTGAGAAGTAATGTTATTGCTAAAAAGGTCCATAATAAAATTTTCAAAAGCTAAAACTCGGTGACTTAGGATTTTTGGTTACCTAAATCACACACTTTTAAAATTTAAGTCTTTGAAATCCTAATTAGGGTTTGTAAATTTTAAAAGTCAATTTTTTTCTAAATTGGCAATATGTAGCAATAAGGCAAGAACCGCCATTCTTGGAAAATGACATGTTGCATTGGTGTGCAACAGTATGTGTGAAACTCGTAGTTTACATGTACTATTAGGATGAGCTACATATGTGGTGCATATGTAGTAGGTTCTAGCAAACCATAACTTAAATATTTTTCTCCTGCTATTTTATTGTTATTACATTCCTACTTTATTGTTAATCATGCATGACACGAGCCTGAACAGTAGACCAAAAATATAAACAGTGTGGTTGTGATGTAGCTTTATACTGCTAATATTGTTACTGCTTTTGGGTTTAAGGGAGGCATGTGTGTCATTGTTATTCCCTCTTGTAATTTAATTTTGAGTAAAGTAGCTTTAAATTAAATGTAAACCAAGACATACATGACGCAAGGAAGCCCAGACAAGTTTATGAATTTAGTCAACCTATCAAAAAAAGGTTTGGGAACGATAAATCTAGGTTTAAAAACTTTTTAATATAATACGTAGTAGTACGGAAAATAATGTGAATAAGTTAAAATATAAAATTCACCACCGGTCGCACCACTATTACACCCAGTCTAACCTACTTTACGCTCACGTGTTTTAAAATCTTGTTTCAACTTATATATGTGAGTGTATTGTGGATTAATTTGTAGTATCATTTATAACCCTAAGGGGATATTAAAGCATAAAGTTCGATTACTTTAAAGATTAATTTATTAAGTGCTAAACTTAGTGGGGGTGTTAATGCAATAATGTGTAGTAAGTTAAGAGGGTTGTATATTAACATTTTACAAATAAGTATACTGAACACTAAAACTTATTTGTAAAATGTAACGCGTTGGTTAAAAACATTTATTATCTAACTAATGAAATATGGTTCTCTTTTAAACGACGTTTATCGAACGAATAAATGGGACTAATCACGTATGTAAGATAATAAAAAAATCATAATGTTTAATCGGAATACTAAATCATAATGTTTAGTAGTTTATTATTTATTAAACTTAAAAAGGTGATTATGCGTTATTTAGCAAATCAAGGGGTTTATATTAACATCTACCAAAATTTACAAGCGCATGAAATCAATTCATTAAAAATTATGTAAAATTAAGGAGATCATATTGATTTTACCACCACACAAATTCAAACTGCTTATAACATTTTAAAAAATAGGAGTTTAGCGTGACTAGTTTCAGTTGTTACGGCATATTTTAACAAATTTGATATTTTTTAGTATTTGCTTATTTTGTGGGTCTTTCAAATTAATTTCATTGAGCCACATGATAAGTTGGTACATCACATGGACGAAAGAATTTACTATATGTACTATACGATCATTAAACGATTGGCGTTTTGCCATCGCTAAAAAAAATTGAGGCTAAATCTTAGCCCGTGTACAAGCTCAAAAAGGATTGGCCCAAAACCGTTTAACCCAAATAGAAAAATTACAAAATACACCCCACACTATCTAAGATTTTGCGAAAACTACCCTAAACTTTTTTACTACTTACTATTTCTTTATATAACAAATTTTATATATCAAAAATCTAACAAATATATAGCGATTTTTTTGATAAAAAATATACTATCGGAAAAATCTCTCGGTAACGAACACAACAAGCTGAACAAACTTTGTTTACCGAATATGTAACAAATATCTAGCATTTTTTTAATAAAAAATATACCCGGGCAAGGCATCCGGATTACAAATAAAACGAGCCTGATGTCGATATATTTTTGACATACGTACAAATTTATAAAAAGTGTTGAAGTTTAGTATATATATATATTTTCTTAAATTCTATCCGTTTCTTTAATACCAAATATATCATCGAAAAGATAGCTGGGTCATTCGAACCAAATATTGATATATACTTTTAGCTAACGGGTAAAAAAGTCAAACGGACATCTTTTGTTATGTATTGCACGATCTAATACCAATACAAGGCTAAAGTTTATCGTCACAACAACCTCCAAGACGGCCCGCAACAACGACCACGATATGTTGTAAAATACAAAAACAAAGACCACGATGTGTTGTAAAAAAGACTCGTCTTAAACCAACTGCATAAACAAAGAAACAAGTAAACAAATAAAATAAGATAACTTGCAAACCATCATTTCGTTCTACACACTCCCCACATCTTCTCTATCATATTTTTATTTGTTTCTCGTATATACTAGTTTTAAGGTCCGCAAATTCACGAGTTTTAGTCGTAAATTGAATCTGATTTAACATATAAGACATAATGATTTTGAAGAATATTTAATTTTTGCGTGTACGGGTTATTAAACTCGAGCTTTGACCATGAAATGTCATGAAACCATCCCAATCAAAATCAGAAGGGAATAGATTAGTTTTGACAATAAAATTACACTTCTGCGCATTACGACGGTGGGTACTATGTGATTAAAAAAATTTACGAACAATATTTTGCTATTATACACTTATCGTGACAAAATTTTATAATAAAGATATTTTTTAAATTTTGTTGTAATATCTTTACGCAATAACATACTATTTCATAAAATAATATTAGTTCACCCGCGTGATGTTGCAACAATATACTTATAGTCGCAAGTAGCTAAAACAACAATGTAATAAACTTCATTACATTTTGGACTTTATAAACTTCTATACATAATTATCACTGGTTTCGGCACAACTCAAAATTGTAGTCCAATATATCAGCCCAATACTTCTATACATAAAAATCTTGTTGTGGGTTTGTTGTGGTTTCCAACCTGGTAGGTGATATGTTTTTTTTCTTTTGTTCTTGTTTCTTTTTATTTAAAGATTGTTTCTTGTAAGATCTTGTATTATATGTTAAGAAATCTTTAACAGCCCGAGATCTTCTTTTGTATTTTGAGTCTGTAACAGATTGATGACGGGTATTCTTAGATATGTAAAGATCTATCACAAATAAAGAGACCTGAGATATTTATTTGTTATTCTTTTGTTTTTCGAATTTTGTTAGTTGTTTAGAGATGAAGTTTTTAATGTTAGCAGTTGGTGATGTAGTTGAGTTGGATTTTGATTGTATCTTGTAATTGTATGTTTGTTGAACTCTTGTTGGCAGGTTGTAGTTGGTTGAAGTCGTTAGCTTTCATAATTCTTAATTTTGGCTGTTAGAAACTTGACTTGGTCGATGATGCATAAATAGAGACCAGGAGAAATCAGTTTGTGATACATAGTTTGTAAAATAAGCTTTATTATTTGCATTTTTCACTTGAGAGATGTTTTAAAAACTACATTAATAGTATTTGACCAATCAATTTATGTATGTAGTTGTGTAAAAGTTAACTGTACATAATGCTTTAATGAGTGTATTTACTTAAAACTATTTATGTAAATCTTAAGAAAATAGGAAAAAACCGTAAAAAAGCTGTACAGATAGTATAGATTACTAAGTTCTTAGCCTATATGTCTCAAGATATATTAACTTGACTAGCATTTTGTGCACTGTTTTTCCTACATTTTGATTATCGAAATTAATTAAGTTGGGCTATCTTTCATAACAATACTAGAGAATATATTTATTTGCTTCATTTTGTAACAAAACCTAAATTATATTATTTTTAAAATTAATTACATAAATCATGTGATTTATACATTCTTTTCATCTTTGGTTTAAAATTTCAAAAGTTGCACAGTTCATTTTTATACTTAACCTTTTGTAAGAGACCGGTCCTTTGACCATTTGTTCATTAAAAATATGTCGTTAACCTTCTCATGTCCAAGTCACATGAGGGCTTTTTGGTATTTTCACTAATATTATCTTCAACTTTCATTTTTCTTCTAACTTTTACTTTTCATTAAAATAAAACTTGTAATTTAAGAACACATAATTCATAATCTATCACTAGCCCACACTTACTTTATTCTCTAAATCAAATCCGATTACCCTCTTATATTATTTGCCACCATTAAACATCTTGACTTTTACTTGTTAGTTTAAAACCACAAGAAATAAACTTCACACTGAAATACAGTTTGGTAAATCCTCTGGTTCACAAAAATGATTTTTTTTTTTTTTTTTTTTTTTTTTTTTTTTTTTTTTTTTTAGCTCAAAGTCTCAGGTTCACAACAAATAAGATATTGAGTTGGGAAATGTTTTGGATAATACCAATGGGATGCCAGATTGGATGAGACAGAAGGTAACAGTGTGATTTTCTTTTAAAAACGTTTATTTGAATATGTTTGCAAGTTAGTTTAGCGGTGTTTGGGGTCAATTTTGGATATGTTTATGAATTTTAATTAAAGAAAAAAATATATTTAATATAATAGAAATTAAGGTTGAAGATGAAGTAGCAAAAAGACAAAACTATCCTCACATGACTGGACTTAATTGAATGATTTAACGAACTAACGGTCAAAAGATCGGTGAGTTAAAAAACGTCAACTATAGGGACAAGTGGTGTAATTAGCGAAGTATTAGGACGAAAGGTTAAAAAGTGTGTAAACTACAAGGACGGTTTATATACATAATCAACTTTTATTATACTATATAACATTGATTGAAGTGCTTTGGGAGCCGACATTGTTCCGAAGCCGCGGCTTGGAGATCGGCTTTTCGAAGTGGTCGGCTTGACTTCACTGTGGAGCCACGGCTTGAGTCGACATTGTTCACATGCCGAGCCGAGTTGCTGGCTTATATGGATTAAATAATAGGTTAGTGGATTTCTAGTGGGATTTAAATTATGTGTCACTTATTTATGGTGCTTTGTTGCATGTTGTACACATGTATTTCACTATATGTTTTTATGTTTTTATACTGAAAATAAGATCTAGTTTTTCATTTGATTGGTTTTTTATGCAAAAACTTTTGCACACACAATGTGTGCAGGTAAGAAAATTTTGTCTGAAATTTATGATATGCAAATTTTGCATGTCGATTCTAATCCACCTAACTATGATAATGTGTGCATTTTCAGGTTTTTGATGATGGTGAAGTTGATGGTAGTCCTAAGGTATGTTTTCTTTTTTGTTGGTTATGGGTTTTTAGTGATTTGAGATATTTGTTAGTTTGTAGCTCTCATGTAAAACAATAGGGTATCATTTTTTGTTTGTATGGTGTTTGTGGTAAAAAAAAAAAGAGTGAATAAAGTTGTGTAATTCGTGATAAAGTTGATGCCTTGATTTTAGTGGTTTTGATGATTATCAAATAAATGTGATTCATTTATGTGAATTACGGTTGCAGTTTGTAAAGTTTTTGTTAAATATGGGGATAAAAAAGGATAAAAAGAGTGTTTCTTATATGAATTTTACTCTATGTCAGGTTGGCATATCGAATTTAATCCTCTCATCTCTTATAATTTTTGCGTTTTCAGGTTCTTGATGATGATGATGGTGAGGTTTTGTGTACATCTTTCTTTTTAGTGGTCATGGGTTTATAGTGATTTGAGTTATTTGTTAGTTTACAGTTATGAGATAAAGAAAAATGTCTCATTTTTTTTGCTGTATGATGTTTTGGTTAAAAGTAGAGTAAAGTTGTTTAATTTATGTCAAATTTGTTGCCTTGATTGTAGTGGTTCATGACAGATTTGCATGTCAAATTTTACCCCTATTATAATCTGTGCTTTTTTAGGTTCTTGATGATGGTGGTGAGGTTTTGTGTAAGGAGAATGTTTATGTTGAATTGTGTAGATTTAATTTTTTGATGGTGTTCCTAAGGTATGTTTTCTATTTGTTGATTATGTGTTAATGTGTTTTTGTTACTTAATAGTTCTGAGGTAGAAAAAAAGTATGCAGTTTTTGGTTTGTGTGATGTTTGCGGTTAAAAAGAAAATCAAGTTGTTTGATTTGTGATGGTTTCGATGGCTATTATAGAATGCAGTTTCATGAGACGATGAGTTTTGGTATTTGAGATTTGATTTAAAAGAGTTGAAATTGTGAGCGTTTTGTGAATTTTGTGGATATAATAGGATCAAAAAGTGTTTCTTTTCTGAAAATTGCAAAATTGATTATGGTCTTTCAAATATTTGTGTTGTTAGATCGTGTATGCGGACTTGTTTTTTTCTAACGAATGTAGAATGAAGAAATTAAAAATGGGTTCATTTGTGTTCCGTTTTAATTCAAACAATGGAATTCTCTTTTAAAGAATGTGAAAATGTTATTTACAACTACGCTCAAGGGGTTTGTGTTTATTATAGTAGCCGACATTCTTTATTTCTGTGTGATTCTCAAACTGTTAATTGAGTATTTAATTATGTTTCATTGTGCTTCTGTGTTTTGTTTAAGTTTCTATGTCATGATTGCTTTTCGTGTTATATGGCGTTATAGGTTAAGTTTCGTTGATTTAGGGTTCTTCCATTTTGTCTCTTTTGACAGCCTATGGAAATATGCTTGCAAGAATAGATGATAACAAACAAGTGTGATTCGATTATTGTAGTAATCCATGCATAAATTTTATTAACATTTCACTTGATGCGTGGTTCGGGGTCGAAAAACTTCCTTATCTACGAGCAAGCTTTACAACCCACTAGGCAGTGTACCTAATCGTTGCAGTGTAGTATGGGTAAGCTCAGGGGGTTGATCGTTCTCTAACGGAATAGATATGCTAGTAGAGATGTATGATGAGAAGGTGAGGTTGAGGGTGATTCTTTTTATATTTTTTAGAAAACTAGTAAAAAATCTCGGGGTTTAGGAGTGGGGGGTTTGGTAATTCTATCAACGTTAACTACTAATAATTTGAACTAAAAATTAATTAACTAATGAAAAGAAGAAAAATCTATGAATTGTATGATTGTGTTTCTTATGATAATTAAAAGTGTGTTTACTTAGATTTTTGTACTCCCTAGTTATCTCTTATTGGTCGGTTGAATTGTCATATCCTCATTCTAATTGGTGCGTTGTATTATGTGTTAGTCATTGGGGGTGCCTAATTCCCTAGTTTTATGAATTGTAACTCTCCTCTAGAATATCTGAGATCGCCAAGTACCGTAGTATCTCCCCCGAATACTCTATTATGCTAAAGCTACAACTCACGCAATAAACACAACGATGGCTCAAGTGCATTCTCAAGCTTTTTATTATTTAGGAAGTTCAAGCTCGCAACAATTAGAGAAGAAGCCAGTTTTCCTTACTCTACCGTCTACCAATTAAACCAAGAGACAACCTAACAATAATCAACAACTAGGTTTCATAGATCTAAGCAAACACAATAATAATTTAGCTACGCATGATAGATAAGCATGAACACAAACAAACAATTGACATAGGATAAACATGGTGATATATTAGATTAACAAATTTATCTTTGAGTGTAAAGAAGGGTTTGGAACCCTAAAATACTGCCCAAGTCGGACTATGAACGAACTAGGGTTTGCTCTCCAAAATATTACACATAAAATATAGAAAATTCGAAGTCTATATATAGATATACACTTGCGACGGTGTCGCCTTTAGATGGTGACGCCGTCTGGTCGCCGTCATTAGGGTTTCATTATAGACAAGTCATCGTTGGGACGACGTCAATTGAGGAAGTGTGATGCTGTTGGGCTTCATAAAGGACGTCGTCTTGAAATGAGTCTTGGTAGTCTGGTGTAAAATATAGGGCGACGCCCTCTTGGAATAAGGCGTGACATCGTCATGTTGTAAAACCAAAATATGACATGAGCCGTCGCTTGAGACTTTTTAGAAATCCTTGTGAGCGACGGCGTTGCCCTATGGGTTGGGACACAGTCAGGCGCAGAAATAAGCCTTGAAATCTTGACTTTGTCGTTTTCTTCATGTGTTTGCTCCTTTTCGTCCAAATATGCTTGATTCCATCAATTTGCTTCCAAAAGACCTAAAATTTGAAAATGAGCGATTTTAAGTAGTAACGGATATAAAATGTATTGATTTAGGTCTTAAATGACCCCCTACAAACGTATGTTTTAAATCCTTATCAAATATCCCTACACTTGGAATTTGCTTGTCCTCAAGCAAATGTGCTTTTGACCAATCAATTTATAAGTTAGGGGTCATTTAGCATTGGTTTAAAATAGTTTACAACAAGCACAAGCGTCACAATAGTCAAAACAAGCACGGAAATTATACACTAGTACCTCACAATTGGTGTTTGGATTCTGTCATCTCTCGAGTTAATATGAAATATAATATGTAAGGAAATGGAAGATAAACACTCACTACCTGGTATAGTAAATAGATTACCATAGGCTTGAGAATAGATCAAACCTCCACTGATTTGGCGTAAGCACCTAGGAATAACTATCTAAGAGGTCTTTACAAAGGGTTATAATGTTAGGCTTCGGGTAAGGAAATAAAGGGTTTTGTTTTATAAGGGGATATTTAGTGGTGGAAAGTTAAAAATCTTGTGTTACAAGCATATAAGACGCGGCATTGCTAAGCCAAGACTCGACTTACTAACACTATATAATAACTTGAAACAAAACATAAACATAAACTTATAAACATAAAACATAAAGATAGATATGGATGGTAGCCCGTATGTTTTTCTCATTTTTTATTTTTTTCACTAAACTTCTATTTTCGATTTTTTTTCATACCTTTTTACTCTACCATCCTCTACAATAACATCAAAATAAAGGGATATGAGAGGATCCCTACACTTAAGTTTTTATTTCATTAACACTAATTGACCCGATTTGAAAAGATCAAAACACTTGGAGTACTTAATTACATAGACAAAGGGAAATTGAATTTATCATTCCTTCCCGTTACTCTATAAAATACTACTTTAACCCATGAGTCCCAATCGTCCCAAAACTGTATACAAAGGATATGACTCGACTTAGCAACCATGCAAGTAACTAGATAATTGAACTAAGGGTTTAAACAATGATTACAATAATGCACTAAAGATGAATGCATACAAGGTGGGCTAAGGCGATTTTGGTGTAACATTTGGGGGTGGATTGTAAACAATGCTCTTCATTGATATTCCGGAAACCGGAACATCATGAGAACCGCAAAAAGATAGGCTCTGAGGGGTTAACTAGGGGTATCGTGTACTAAAGATGAGTATACCGAAAGGGTGTGGGGAAAATTACTCAACCGATAGGGTTGACGTAATTAAATTACAGGTTTAAAACAAGGGTTATCCTAATGCCTCTTATCATTTAGTTAATCCTAACTACATGAATATAGTCTCACTAGCGATCTTGGAATGCATCACAAAACAAGTTCTAGAATCTATTATACTACCGATGCACTCACTAAGCATTAGAGATGAATGCTTTTATTCCTAAATATCTAGGGGCGAACCTGACATTTTTTGGGGTGGAATTTGAATGGTATACGGTTTTTGTGTTAGTCATATAATTTCTATCCATGAGAGCTTTATTAAGACTAAAGTTTTACCCGTAAGTGCTATAAAAAATTTTAAATTTGTTGCTAAAATTACCCTAAAAAATATTTCTCATAGTTTATTACGCAATTTACCAAGGACAAGACAAAAATCAAGTGAGTGAATAGTTTCTAAGTTCCCGTTTTATTCTTCCTCCCTACACTTAAACTGAAAATTGTCCCCAATGTTCCCCAAAAGTATCAAAGTTATGATAAAGAAAGGTAAATAAAAGAGAAAGAAACTAATACTCCCCTGATTAGCTCGGTAGGATATGCATAAAGTTGCGGTTAAATCCTCCTCCAAGAAGAATGAGCAAGTAGTAAGTGTTGCTTCCATCATGTACTTCATCTTCTTGTCTAATATAACCTGCACACTTTTAAGAAAACGAAACGAAACCTCGCGTAAAATCGGTGGTATAAACTATATATATAAAAACAAAACTATACTAGAAAGCAAGTAAGATATAATGCTTGTGGAATGGATGTTTGCAGATTTTCTAGAAAATTAAAAATTGGAGGTTTCCAAAAATTACAAATTAGGCAGAAAACAAAACTTTGAATCTATTTATACATTGTCTGACGCCGTCAGGTTGTTCTGATAGAAAGAGCTTGATGCGTTTTCCAGAAAAATTACTTCTTTAAAGACCTAGAAAAATTCCTGTAAAACATCCATTATGACTCGATACAAGCATTTGACTCTAACAAACACACAAATATATACTATTCCAATTATTGTTAATCTCATGTTCATACAAGTTCTAAAAACATATGTGAACTTCCATACACTTATCTTTTTGTAAAATACCTTTATATGCAATTAAGACGAAGTTAAAAACAAAATAAAGCATTTTCACAAAATAAACATGAGAATTAACGTTATTCAACATGTTACTACGCCTTTTATATTTTTAACATAAGAAAACACACACAAACACACTCAAGCACACCCCTCAAATGAGACTTGTAAACTTGGAACCATTTGGGACCTCATTTTTGTAAACTCTGATATTTATATAAACCGAATGATAAATCTTTTAAAACGACTCCATTAGAGTTCGTTTTCTATTGTTATGACTGTCGTGCCATGAAGTAACACCCGGGACTAAACCTTTTGAGTTTGCACGAACAGTCACATGCCACAATTCTACTCAGATTGTTGCCAACGCCACACAGAAACCAAGTTGTTTAAACCTAGCAGGAATTGAACTTGTTAAACAACAATGAAAAAGATATATGAACACACAAACAAAAAATGAAAAACAAACACTTTTCTTTATTTATGAGTCTTGTAGCTAGACTCGAAGTCATACCCTACGTGACTTCATTACCATCATCTTCTTCCTCATGATAATTACTATTGGGATTTTCATAGCTTATCTATGTCTGATTGTGTATTTCTCTAGGAAATCATCATGCCCCCATTTAGTTCTATATTTCGGTCCTAGCTTCACGCATTCTTTATAGAATCTGAATATCTTACTCATCACATAATCTACTCCACTCCTTCTATCCTCCTCATTCCTAAAGTAGACCGATAGCTTAAGTTCTTTCTCATTATTGGATAGTGACAAGAATTGCTCAATCTTGAATGGCATTTGGTAGGCAATCTCATCGGTCTCATCCTTGAATCTGACTATCCTTAATGATGGGTCATAAGTCATTCCGGAGCTATATATGGATGGCTTTACTAGAACTACATGGGACAAGCTAGGATCTATAGTCGTACTAATATCTTCTACAATCACGCAATTTGTTAGGTACATGAAGCTTCCTACATAAATGGGCAATCCCTTAACTTTGCAGAGGAAATTACATCTTATTCTAGGATCTTGCCTATTTGGGATAGGTCTTTTCATCACCCAATTATAGTATGTACTAGTCATGATGTTTATTGGGAACTTGCGATCGATGTAGGCTTTTGCCACGAAGAGGTGTCCTATGCAACATGGTATGTTGAGATTTCTAGGATTTTCAATGGTGATGTGTGGGGGTCTCAAAGCATATAAGGGACGAAGGTCGCGTACTAGAATTGTGTGGTATGAAAGTTCCTCTTCCATAGGAAACTTGTTGAAGTATTCATCACCTACTTCGTCTACTTATTTAGTTGTTTCATCCTTAGGAGTCTCACTAACCTCAAGCACCGTCTCATGGTTCGCTTCATCATTATTCCTATTCGATCTCAGTAGGGTGATGGAATTGATAGAGTAAACGTGTTTCGATGAAGACTGGTCCCTATTTTCATTTCCTAATTGTGAATGAGCGAAGAAATTGCTTGGGTCCTTAATCTTTACAATGGGAGCCTTTTCAGGGGAATGAGTTGAGATGGCATTAAACTTCTCAGTTGTAATCTTATCAACATGATTGTTAATGGCTTTCAAGAGGTTATCTATCTTCCTATCCATCTCGTCTTGTTGTTGATTAAAGTGATCCGAAAGCTTGGCTATTTGGGCATCTTGAGATGTTGCGAAGTTTCGCATCATCCCTTCCAAGTTACGTTGACTAGGACCATGAGGGCTTGAATCGTATTGTTGGGGCCATGACGAATCATTAGAAGTGAACTCTTTGGTTTGATTCCAATTATAGTCGGGTTTGCCCTTCCATGCCTCTCGGGCTTCATTGAAAGTCCTAGGTCCGAGGGCCATCGGGAATCTTCCTCCAGCTCCGTTGGTGCGCGTAGATGCGTGATAACATCAAATTATCCTGAATATTAAGTGTCAATTTCCCCTGATAATGCTTGTAATTTATATCATTTATATGGATTTATGCTTGTTTTCCATTGTTTTCCACTTTCAGGTAAATTACGAGCATTGGAGCTAAAGAGACGCGAAATTGGAGAATTATTAAAGATTTATCAGAGTATGCTCACTTTGAAGAAGTTACGGCGTAACTCATCTCTCACATTACGCCGTAACTAATGCGTGACTCAGAAAGCCAACTCATCAGAACATTACGGCGTAACTCTCCCAAAAGGTTACGACGTAACTATACTAGGTCAAATGAGGTTCCGTGCCGCTGATAACTACGCCGTAACTCTTGCATAAACTTCGACGTAACCAAAAAATATAGAAGATACGGCGTAACTACCTATAAGGTTACGCCATAACCAGCAGATCTAGTGCAAATTATGAAGAAATAGAAGATTACGGCGTAACTATTCTATTAGTTACGCCGTAACCCATATCTGGCCTATAAATACCCCACGATTTCTAGCATTTCAAAGCATCCCATTTCACACACCACAACCAAAGAACGTGGGAAGAAGCCAGGGGCAGGTCTAGAGGAGCGTACGGAGCCATCTCCAAGGGAGAAATCACTCCCCTACGATAAGCATTAGCATTTTATCTTTTCTTTACTTTCGATTCATGTATTTCGTAACTTTGAATATTGAATTGATTTGTATGGTTAATATGAGCGGCTAAGCACCTCTTGGTGTTGGCCTAGTTATGATTCCTTAATTGTTTTGTTTGCATTTATATTACTTCCGTATAATTATTTCTAAGTGTATGCATGCATAGTTTATTGGTAGCTACCCTTGTTTCGGTAGTTTTGAATGGCGGTAGAGGCTAGTTTCTTAGGAGATATGACCAACTGACCCAAAGTGAGTAGACTGAAACGGAAAGGGTAAGATATGACCAACTGACGACCCTTTCTACTTGTGCGATTTGACCAACTGATCATCTACCGTTTGGATGAACTTAAGAATTAGAGGGTTAGTGTTTAAGTTGCTAACGTCCGGGCACTCACTATTATAAATCTAGCATGTAGCGATACTTAATGACTTGTCTTAGGGGACCAAGAACAACTGGACTTATGAAGGGACACCTGACTTCTCCAGTGGTGGCATCTTTGCTGATAGGTTAGGGCGAATTGACCAAATGTTGTCCTCTCAAATCACCTGAAGTAATTGGAAGTAATTAGACGTAGACATTACTAGCTAGGAGGAATAACTAGGTTAGCACCACACTCCTTTATTGATCACAACCTTTGCCTTTTATTGCTTTTATCTGCTTTAGTAGTTAATTAATTCCTTATCGAAATCATATTAAAATCTGTGACACCTAGACTTAGTATTAATCCAACACACATAGCTCTTGGGACGACCTCGGTTTTACCGAATACTACACCACACACGACCGGGTACACTGCCCCTTAGTGCATTAGGGTAGACCATTGGTATAACAAGACAATATAAATTTTAAAACCTAGTCAGTAAAACCTGCATCAAGTTTTTGGCGCCGCTGCCAGGGAGTTATATTAGAATTTTTATTAAGTCTTCAGTTTTATTCTGATATTATGTCTCTCACTATGAATGATTATCTCACCACCTCTAAAAGTAAACAGGGAATCACTGTTCCAGCTCTTGAAGAAAATGTAAAATTCGAGTTCTGGGGATTATGTCTTGAAGAACTAAAAAGATGCTGATTTTATGGAACCAAGGATGAAGAAGCACACGAGTACATCGCAAAAGTATGTGAGATCGCCGATTTATTCCACGCCCCTGGGGTCTCTAGAGATCATGTTATGATGAGGGCATTTCCTTTTACCCTCAAGGGAAGAGCTAGAGATTGGTTAAAGAAACTACCATCTTGATCTATCACAACGTGGAGTGCATTTAAAAAGGCCTTTCTTAAAGAATACCGAACCCCTGCAAAAATTCTCCAGCAAGTTGATGAAATTAGGAGGTTTAGCTAATTCAATGATGAACCACTGTTTACAGCTTGGGAAAGATTCAATGAAGCCATCCTCAAGTGCCCCGAGCATAAACTCAACAAGCACGAGCAACTGCAAATATTTTACAACGGATTGAACATCAAAACTCGAAAATTATTAGACTCAAAAGAACCTATTCCCTTAATGACTGCTCATAAAGGATGGACAAGAGTTGAAGAAGTAGCTCTCCACTCTTCGTCTT
The DNA here is from genome assembly GCA_019973895.1 of Chrysanthemum seticuspe. Lineage (NCBI taxonomy): Eukaryota > Viridiplantae > Streptophyta > Magnoliopsida > Asterales > Asteraceae > Chrysanthemum > Chrysanthemum seticuspe. Next base: position 242,743,911 of record BPTQ01000002.1, on the reverse strand, counting down.
GGAATGAAGATTAGAATGAAGACCTAATCGAACTACAGTCGCTAATCAACAGTTTGGAGGAATTTGAAGTTGATATGCAATCCCTTACTGAGGAAGAATGATGAGTGTGTAAATACTCATCATTTTTGTACCATTTAAACTGCAAAAACATCTGAAAACACTCAGAAATGCATCAAAATGATAAAAATATTACAAATAAGTGTTTTATGTGTTTTAAATGCAAAAATATCAAAATCTGGTAAAAAAATGTATCAAGTTTGCATAATTGGCAGTTTTAGTCCCCCAAGTTTCAAAAGTTGTCAAAAACAGTCCCTGGTAAAACAAAATAAAGAAAAATATCATTTTAAGTCCCTAGGGATTCTTAAGTTGTCAAAATTGGTCCTTGAGATTTAAAATTGCAAATTTACAACTTAGGTCCCTAAACTTTCAAAAAATGTCAAGTTTGGTCCCTGGAAATTTGAAAATGTCAAAACTAGTCCTTGTACTATTGGAACTTGTCAGTTTTGGTCCTTGTGATAACTTTGATAAATTGGCAGCTTTGGTCCTTGGTCTTTCAGAAATTACAAGTTTAGTCCTTGTATTATAAACCTTCCAAGCCTTGTCAAAATAGAATTGGACCCCTGCCATTATACCTTTTGACCCCCCTGTCATTACTCTATTTTGGACTGCCAGGTCAAACACCAGTCAAACATTATCCTTTTCCCTCCCACCTGTCCACTGTTTTTCTTCCCACCACTTGATTGCAACTCAGGCACCTCTCACCTCACTTTATCTCCTCAAACCTCCCCCCTCATCATCACAACCCACCACAATTAATGCCACCCCCCCTAGTTGCTAGTTCAGAGCCCACAGGTCAAATTAGCTTTTCCCGCCAAAATGATCAAACGGCCAAAATGAATTCTAGACATCCAATGGCCATGATTAAAGCTGGGATTCACTCAGAGGACTAGTGGGAAGCTGTTTGGGTATAAATAAAGGAAGAAGAAAGAGAGAAGAGAGTAGCACTTAGTTTAAATTTCAAATGTATGTCGTTTTTTAATTCTTAAGTCTTAAATAGACTCTAAGTTGTAATTTCAAGCTTAATTATATCAAACTAAAGTATTTCAGTGTATTGCAGCTATTATCAAGTATCAATTCAAGTTTTTGTTCACATTTCATATTTTATGTTAACTGTTGCAAATTTCATTTTCAAATTCCTATGTCAAGGCTCTTAGTAGCTTATTTTTAAGCTCAAACAAGCTTATATTAGCTTCTTATAGCTTTTTGTAAGCTCACATTCAAGTTTCAAGTAATTTTGGTTCTTGGTCAAAGAAAGTCAAACTAAGCTCAAAATTAAAATGGAAATGGTTATGAATGATGCAGTGCTGGATTTGGGTTGGTTCAGAGCTATTGGGTTGATTTATATAGGATAGAGGTTCATTGGTTCACTGTTTTCAAGCCATTGTGGCTAGGACCTTATGTAAGCTCAAATCCAATTTATTGAATAATCTTTGTTTGTAGTCATTAATAGTTTTAATCTGTTAATTAAGTTTTATTTAGGTTATCTAAGGTCAGTTTGATCAAATATTAAAGCTAGTTTAGCAGTTGGATCAGTTTTACTTGCAAATCAGTATTTAAAGTGGTGTTTGGATTGTGCAGTTAAACTGTATTCGAGGTTGGTTCAGTAGTTAGGACTTGTAGTTCTAGGCTTGTTTAGCTCTAATATACTCATATCTGTCATAAAATTGTGCCTGCAACTCTCAAAGTCAAACTTCACCATTAATTTGTCTTAATTCTTAACTGTTGGGATTTTGGATAAGCAAAAACTTGTTTTGTGTTTAAAGTTCATAGATATAGCTTGCATTGAGTTTATTTCATCAGATTACATCAATATCAGTCCAAAAATTTGGTTTCAAAGTTCACAAAAGTCAAAACTTCAAAATTGTATCAAAAGTCAAAAACTGAAAAAGTCAGTTTGTACCCATCTAGGATGATTTTTCATTGATTCATCTTTGGGCCAAACTAAGTGAAATTGTGGGTTTTAAAAGTTCAGTTGGTCTATTTGCTTATTATCATTTTTGTAGAATTTTGTCAATTTTTTATAAGCTGCAAAACAGCTTATCTTTTGAGTCTCATTTCCCCTGTGCACAAACTCAGTATTAACTGAGTGTGCACAGGTTTTGTGCAAAGCTTGCACAGAGCTCATAAGAGCTTGTCCAAGTTTGATCTTTGGTTTAGACATAGCTAGCCAGGTCTTCTTGAGGTTCCCATATCTGTTTTTCAGTCTCAGCTTATTAGGAGGCTTATTTTCTAGCTGCAAATTGGTGGGTGGAAACTGTTTTAAGCACTTGATCTCAAAACATCAAATCTGTACAATCAACACAATAGAGGTCAAGGAGAGTTGAGATTAGTTGCATTTGGGTATTTATAACATATTATAGCTTCTGTTTTAGTTTGGTAGCTTATTGTGACCTTTTGGCTTATTTAAAGTGCTTATTCATAAGCACTTTGCTTGGCAGTTTCAATTTCCTTCACACAAGCTACTGTTTTTATATTTTTCCTAGATTCATAATATTATTTTAGACTTATCTTGAATTTTTCAGATTTTTCTAGGTCATTTTGGTATTTTTCTTCATTTTAATCAATTTTTAGTACTTTTTAATTAGCATTTAATACAATTAATTCAGAAAAGTTTCAAAAAAATAAGTTTTCATTTTTCTTAGGTTAAGATAAATATAAAAAGTAAAAAAATTATTTTTCCAGATTTTTCTTAGTTTAATTTGTAATTTTTAGTAATTTAATTAGTTGAAAATAGTTTTTAATTCATAAAAAATAGAAAAATAATCAGAAAAATATAAAAATAGTTTTGAAAATTCTCTTTAGTTATTTTAGATTTTTCCAAGTCACAATTTTATTTTTCTAGCTTTATTTCATATTTTATTGTATTTTAGGGTATTATTAAATAGTTAAAATTAGTTTTTAATTAATAATAATTAATTAAATAGTTATAAAAATAATTTTCTTTTTCTAAAAATTTTCTTTTATCATTAGGATTGTAAAAATGTCATTTTCATATTTTTAGGATTTATATTGCTTCAGTTTCACATTTTCTTGTATACGTCACGTAGATTTTAATTTAAGTTTTATAAAAGAAAAATAAAAAACATCAGTTTAAAAATAGTGATAGCGTTTATTTAATATAGTTTATCTTTTTAATTTCCTTTAATTTGCATTTAAGCCCCTGTAATTTGTATACTTTTTCTTTTAGTATAATCAATCACAACTCTTTTCCATTCAAATTATCCCGATCACTACACGTTTGACTATTCTCGCACGGCTCGTTGGGACTTAACGACCTGGGGAAACACTATACTCTCCTGATATTCATTGCATTTGTTTCCAGACTGTTTTAAGTTTGTTACAGTTAGCCATTCACAAGTGGCTAGCTTGCGTGATTAAACTTGACGGTTTGGGACGAATCAAATTTTGGCGCCGCTGCCGGGGAGCTGTGCTAATTGTCTTACGCTTAACAGATTAGTGATTTGAATAATCACTCCTTGTTCATACCATCTATCTATATCTATATATATTTTTATAAAAAAATCCAAAAACCCAAAAACAGCAAAAACGTATAAAACACAAAAATATTTTTCTTTTGTTTCTATATATGTATCAAAGATAAAAATACAAAAAGATTTGTCGTTTTCTTTAATAAATAACAACATAAAAGATTACCACCGCAAACCAAGGCAGTGTACTACCTAATTGGGGGTACGACCATAATAAGTTCCCGAACCAAAGATTAAAACTTGCCTTTGTGTCCTTGTGATTGGTATACCTTTTTCAAAGAAGCCATTTATCTTGTGATTATTGGTTTAAATTCACTGTTGTTTTGCCTCGATTTTGTTTTACTTGGATTTGTTGTGATATCTACTTGTCAAAAACATAAAACCCAAAAAGATTCTTCTTACCCCATTTTCACCATTTTCATAATTCCCATTTCCTTTCTTAACTCTGAGATCTCTTAGAGTTAACTCTAGTGTATGCGCACTCGCTCTTCCAGATCTGTAAGCCCATTTCGTGAGCTTATCAGGATTCCAAGAAGGCGTGTCCGTAGACTTTCTGCCCCATTAGTCGGATCTGAGATCCGGACTGCTCACACTACTTCCGTTGTCATGGCGGAAGAACGTCCTATGTGTGAGCTTCTCCAGGCACCCATCGATGGGTATGGAGATGCTATTGTTATCCCAGCCATTGTGGCTGAAAATTTTGAACTCAAAACCGGGTTACTGAATCTTGTAACCTCAAGTCAGTTCTATGGTTTTGAGAGGGATGATCCTCATGCTCATATTCGATGGTTTAACAAGATTGAATCTACCATCAAATACAAAAATGTCCCTACTGATGCTGTTAAGCTTCTTCTGTTCCCATTTTCCCTTGAGGGGCAAGCCCGGATTTGGCTTGAAAAACAACCCCCTAAATCAATCGAAACATGGGAAGACCTGGTGAAGAAATTTGTGAACGAGTTTTATCCACCTTCCAAAACCACGAGTCTTAAAAATGAAATCATCAAGTTTACACAAAAGTTTGATGAACCCTTCAGTGAATCGTGGGATCGTTTTAAGGAATTGCTTCGCAAATGTCCTCACCACGGTTTCTCCGAGTTGATGCAACTCGATACTTTCTATAATGGAGTGAGTCAGTCTGATCAAGATTCTCTCAATTCCTCAGCTGGAGGAAATTTCTTGAGCAAAACTGTCGAAGAAGCTTTAACAATAATTGAAAACAAGTCTAAAGTCCGCACTGCACGAAGCAAACCGGTTGTTTCCCAAGTCAGTGTTGGTCCTTCTTCTTCATCACCCGTGAGTCAGTCTAGCACCGATGCTAAGATTGACAAACTCACGGAAGCTATTCAAGCTTTGGTTCTCTCCAACCAAAAGAAAGTTTCTTTTCCACAAACTTCACCTCCTGCTGAAGTTAAGAAAGTGGAAGTCTGTGTTACTTGTGGTGGCCCCCATGCCTATTACGACTGTATGGCCACCGATGGTAACCCTTTTGAAGCAAATGTTGTGGGCGGGATTCCCAATTCAGGAGGCAACCAATATCGTGCTCCTATGGACCCGAACCACCGTCCTAACCACTACCCTGGACCACCTGGTTTCAACCAAAACCAAAACCGTAATCAACATCAGAATAGACCAAACCAAGGTTTTCAAAACCAAGGTAATTTCAGTCAAAATAACGGTTTTCAAAATCAAAGTCAAAATTTCCAACACCAAGGAAATTTTAACAGAAACCAAGGTCAGGGAAATTTCAACCCTGGGTACTTTCATGGCAATAATCAAGGAAATTTTCAAGGTCCTAATCCGAACAATAGAGGCCAGAATTTTCCTGTGCAAAATCAAGCCATTGTTCCAACTGGACCATCATCTGATGAGTTGTTGAAGCAATTCATGAAATCCCAGGAGGAAATGAATATGTTGTTGGTCAGCCAGATTTCTGACATTAAGAAGTCTTTAAATGATCGACCCTCGGGCTCAGGTACTTTACCTAGCAACACGATCGCTAATCCGAGGGGCGATGCAAAGGCGATCACAACCAGAAGTGGTGCTTCGTATGATGGACCCGCTATTCCTGCTACCTCTTCTTCTTCTCTCCCGAAGGTAGTGGAAAGTGAACCTAAGGCGACAAAGGACAAGGAACTTCCTACTAATAACGGAAGTACCAACACTGTCCATCCTCAGGTTGTCCCGAAACCCAGAACCAAACCTGGAGTTGTTTTTGAACCTCCAGTTGGTGACCCCAAATCCAAAACTTCTATTCCTTACCCATCACGTTTACATGAGCAAAAGCTCCGCGAAAAAGCCAGTCATCAAATGGAAAAATTCTTTCAAATTTTCCAAGAACTTCATTTTGACATAAGCTTTGCGGATGCTATCATGCTGATGCCCAAGTTTGCATCAACTCTCAAACACATGTTAAGCAATAAGGAAAAACTGTTTGAAATGGCTAAAACTCCTTTGAACGAGAACTGCTCAGCAGTCTTGTTAAAGAAGCTTCCCGAGAAGCTTGGAGATCCTGGGAAATTTCTTCTTCCTTGTGTTTTTCCAGGGATGATTGAATGCTTTGCCCTTGCCGATCTTGGTGCAAGCATCAATCTGATGCCTTATTCAGTATGGAAGAAACTTTCTCTTCCAGAACTTGTTCCTACCTGCATGACTCTTGAGCTTGCAGATCGTTCTATATCGCGTCCTCTTGGCATCGCCGAGGATGTATTTGTGAAAGTAGGAAAGTTCCATTTTCCAGCTGACTTTGTGGTTGTTGATTTCGATGCCGATCCTCGGGTTCCTCTCATTGTTGGACGAGGATTCCTGAGAACGGGCCGTGCTCTCATTGATGTATTTGAGCAAGAAATCACATTACGTGTGGGTAATGAAGCTGTTACCTTTAACCTTGATCAAACTTCGAGGTACTCCTCAAATTATGATGTTGAATCGATCAATCGAATCGATTTAATTGATATTGCTTCAGAGGAGTACTCTCAAGAGTTTCTTGGTTATCTTCATAATTCTGTGAGTGGGGATTCCACCACATCTTCTCAACCAATCATTGCCGACTCTTCCCCCTCTCTCACTCCGTTTGAGGGAGGTGACTTCCTTCTAGAAGAGATCGATGAATTTCTCGCTACTGATGAATCAATTCCGCCTGGAATTGATGGTGTTTATGATTCGGAGGGAGATATCCTTTATCTGGAGCAATTGCTAAATGAAGATCCATTACCTTCACTCCCTCCGAAGGAGATCACGATTGAGGAAATCAAATCAGTACAAACATCTACTGAAGAATTTCCCGAGGTTGAACTTAAGGACCTACCTCCTCCTCTTGAGTATGCATTCTTGGAGGGTAATGATAAATTACCCGTCATAATTGCTAAAGACTTAACTGAGGAGGAGAAGACTGCTCTCATAAAGGTCTTGAAGTCACACAAGCAAGCAATTGCTTGGAAACTCTCCGACATTAAGGGTATCAACCCTGAGTTTTGTACTCACAAAATCTTAATGGAGGATGACTTCAAACCAGCAGTCCAACATCAGAGAAGGGTGAATCCTAAGATTCACGAGGTTATCAAACAAGAGGTTCTCAAACTTCTTGATGCCGGTTTAATTTACCCTATCTCTGATAGTCCTTGGGTTAGCCCAATTCACTGTGTTCCTAAAAAGGGTGGCATAACTGTTGTCACAAATGAAGAAAATGAGTTAATTCCAACTCGATTGGTTACGGGATGGCGTGTGTGTATTGACTATCGCAAGTTAAACGAAGCCACCCGTAAGGACCATTTTCCCCTACCCTTCATGGATCAGATGCTTGAGAGATTAGCAGGGAACGAATACTATTGCTTCCTTGATGGTTTCTCAGGTTATTTTCAAATCCCCATTGATCCGCTGGATCAAGAAAAGACCACATTCACCTGCCCATACAGAACTTTTGCCTACAGACGTATGCCTTTTGGCTTATGTAACGCTCTTGGCACGTTCCAACGATGTATGATGGCAATTTTCCACGACATGATCGGGGAAACAATGGAGGTGTTTATGGATGACTTCTCGGTCATTGGGGACTCATTTCAGGCATGTCTCTCCCATTTAGATAAAATGCTAAAACGGTGTGAAGACACCAATCTCTGTCTAAATTGGGAGAAGAGCCACTTTATGGTCAAAGAAGGCATAGTCCTTGGCTATAAGATTTCCAAAAATGGGATTGAGGTAGATAGAGCAAAAGTTGATGTTATTGCTAAATTGCCTCATCCTACTACTGTCAAAGGTATTAGGAGTTTTCTTGGTCATGCCGGGTTTTATCGTAGATTCATACAAGATTTTTCTAAAATCGCTCGGCCTATGACCAATCTTCTTGAAAAAGATGCTCCTTTTATCTTCTCACCTGAGTGCATCGAAGCTTTTGAAACATTAAAGGAAAAGCTTACGAAAGCACCCATTCTAGTTGCCCCCGACTGGGATTTACCCTTTGAACTCATGTGCGATGCAAGTGATTTTGCTATCGGTGCAGTCTTGGGGCAACGAAAAACCAAGCATTTTCAGCCTATCCACTACGCGAGCAAGACTATGACTGAAGCTCAAACCCATTACACCACTACAGAAAAAGAATTATTAGCTGTGGTGTATGCGTTTGAGAAATTTCGGCCATACCTCATCTTGACCAAATGCGTGGTGTATACGGATCACTCGGCTCTCAAATATCTCTTTGCAAAACAAGATGCAAAGCCGAGATTGCTCCGTTGGGTTCTCCTCCTGCAAGAATTTGATATCATTATACGTGATAAAAAAGGATCTGAGAACCTGGCTGCTGATCATCTATCACGTCTAGAAAACCCTCACCAAGATGTGTTCGAGAAAAAGGAAATAAATGAAACATTTCCTCTCGAAACACTCAATGTGGTTTCTTTTCGTGGAGACTCTTCTACCCCATGGTTTGCTGACTTTGCAAATTACCATGCGGGTAACTTTGTGGTGAAAGGGATGTCGTCCCAACAGAAAAACAAATTCTTTAAAGATGTGAAACATTACTTCTGGGACGACCCCTATTTATTCAAAATTTGCGCGGATCAAGTCATCAGGCGATGTGTGTATGGTCAGGAAGCCAATGACATTCTCAAGGCTTGCCATTCTGGACCTACTGGGAGACATCATAGCCCCAACTACACCGCCAAGAAGGTGTTTGATTCCGGATTCTATTGGCCCACGATTTACAAGGATGCCCACGAATTTGTCAAAACCTGTGACGCTTGTCAACGTCACGGGAATATCTCACAAAGAAACGAAATGCCGCAAAACGCCATTCAAGTGTGTGAGATTTTTGACATCTGGGGCATTGACTTTATGGGGCCATTTCCTTTTTCTCGCGGTAATAAGTACATACTCGTGGCCGTTGACTATTTGTCAAAATGGGTTGAAGCTAAGGCTTTGCCTACCAACGATGCCTGAGTTGTTGTGAAATTCTTAAAATCTCTTTTTGCTAGATTTGGAACTCCACGAGCTATCATCAGTGATCGTGGTACGCATTTTTGCAATGACCAGTTTGATAGAGTCATGCAAAAGTATGGTGTAACTCACCGTCTCTCTACTGCGTACCACCCCCAAACAAGTGGGCAAGTGGAAGTTTCCAACCGAGGGATTAAAAGAATTTTGGAGAGGACGGTTGGCGAAAACCGTGCCTCTTGGTCGGATAAGCTAGATGACGCACTCTGGGCCTTCCGTACAGCTTATAAAACACCCATCGGGTGTACTCCATACAAGCTTGTATACGGGAAGGCATGTCATCTGCCGGTTGAGCTTGAGCACAAGGCATACTGGGCCTTGAAGCATGCCAACTTTGATATTCAGACAGCTGGTGATCACCGGAAAGTTCAAATGAATGAATTAAATGAACTCCGTGATCAAGCATACGAGAACTCTTTGATCTATAAAGAAAAGACAAAGAAGATTCATGACTCAAAAATCAAGAACCGCGTTTTCAACGTCGGTGATCGAGTCCTTCTTTTCAATTCAAGATTGAAGATTTTCTCGGGAAAACTAAAATCCCGCTGGTCTGGACCATTCACCATCACTAAAGTATTTCCATATGGAACCATTGAGTTATCTCAACCCGATGGTCCAAACTTTAAATTGAATGGTCATCGATTGAAGCATTATTTTGGAGAGGACATTCCCCCTGTGGTTGTCCCGGATCTACAAACTTTCCCCATGAACCAATAAATGCGGGGATCGAGTCAAGCTAGCGACTCGGGAATCAAAAACAGTAGCATGCTACATGGGTTTTCACCCGTGTGTACCACCCTAGTGTGGGGGAGTTGCCCCCCGCTGTTGTATATAAGAGTTTCATGAAAAAAAAAATAAAAAAAAAAAATAAAAAAAATAAAAAAAATCTTGCTAAATAATGGTCGTAGTATTTCCCTTTTACGTTCTATGTTTCGGCATAACCGTCGGTACTTTGAATATTGAGGGCAATATTCATTTATAGTGTGGGGGGGAATTCTCACGAATTTTATCATGTAATTATACCGCCTAATTCCCCCATTTTTGGCCAAATTTTTTTTTTGGAGTAAGTGTTTTGCACTTACTCAGATTACGGTTATCAGTCTGCCTTGTCTAATAAACAAAAGGATTGGCTAATCCAGGAGCAAACGGCTCTTGGTAAAGATATCTCAAATCCGTTGACGGCTTGCAATTTGCCCAAAATTGTATGGTATTCAGCTCACCATATCCTTAAAGGTTAAGAGTTGGCTAGCCCGCAAGTTTATGGCTTGTGGTAAAGGCAGTTGAAAAACCATAATTGGTAATCGACTCACCAAAGATAATATTGATAATTTATCTAAGAGTTGGCTAGCCCGCAAGTTTATGGCTTGTGGTAAAGGCAGTTGGAAAAACCATAATTGGTAATCATCTCACCAAAGATAATTTATCTAAGAGTTGGCTAGTCCAGAGCAAACGGCTTCTGGTAAAGACAAATCAAATCCGTTGGAAGCTGGTGATTTGCTCAAAATCATTTGGTTATCGGTGTACCAAGGTTCTTACTTGAACTGAAACATTTGGCTACTCCAGAAGTAATGGCTTTTGGTAAAGAGATGAAATCCATTAATTTTTCTCAAAACATTGCTAGGGACTAGCAATATCTTAGTGTGGGGGATTGATGAGTGTGTAAATACTCATCATTTTTGTACCATTTAAACTGCAAAAACATCTGAAAACACTCAGAAATGCATCAAAATGATAAAAATATCACAAATAAGTGTTTTATGTGTTTTAAATGCAAAAATATCAAAATCTGGTGAAAAACGTATCAAGTTTGCATAATTGGCAGTTTTAGTCCCCTAAGTTTCAAAAGTTGTCAAAAAGCAGTCCCTGGTAAAACAAAATAAAGAAAAATATCATTTTAAGTCCCTAGGGATTCTTAAGTTGTCAAAATTGGTCCTTGAGATTTAAAATTGCAAATTTACAACTTAGGTCCCTAAACTTTCAAAAAATGTCAAGTTTGGTCCCTGGAAATTTGAAAATGTCAAAACTAGTCCTTGTACTATTGGAACTTGTCAGTTTTGGTCCTTGTGATAACTTTGATAAATTGGCATCTTTGGTCCTTGGTCTTTCAGAAATTACAAGTTTAGTCCTTGTATTATAAACCTTCCAAGCCTTGTCAAAATAGAATTGGACCCCTGCCATTATACCTTTTGACCCCCCTGTCATTACTCTATTTTGGACTGCCAGGTCAAACACCAGTCAAACATTATCCTTTTCCCTCCCACATGTCCACTGTTCTTCTTCCCACCACTTAACTGCAACTCAGGCACCTCTCACCTCACTTTATCTCCTCAAACCTCCCCCCTCATCATCACAACCCACCACAATTAATGCCACCCCCCTAGTTGCTAGTTCAGAGCCCACAGGTCAAATTAGCTTTTCCCGCCAAAATGATCAAACGGCCAAAATGAATTCTAGACATCCAATGGCCATGATTAAAGCTGGGATTCACTCAGAGGACTAGTGGGAAGCTGTTTGGGTATAAATAAAGGAAGAAGAAAGAGAGAAGAGAGTAGCACTTAGTTTAAATTTCAAATGTATGTCGTTTTTTAATTCTTAAGTCTTAAATAGACTCTTAGTTGTAATTTCAAGCTTAATTATATCAAACTAAAGTATTTCAGTGTATTGCAGCTATTATCAAGTATCAATTCAAGTTTTTGTTCACATTTCATATTTTATGTTAACTGTTGCAAATTTTATTTTCAAATTCCTATGTCAAGGCTCTTAGTAGCTTATTTTTAAGCTCTAACAAGCTTATATAAGCTTCTTATAGCTTTTTGTAAGCTCACATTCAAGTTTCAAGCAATTTTGGTTCTTGGTCAAAGAAAGTCAAACTAAGCTCAAAATTGAAATGGAAATGGTTATGAATGATGTAGTGCTGGATTTGGGTTGGTTCAGAGCTATTGGGTTGATTTATATAGGATAGAGGTTCATTGGTTCACTGTTTTCAAGCCATTGTGGCTAGGACCTTATGTAAGCTCAAATCCAATTTATTGAATAATCTTTGTTTGTAGTCATTAATAGTTTTAATCTGTTAATTAAGTTTTATTTAGGTTATCTAAGGTCAGTTTGATCAAATATTAAAGCTAGTTTAGCAGTTGGATCAGTTTTACTTGCAAATCAGTATTTAAAGTGGTGTTTGGATTGTGCAGTTAAACTGTATTAGAGGTTGGTTCAGTAGTTAGGACTTGTAGTTCTAGGCTCGTTTAGTTCTAATATACTCATATCTGTCATAAAATTGTGCCTGCAACTCTCAAAGTCAAACTTCACCATTAATCTGTCTTAATTATTAACTGTTGGGATTTTGGATAAGCAAAAACTTGTTTTGTGTTTAAAGTTCATAGATATAGCTTGCATTGAGTTTATTTCATCAGATTACATCAATATCAGTCCAAAAATTTGGTTTCAAAGTTCACAAAAGTCAAAACTTCAAAATTGTATCAAAAGTCAAAAACTGAAAAAGTCAGTTTGTACCCATCTAGGATGATTTTTCATTGATTCATCTTTGGGCCAAACTAAGTGAAATTGTGGGTTTTAAAAGTTCAGTTGGTCTATTTGCTTATTATCATTTTTGTAGAATTTTGTCAATTTTTTATAAGCTGCAAAACAGCTTATCTTTTGAGTCTCATTTCCCCTGTGCACAAACTCAGTATTAACTGAGTGTGCACAGGTTTTGTGCAAAGCTTGCACAGAGCTCATAAGAGCTTGTCCAAGTTTGATCTTTGGTTTAGACATAGCTAGCCAGGTCTTCTTGAGGTTCCCATATCTGTTTTTCAGTCTCAGCTTATTAGGAGGCTTATTTTCTAGCTGCAAATTGGTGGGTGGAAACTGTTTTAAGCACTTGATCTCAAAACATCAAATTTGTACAATCAGCACAATAGAGGTTAAGGAGAGTTGAGATTAGTTGCATTTGGGTATTTATAACATATTATAGCTTCTGTTTTAGTTTGGTAGCTTATTGTGACCTTTTGGCTTATTTAGAGTGCTTATTCATAAGCACTTTGCTTGGCAGTTTCAATTTCCTTCACACAAGCTACTGTTTTTCTATTTTTCCTAGATTCATAATATTATTTTAGACTTATATTGAATTTTTCAGATTTTTCTAGGTCAGTTTGGTATTTTTCTTCATTTTAATCAATTTTTACTACTTTTTAATTAGCATTTAATACAATTAATTCAGAAAAGTTTCAAAAAAATAAGTTTTCATTTTTCTTAGGTTAAGATAAATATAAAAAGTAAAAAAATTATTTTTCCAGATTTTTCTTAGTTTAATTTGTAATTTTTAGTAATTTAATTAGTTAAAAATAGTTTTTAATTCATAAAAAATAGAAAAATAATCAGAAAAATATAAAAATAGTTTTGAAAATTCTATTTAGTTATTTTAGATTTTTCCAAGTCATAATTTTATTTTTCTAGTTTTATTTCATATTTTCTTGTATTTTAGGGTATTATTAAATAGTTAAAATTAGTTTTTAATTAATAATAATTAATTAAATAGTTATAAAAATAATTTTCTTTTTCTAAAAATTTTATTTTATCATTAGGATTGTAAAAATGTCATTTTCATATTTTTAGGATTTATATTGCTTCAGTTTCACATTTTCTTGTATACGTCACGTAGATTTTAATTTAAGTTTTATAAAAGAAAAATCAAAAACATCAGTTTAAAAATAGTGATAACGTTTATTTAATATAGTTTATCTTTTTAATTTCCTTTAATTTGCATTTAAGCCCCTGTAATTTGTATACTTTTTCTTTTAGTATAATCAATCACAACTCTTTTCCATTCAAATTATCCCGATCACTACACGTTTGACTATTCTCGCACGGCTCGTTGGGACTTAACGACCTGGGGAAACACTATACTCTCCTGATCTTCATTGCATTTGTTTCCAGACTGTTTTAAGTTTGTTACAGTTAGCCATTCACAAGTGGCTAGCTTGCGTGATTAAACTTGACGGTTTGGGACGAATCAAAGAAAAAATGGTTAAACACAAGTTCGATGAACCTATTGGTGGGAGAGTAACGGATCTCGAAAAAGCTGTGAAAAAGCTAGTTAAGGAATCCAGCAGAAAACAAGAAGAAAGCGAAAAATTGGTATGGAATATCAAGCGAGATTACGACCATGTGCTAAGAACACAAGCAGCTGCTATAAAAAGACTAGAAAATCAAGTCGGAAAGCTCGCAGAATCTGTCAGAATGAGAGATGAAGGAGAACTACCTAGCACAACTGAACCAAATCCTCGAGACCTAGCGCATGCTATTACAACCAAAAGTGGATTAAACTATAAGGAACCAGCCTACCCTTCAAACTCAAATGATCTGAATGTATAAACGCCTCAAGACAACAACAAGGAAACCGAGCGGGCTCAACCATCTGTCGAAAAAGTTCGTCCCTATGTTCCTCCAATACCATTTCCGGGAAGAATTAAGAAGGAACAAGGACGAGTGTTATTTCATAAATTCATGGAAAATTACAACAACTCAGCATTAAGATTCCTCTCGTTGAAGCCCTTGAGCAAATGCACAAATATTCTATATTCATGAAGGATCTCCTAAACCATAGAAGACTTTCTGATCGGACGCAGATTACTCTAAATCAAAGGTGCTCTGCCGCCCTACTAAAATATATGCCTCTCAAAGAAGAAGATCCAGGGAGCTTCACCTTACCTTGCATAATCGGGGGAATTATGTTCGACAAGGCCCTTGCCGATCTTGGGGCAAGCATAAGTCTTATGCCATTCTCACTTTATTCGCGCCTGGAATTGGGGGACCTGAAACCAACTAGAATGTGCATTGAGCTTGCTAATAAAACAACTCAATATCCTAAAGGAATCGATGAAAATGTTCTTGTCAAGATCGATAAATTTGTCTTCCCGGTTGACTTCGTGGTCCTTGAAATGGAAGATGATGATGTCCCAATTTTACTTGGGAGACCCTTTCTTGCCACCGCACATGCTATGATTGATGTCTTTAACAAGAAGATTTCGTTGGAAATTGGAAACAACAAGATTACCTTCGATCTTGAAAAATCAATGAGATATGCTTATGTGGAAAACTAGAAGGGGGGGTTGAATAGTTTTACCAATTTAAAACTTCCTTTTCAATATTTAGATCAACTTATGTCAATCTATTTGGTTTTTTATGTTGGACGTTGATAGATAGATAGATAAACGTGTAATGAAAGATAAAGAGTAAGAAGCACATCACCACAACACAAGTATTTACAGTGGTTCGGCTACAAGGACACCTTCCTTGCCCTACACCACTCCCCGAGTCACCTACTCGAGAGTTCGTAAACACTACACCAACTCCTTATGGCGGAGAAGCCTTCACAACGTCGCTTAACCTTTTTCCGGTACAAAGCTAAATACCGAGTTCCTTCACACCAAGGCGAACCACACCTAACACAACGTCGCCTACCCCTTATACGGTGCTAGGCTGATAACGCTCAGATTGTGCATGTTTTTAGTAGCGTTATGTGTGCTTTTATATCTGTTATTTGGTTATATTTGCATGAGTATAGTACTTAAACGCATCAAAAGATGTTTGTCTAGTGTTTATAACCAAGTGCAGGGAAACGGATGAAAAATTAAGAAATGTTTAGCAAAACAAAGATTCCCGTTTCAGTAAATCTAAATCAGTATCTCAAGGACCTTTGAAGACCTTAGTGATTGAAGAATCAAGTTCTACAAGACCAAGTGAAGAAAAGATCAAGTTTCCATAACTCAGAAGATCCAACCGGATCCGATTACAACCGTAACCGGATCGGTTGGAATATGGCCAGAAACATTGTTTTAACCATCGCCAGCCGATCGGTCGCAACCCGCAATCGGATCGGTTGGCCAGTTGTTGTAGAAGACCAACCGGATCGGTTGGTCGTATGACCGATCCAGTTGGAGAAGCTGCATCTGCCAATCTTCATCACTCAGCTTTCCCTTTGCATCCAAACGATTCTAGGTCCTTCTCTTGGTGTATTCTAGTCCCTTCCTTACTCCTTGGAGGCCAAGTTCAGCATTTAATACCCTAGGCCTTGGAATTAGTATAAATAGAGGCTAATTGTGAGCATATGAGACACACCCTAAAATATAAATCTCTCTACTCATCAAACAAAGCCTTAAGCTCTCAAAATTCGTCCTTAGAAGTCCAGAGAAGTTTGGAGATCCAGAAGTTCACCATTTGGAGGCCAAATCACCAAGAAGTCCACCTCAATACTTTGGGAATCATTACTTCATCATTTGTAATCTTATTCCAAGCATTGTAAGACTTTTAATCATGTTTTTTAATGTTCAAAGTTCTGAGTTTATGTTCATGTTTGCTATGAGTGGCTAGTTTCTTTATACACTTGCTTAAATGATGTTGATTATCATATGATTAGTAAGTGATTGTGTTAACATGTTTTAATTCAATTTCAAGTTGATTCTAAGACCCAATTGTGCTAAAGTTTCATAGTGACATTTGTTAATCAAGTTTGGCTAATTGATAATAATCGTTGTGGTCGAAAGGACTTATTGTTATTCAACTAGTCATAATCATTTTGTCTATGGATGATTGTTTTTACCCATTATTCTTGATTATACAAAGGAACTAAGGTGTGGTTGTAATAGAAACGCTTTTTTTGATTATCGAATTGGATTGGTTGGAAACATCTAAATGGTCGTAAGATTAGTTGTTGAGAATCAATTGTAGCCTTTTGTCTATAATCGGTTACCTTTTGTATTGACCATTTCTTAAGCAATTTGATAAACAAGTGGATGTTTTTGTGTTTAAGTTTATGTATGTAGACTTATGAAACTTGAATTGATCTTGAATTGATTGGTTAAAACTTAATGCTTGTTTTTATGAACTAAAATCTTGACGAAGGTTTAACTTGTAAGAACAATAGATTAGTTTTCAACTAATTATCACAACCAACATGTTAAGAGGTTAACACAATCACATTAATCTATGATATGAAACTAGTTTAAGCAAGTGTAGTTTTTAATCATCTGAATTGCATTATATCTATTTGCTTTATTATATGTTTTGGATAGACTCCGTTAATTCAAACTTGTGTTTAGATTCACTCAAATCCCTGTGAACGATCCCGACTTACCTTCATAATCTTGCTATAACGGACGAGTATACTTGCTCGTATGTGTTATTGGTAATATTGGTAATTCACCTTTTATAAATTTAAAACTTGCACCAACCGGGCACATCAAGTTTTTGGCGCCGCTGTCGGGGAATTTATTGTGTTTCAACAAGTTTTTGAATTCCCCTAAGTCGATTCAACCAAAAAAAAATTCTCAGAAACCTTAACCGGATCCGGTTGCCACTCAACCGAATCGGTTACGAGTTACCCATCAATTAATTGGTCCAACCGATCGGTCGCATCCCGCAACCGATCCGGTTACCCCCTCTGACCCATAAAAACTGTTTTCGTTGTTTGTCCGTGCGTTCAAATATTGCCTGGATTCTCTAGGACATTGTATGAACACTCGAGCAGCAGGAATTGAACCAATTACACCTCTTACCAACCCCGAACATTTGATTCGAAGAAGAAGGAGAACTCGTTTTATACCATTGGAAAACCGTGTACCAAGAGAACCAAACCCACCATTTGATAACCTCATAGAAGCCAAAGTTGTTTACAACCCTTTCAACAATTTACCTTTTCCCATGGCGGACGATCAACCCATGTGGGGAACCAACCGAACAGTAGCACCAACTCCCAAAAGTGCTATTGTAGCTATTAACCTTGGTGACAACTTCACCGTGAAGGGACACCACCTTTCTATGATCAAAGACCGACAATTTGATGGCCGTGCGCGGGCCGATCCGCATAAGCACATTGCCGAATTCATCGAAATTTGCGGCATGTTCCGTTATGGCGACACTGATGTCAATGCCATTAAACTCAAATTTTTCCCATCATCACTCGCCGGAGATGCTAAAGTATGGTACAATGAATTAACCCCAGGAATCATCAATACTTGGGAGGAGATGAGGCAAGCTTTTGTGAGACGATTCTTTCCAGCTACCATGTTTGACCGATTAATGGGAGAAATTCGTGCTTTCAACCAAAACCCAAACGAATCACTTGTCGAAGCTTGGCTTCGAATGAAATATTTGCTTCGTAGTTGTCATGGACATGGATTATCAAAAGGAACCATTATCCAAATCTTTTACCATGGACTAGATGAAATCTCTCAAGGCATCCTTGATGCTGGAGGAATTTTTCTCTATAAGACTCCCAACGATGCACATCAATTGCTCGAAGATCGAGTACTCCTCAAGCTTAATTGGTCCAAAGATTCCAAAACCAAACCTCTCCGAAAAACCATTGCTTTTGTCGAAAATAGCGACGCTTCAAAACTCATGGAGAAGATGGAAGCGTTAACCTCAAAAATCGACTCGCAATACAAAGATATCAAAGATGAAATGAAAGAGATGCGAGACGGATGCAACAATTGTGGAGGAAATCACCCATCGTCCGAGTGCGACGATAAACCTATGGGTGGACCGAAGGAAGGAGAAGCGAATTACGCTCAAGGAGGATACCGTGGAGGAGGATATCGTAGTAATTATTACGGTTGAAATTCTGGAAATTGGCAAGATCGCCGACCAAGGGATGACAACCGTGATTCTCAACCACGAACCGACGATCCACCACCACAAAATCCGGACAAAAAGATGGAAGAAACCGAATTCGAAAAAACCATGAGAGAATTCGTGGCTGGTCAAAAATCCGCAAATGATTTTATCAAAAATCAATTTTTCAATCTCAAAGCAAAAGTTGAGCAAGGACAGAAAAATCATCAAGCATCTATCCAAGATCTTGAAAACAAGTTTGGCAGACTTTCTGACCAACATTCCTCTAGACCACCTGGTTCATTACCAAGTAACACCCAATCCAACCCAAAACCATCAAATGATAAGACGTACCGTCCACCACAAACAAGAAATGAGCATATCAATGCTGTCTTCACAAGAAGTGGTCTCTCGTACGATCCACCAACAAATCCTAACACTCCTGTCACCATTGATAATGAGGATGAAACCGAGGAACCAAACACAACTCAAACCACCAAAAAGAAAAACATTCCATCCATCAAGGCATATACACCAAAGATTCCTTATCCTCAACGCCTGAAGAAAGAAAAGATGGAAGAACGTTATAAAAATTTCATCGAAATAATCAAAGAGGTTTGACTCAATGTTCCTCTCGTTGATGTCTTAGCCGGAATGCCCAATTACGGGAAATTTCTGAAAGAACTTCTTAATAACAGAAGCAAACTTGAGCAAATATCAGTAGCTTTTCTTAACGAAGAATGCTCAGCTATAGTTCAAAACAAAATCCCACCAAAGCTCGGAGATCCGGGGAGCTTTCTTATTCCATGTACTTTCGGGAATAATGTTAAATGTGATGCTTTGGCCGATCTTGGCGCAAGTATCAATTTGATGCCTTATTCGCTCTATTCCAAGTTATGCAAAAATAGCCTGAAACCAACAAAAATGAGCATCCGATTGGCAAATCATTCCTATCAATATCATGTGGGAATCGCCGAGAATATGCTTGTTCAAGTCGGTAAATTCATTTTTCCAGTAGACTTTGTGATCTTGGAAATGGAAGAATATAGTAAAGTTCCACTCATTCTAGGAAGACCTTTCCTAAATACCGCTGATTCAATCATCAAAATGAAAGGAAAAGAACTCAACCTTGGAGTTGGGGAAGATCGAATCACTTTTCTAATCGATAAAGCAATGCGCTACCCACATTCCAGTGATGACACTTGTTTTAACATCGATATTATTGATGAAGTCACTGATGAGGAATTAGATGCATTACTTAACGAATCCGATCCGTTCATGACTACTTCTGAAAAAATCAATGAAACAGATTTTGACAAAGAATTTGATGATTTCATGAAAGTAGAATTCGAAGGAGATAACTCAGAAGAAGAAGAAATGGAGGAAGAGGAAGAAAATTTTGAGGAAATAACTTTCAATGACGAGATGCGAATTAAATCCTCTATGGAAGAACCACCCACAGATCTCGAACTCAAACCTCTCCCAAATCATCTTGAATATGCTTATTTGGAGGAAAACTCTCTTCTTCCAGTAGTCATATCTTCATTACTCGAGGATAATGAGAAAGAAAGTTTAGTTTCTGTCCTCAAAAATCACAAACAAGCTTTTGCTTGGAAAACATCCGACATCCCAGGAATTAGTCCCAATTTCTGCAAACACAAAATCAATTTTGAAGAAGGGATTAAACCTGTGGTAGAACGTCAACGTCGACTCAATCCCAACATGAAAGAAGTTGTTAAAAAGGAAATCATTAAACTTCTCGATGCTGGAATCATTTACCCAATTGAGGATAGCCCTTGGGTAAGCCCTGTACACTGTGTTCTCAAGAAAGGAGGAATGACGGTTGTAACTAATGAGCGAAATGAACTAGTTCCAACTAGAACCGTCACTGGATGGCGCGTTTGTATTGACTATCAAAAGTTAAACAAAGCCACCAGGAAAGATCACTTTCCACTCCCATTCATGGATCAAATGCTTGAAAGACTAGCAGGAAATAAATTTTTTTGTTTCCTCGACGGATTTTCAGGATATTTCCAAATTCCTATCGATCCTAACGACCAAGAAAAGACCACTTTCACTTGTCCTTTTAGAACCTACGCATATCGGCGTATGCCTTTTGGTCTTTGCAATGCACCTGCGACTTTTCAACGGTGTATGATCGCCATATTCCAAGACATGCTAGAAACCTCCATGGAAGTTTTCATGGATGATTTTTCAGTCTTTGGAGACTCATTTGAAGCTTGTCTTTCTAATCTCGATAAAATGCTCGAAAGATGCGAAGCTGCACATCTTGTCCTTAACTGGGAAAAATGCCACTTTATGGTAACCGAAGGAATTGTGCTTGGCCACAAAATCTCCAGTGCCGGAATGGAAGTAGACAAGGCAAAGGTCGATGTCATCTCAAAACTTCCACCACCAACCAACGTCAAAGCCATTAGAAGTTTTTTAGGACATGCTGGTTTTTACCGCCGATTCATCAAAGATTTCTCCAAAATATCTCGTCCGATGACAAAACTTCTTGAGAAAGAATCTATCTTTGATTTCAATGCTGATTGCATAAAAGCTTTCGAAACTCTAAAATCTCAACTTACTAGTGCTCCGATTATGGTCTCACCTAATTGGTCACTACCCTTCGAACTTATGTGCGATGCAAGCGATTTTGCTGTTGGAGCTGTCTTAGGTCAACGCGAAGGAAAACACTTTCGACCTATATATTTTGCTAGCAAGACACTGAATAGTGCCCAGCAAAATTATACCGTCACCGAAAAAGAATTACTGGACGTCGTTTTCGCATTCGACAAGTTTCGATCATACCTCGTGCTCTAAAAAACAGTCGTTTTTACTGATCATTCAGCGCTCAAGTATCTGTTCACCAAGCAAGATGCTAAACCACGTCTTATTCGATGGATTTTGCTACTCCAAGAATTTGACATCGAAATCAAAGATAAGAAGGGGCATAAAATCTTGCTGCTGATCACTTATCTCGTCTTGAAAATCCCAACCTTGAGGAGTTGAAAGAAGAAGAAATCGATGATTATTTTCTCGATGAAACTCTCATGACCATCGATGGAACTGATCCTTGGTTTGCTGACTTTGCGAACTACCTCACCGGAGGAATTCTCAGAAAAGGTCTAACACATACTCAAAAAAGCAAATTCTTTTCGGAACTTAAATACTACTTTTGGGAAGAGCCATATCTTTTCAAAATGTGTCCAGATGGGATGATCCGAAGATGTGTTTTTGGTTCCGAAACTCGAAAAATCCTTGACGAATGTCATCATGGACCAACTGGGGGACATTATGGTCCTTCCACCACAGCTAAGAAAGTTTTTGATGCTGGATTCTATTGGCCAACAATATTCAAAGAAGCACACACACTTGTTCAAAATTGTGACGCTTTTCAAAGAACCACCAATCTCTCTCGGAGAGATGAAATGCCATTAACAAGCATTCAAGTATGTGAAATATTCGATATTTGGGGAATAGATTTCATGGGACCTTTCCCTAAATCCTACAAATTCGAATACATTCTAGTTGCTATAGATTACGTGTCCAAATGGGCAGAAGCTGAAGCTTTACCAACAAATGATGCTCGTGTCGTCGTTAATTTTCTCAAAAAGCTTTTCGCTCGTTATGGAATTCCCTAGGCATTAATAAGCGATCGAGGAACCCATTTCTGCAACCAACAAATGGATAAAACCATGAAAATATATGGAGTTCATCATCAATTTGCAACAGCCTATCATCCACAAACCAGTGGTCAAGTCGAAAATACCAACAGAGCTCTCAAAAGAATACTAGAAAAAACAATGAAGGACAATCCTTCAGTATGGGCAAAGAAACTTGACGATGCTCTGTGGGCATTTCGGACAGCTTATAAAACTCCAATTGGCACAACTCCTTACAGACTTCTGTATGGAAAGACTTGTCATTTGTCGTTCGAAGTTGAACATCGTGCTTATTGGGCTCTCAGAAATTGTAACACCGATCTCAAAATAGCTGGAGAGAAAAGATTCCTGCAACTGCATGAACTCGATGAATTAAGACTCCAAGCTTATGAAAACTCCAAACTGTACAAAGCCAGAACAAAAGCTTATCACGATAAAAAGCTACGAATTCGAAAAGAATTCAAAGCCGGAGATAAAGTTCTGCTTTTTAACATGAAATTCAAATTCAAAGCTCCTAAGTTACAACCAAAATGGTTTGGACCATATGTCGTTAAACATGGATATCCATCTGGGTATGTCGAACTCTATGACAAACAAGGTGGAAGTTTCATTGTTAATGGACACCGAATCAAGTTATATTACGACAAGGAGCAAACGAATGAAGTTTCAGTTGCAACAGTATCCTGGCGACACCATGAGAATGAATTCGAAACTATCACCTTTGTAGCACCATTTCCAGGAAGAATTCCACAAACTGTTCCTTGGAAACCAACTGCTGAGTTCGTCTGGGACGATATTGAAGCTACTGGTGAAGAATTCATGTACATCCCCGATGTTTTCAAAATATTCAAAGCTGCCCTTGCAGCTAAATAAATTCGGGAAGACTCGAGTCAGGCTGATGACTCGGTAATAAAACAAGCGCTTCTCGGGAGGCAACCCGTGTGTTTTATGTTTTGATGGTCACTTCCCAAAGTTTAAACCTTCGGTTGAACTTAAGTGTGGGGGAGTGCCATCCTTTTAATAAAACCTTTTGTTTGTTTATAAGATTGTGTGCAGGTGATGATTTCTCAAGAGAAGGCCTGGGGTGAAGAAAGAATTTTAAGCTGATAAACTCGTTGACATATCTGGTTTCATCTCTATTTTCCCTATTTCTATACTTTGAAGTTTGTTTTTCATTGAGGACAATGTCTAACTTAATTGTAGGGGGGGTGAATAGGAAAAATTAGAGTTTTCATGCTTAAATTTAAAATTTTGTTTGCCCTTGTGATCTAGTTATTTTCACACTTTTAGGATTATTTATTAGAATAACTGGACATTCCACTGGTAAAAATTGGTAATATTTGAAACTTCGAGATGTGTTCCGATTACTATTGCAATCCATTCAGGGATCGATAAACATTTGCTAGCACATATTGTACCCTTTTCCACTAAATTGTGAGGATTTGAGCCTATTTCTTATTAGCATACATCTTTTATGCTTAGATCTTTTGATATGAGTGTGCCGGTGATTTTATTTATTCTAGAACTTGTGCTTGTAAATCATTACTAGACCGCAGTGAGATTGCATTCGTGCGATATAAGTGAATTCGTGTGATAAAGAGGCACCTTAGGATTTAACCCAAATGGCCTTCCATTTTACATTTAATAATTTATTAGCTAGCCGCATTGGTTAGTTTACCTCCCACATGGACCCATTTGTAGTGCTCATTTTTAGCACTAGATACCCCTAGTTACACCCTCTGAGTCATCCTTTTCATTTTTGCTTCACCCAAAAAATACAAAAAGATTTTACACTTTGAACCTTAGCCTATCCCGTATCAATGTCTAAACGGTTGGTTGCTAGTCGCCTGGAAAGTGAAGATTGTTCAAATGATTATGAGTACCACATCCTATGAGACTGATTGAGCCATGAGCAATTGAGTTTATGTTCAAAAAAAAAATGAATGAGAAGATATTAGCCAATGAGCTATGATCTAGGAACAATTGTCATGGAAATGCGAAAGCTGTGGAAAGTGAAAAAGAAGAAAGCAAAGCTATAATCGTTTATTTTGTTCGTGGAATGTGTGGTAGCTAGCAACATGGGTATTTGACTTGATTTCATTTTTATTTTAACACCAATTTCATTAACACTCCCATGCCTTATCCATACCCTTAACCCTTAGCCGTATCATTATAACCCAAATAAAAGCCCTCTTTAGATGTTTTTACTTGGTGCTCACGCCACGTCAGTGGAGTTTTGTTTCTTGTACAAGCTTATGGTAATAATCTAATCATGACTGAGCAATGAGTGTGATTTATCTTGTTACTCCACTAAAATGAGTGATTGAGTGAATTAGATTTCGTTCCTTTTTCGTGAGGTGTTTTGAAATGTTAATCATGTAAGAAAATCATTGGATATTTTCAAACATCTCGATTTTTCACCGTTATAAAGCATAATTCATAAATCCTCTCTCGTATTTAAACTTGGTTTATTTGCATCATATTTTCATAATCACGATCTTGTACCAGTGGATGTTTGTTTTTCCTAGATTTGCTTGAGGGCAAGCAAAGTTTAAGTGTGGGGGAATTTGATAACGCTCAGATTGTGCATGTTTTTAGTAGCGTTATGTGTGCTTTTATATCTGTTATTTGGTTATATTTGCGTGAGTATAGTACATAAACGCATCAAAAGATGTTTGTCTAGTGTTTATAACCAAGTGCAGGGAAACGGATGGAAAATTAAGAAATGTTTAGCAAAACGAAGATTCCCGTTTCAGTAAATCTAAATCAGTATCTCAAGGACCTTTGAAGACCTTAGTGATTGAAGAATCAAGTTCTACAAGACCAAGTGAAGAAAAGATCAAGTTTTCATAACTCAGAAGATCCAACCAGATCCGGTTACAACCGTAACCGGATCGGTTGGAATACAGCCAGAAACATTGTTTTAACCATCGCCAGCCAATCGGTCGCAACCCGCAACCGGATCGGTTGGCCAGTTGTTGTAGAAGACCAACCGGATTGGTTGGTCGTATGACCGATCTGGTTGGAGAAGCTGCATCTGCCAATCTTCATCACTCAGCTTTCCCTTTGCATCCAAACGATTCTAGGTCCTTATCTTGGTGTATTCTAGTCCCTTCCTTACTCCTTGGAGGCCAAGTTCAGCATTTAATACCCTAGGCCTTGGAATTAGTATAAATAGAGGCTAATTGTGAGCATATGAGACACACCCTAAAATACAAATCTCTCTACTCATCAAACAAAGCCTTAAGCTCTCAAAATTCGTCCTTAGAAGTCCAGAGAAGTTTGGAGATCCAGAAGTTCACCATTTGGAGGCCAAATCACCAAGAAGTCCACCTCAATACTTTGGGAATCATTACGTCATCATTTGTAATCTTATTCCAAGCATTGTAAGACTCTTAATCATGTTTTCTAATGTTCAAAGTTCTGAGTTTATGTTCATGTTTGCTATGAGTGGCTAGTTTCTTTATACACTTGCTTAAATGATGTTGATTATCATATGATTAGTAAGTGATTGTGTTAACATGTTTTAATTCAATTTCAAGTTGATTCTAAGACCCAATTGTGCTAAAGTTTCATAGTGACATTTGTTAATCAAGTTTGGCTAATTGATAATAATCGTTGTGGTCGAAAGGACTTATTGTTATTCAACTAGTCATAATCATTTTGTCTATGGATGATTGTTTTTACCCATTATTCTTGATTATACAAAGGAACTAAGGTGTGGTTGTAATAGAAACGCTTTTTTTGATTATCGAATTGGATTGGTTGGAAACATCTAAATGGTCGTAAGATTAGTTGTTGAGAATCAATTGTAGCCTTTTGTCTATAATCGGTTACCTTTTGTATTGACCATTTCTTAAGCAATTTGATAAACAAGTGGATGTTTTTGTGTTTAAGTTTATGTATGTAGACTTATGAAACTTGAATTGATCTTGAATTGATTGGTTAAAACTTAATGCTTGTTTTTATGAACTATCTTGATGAAGGTTTAACTTGTAAGAACAATAGATTAGTTTTCAACTAATTATCACAACCAACATGTTAAGAGGTTAACACAATCACATTAATCTATGATATGAAACTAGTTTAAGCAAGTGTAGTTTTTAATCATCTGAATTGCATTATATCTATTTGATTTATTATATGTTTTGGATAGACTCCGTTAATTCAAACTTGTGTTTAGATTCACTCAAATCCCTACGAACGATCCCGACTTACCTTCATAATCTTGCTATAACAGACGAGTATACTTGCTCGTATGTGTTATTGGTAATATTGGTAATTCACCTTTTATAAATTTAAAACTTGCACCAACTGGGCACATCATAGGCTAACCACCGAGTTCTTTCACACCAAGGAGAACTAATCCTATCACAACGTCGCCTACTCTTTATTAGGTACTAGGCTAAGCACCTAGTTCCATTACTATGGAGGAACTACTACCCTTCACAACACAACACCTAATCTCGAGGAGATCTACTCCATGTTACAACACCATCAAGGATATCACCATCCTTGGAAATAAACAAATACTTATATGTATAATGATGCACCTCATCGATTATAAGACCTAGGCATTCTTCCCAAATGCCACTTGATTTGATTCTTAGGCATCCTTCACTAATGCCTTTGACACAACGCTTGGCACCCTTCACTAATGCCTTCGTCTTGACTCCTTTAGCATTCTTCACTAATGCTTTTGACACGGACGATAAGAACCTTTCACTAATGCTTTCGTCTTGACACTTTCGGCATCCTTCACTAATGCCGTCAACCCAACATCTATGGAGGAATAAAGAACTATCAACAAGAGAACCTCAGTTGTCTTGATGATGACGAAGCATGGCAACTCATGGACTTGAGCTTGCTTGACTTCAAGAAGTGGTGATCTCGTCTTTAAGAGGAACCTAGAGAATCACACAAAAACAAAAGACAAACTACATAGATCTCTTAGATCTGAGGTTAGAGAGGTATAATACTTGGGGGAAGTATGTGTGTAAAGTGGTGAGTAGAAAGGAAGAAATGGCTCTCTATTTATAGAGGAAATTTTCTATTGTTCCCCAGATCCCACGGATCCCTACCACAAGGGATCCGGCTAGCACAAAGCCAGGGATCCGTGGAACGCTCCCCTTTGCCCATGGGTATTTTTGGTTATGGGTTATGGGTTGATCCATGGTTTTCTTTTTAGATACAATGTATCTTAAGGATACAATGAACTTGGTTAAGTGGTATATATAAAACCATGGGTTATGGGTCAATACCATTTGATAGTTTTTACCCATTTAGTATATACTTGTTTTTTACTCATTTTAGTATATACTTGTTTTTACCCATTTTAGTATACTTAGTTTAAGTATATGCTAACCCAATATGTAAACACTAGTTGTTGTACATATGTATCTAAATCATAAAATCACTTATACTTGTTTTAGTGTTTTATGTGAAAACGTAAGTGTGTTAGGAAACTATTAACTCAAACTATTTACGTATTCTATTTGTTTTGTTAAAATGATTTTACGTTTGTTATCGACAAAACATTAGAAGATCGTAAAATATAAATAAACGTTTTTACGGCTTATTTGTATTAACAATCTCCCTCTTTTTGTTGATGACAAAACATAAAATTATTTTAAGAAAAACTAAAATTCGTAGCAAATTTGAGTTAGTAGTTTTTACTTTCTTCTCCCCCTTTTTGTAGAAACAAAAAGTGTTAAAAGAAACTAACACAATTTTTATAAGAAGAAAAAAAATATGTAAAAATGTAAAGAGAGCAAGTGATGGAAATGGTACTCGTCTTAACTCCCCCTTGACGAGTCCATCCCTATGTAAGGGCATCAAGAAAGTGATACTAATCTAGTTTGTTTGCAAGTAAGTTTGCAAAAGATTTCGTCTACGTGACGAATGTGCTCCCCCTTGATGATTGCAATTTTTCAAGGGGATGTCACGAAATGTAAACCTAATATTGCAAGTAATTTGCAATGTATTGCTTTGACATAAAGCTCCCCTAGCTTTAGGATGTCAAAGTCTTCACGTGTAATTGAATAACTACAAAATAAATGTTAGAAAACAAGTATAATTCACAATTTCCTGCAAATGTGATCCAAGTTAGTAGAAAATAGTTTTCTGTCTCACGGATCCCACGGTTCCGTCCTAGTAGGGATCCGTCTAGGCATTTCTGAGGGATCCGTATTAGCTGATGATTAATTTCAGCAAAGGTAATATGACAAGTAATGTTATCACAAAGATGAGATATGAATACAATGTAATCATATGCTCAGAAATATAACAATCAGCATGTAATTTCATTTAATAAAACTAGAGTTATGATATGCATGACTCTAAAAACTAAGAAAATAAGAAAATACATGACTAGGAATTTCTAGACCAACTATCGCTTGATGCTAGGACACCACTAAAATCTTCTAGCTCAAGTTTTGATCTCGTCGAAACGTTCGAGGAGATGATAGAACATGAAACGTTGGTCTTCTCGTACTTCATGTATCAAACTTTCAACATGTTGAAAATGATAGCAATCTTTGTCATGGCTAGGTAGTGGTGGTGGAAGAAATGAAATGGCTTGATGCGAAGGATCAAGTGAAGCGGCTTGTGGAGCTTCAAACGATGGAGGGATTGGTGGAGGCGCATTTGAGAATGGTTCGACCAAGAATGATGGTGGTGGTAGAGAAGTGTCAACTTCCATATGGTCGGGTGGTTGACTTTGATGATTTCTCATAATCCAAATAGGATTATATGATGGAAACGGGGAAAAGGAAGCCGGAGCAAGTGTTGAATCAACACCTTGATTTTGTACCATTATTCCTCCTAATGAGGAGAATGTTGTCGGCGGAGGCGGATGAGATGGCCTAGGAGGCAAATCCTCTAAATTGTAGAGGTGTGGTGATGATAGTGGAGATGTAAAAGAGATAGCTCTAGGAACCAATGGTGATGGTTTAGTGGAAATGATATTGTTTGGCCTAGGAGGTATGGTGGTGTTTGGCATAGGTAATTTTGTGGGTACTATCCTTTTAGGAATTGGTTTGATTGATTGAGGAAAGATCCTATCATTTGTTGGCTTGACCGGAGATGATTCGGTTGAAGAGATTTCGTGTATAACACGAGCCTTTTTCTTGGGTGGTTCTTTGGTGGACAAGTTACTACTTGGGGTTTTCCTCATGATGAGATGATTTCAAGAGGTTTGTAAGCGTTTCTAAAGTGCTGAAAGTTAGGATGAAGGTGATGACTATGGAGGTCCTAACAATGTGGTTTATAAACCAAGAGATTTGGCAGGTGCATTTAAGCCTTAAGCCACTAAGATTCATTGGAATGTGATGATTAACATGCACAAGAGTCAACTTCAGAGTTTGTACTGATCTAGGAACTCATTTAAGATGAGATGGAGTGTTTGAGTTAGAAAGATGAGTTGAAATGATTGTTTTAACAAGATTTGACATAGACTGTCATCCGGATCCCACGGTTTCCTCCTCAGGGGGATCCGTCTAGGCTAATCCTAGGGATCCGGCTTTCAGCAGCTATGAAAGAGTGGAAATGATGTTTCTAAGATCTAAGATCTATATTACCTTGAGTGTTTCAGTCCTCCTAAGTTCCTAAGATGAGGGTACACTTGAATGATCAAGAGTAATGAGTGTTATAGCAAATGATTGCTTTTTATGGAAGAAATTGGAACTTTCATGAGTACCAATGAATGAGCAAGGATGACACTAAAGATGAGAGTGTAAATTAAAACTAAATGATCCTAGAGATCAGGTTGTGACTTGGGATAGTGTTTTGGAAAATATCCTAAAGGCTTTGAGATGGGAAAACTAGAATTTGATCAACTTTGATCAATTTTGAGGTAAGGATGATTTATGATCAATTTTTTCATAATAGAAAGATTTCTAAGACTAGATGTGAGGGATCATGTGAGAATGATGAGTGATCTAGAGATCGGAAGAGTAATGGGTTTAAGTGAAAACGATAGATCTACAAGCGTCTTGAGTATGATCTAGGTGAGTTGAGTAGGAAAGGATCTACTTAACTTGATAAGGACTTAATTTACCTTAAGACACTATGTTTAGCTTAATGTGAGGTGTTCTAAGGACATGATTGAAATACAATGATTGCAATTGCATTTTCTGTTTGCCGGATCCCACGGTTCCCTAAGAGTAGGGATCCGTCAAGCACAAATTTTGGGATCCGTCTATCAGCTAAGCAGAACCTTTACAAAAGGTATGCAATGACTTTGACAATGCATCATATTTCAAGTTTAAGAGGTTCTAACACTAATATATCGAATGAGATTGAGCTCACAAATAACAAAGAGGTTTATCAAACTTAACAAGCACTATTCAAGAAACTGAAAACAAATTTATGATCTAGATTAGTAAATCGTTTGTATTAACAATGGCGTGCAAGGTATATGTCAAGAAAGAAAAGAGTAATTGATAGTATTCACGACAATAGAGTTGTGAGGTGCTAGTTCAAGAAAATCCTATACTTCATTCGGAGTTGTTGTTTTGGTCAAAGGAAGCAATGAGCTATGTATAGTCATTACGGATGGTGATTAGCATACAATGAACTTCATCCGTGAAGTCATGTAGCTCTTCTCGATCAAGGCAAGATAATCGCTTGATGAGGAAAGTGGTTGTGATTAACTAAAAGAAAAATCAATTTTACAGCTTGTTTGATTAGTAATCCTAAGACAACGCAGAGTATTTCCATTGTAAACTTACTTTAGGAAAACATATGAGTATAGATTTCTCAAGTGAGAGAATGAATATGAAACTATTACTAGCGGTGCTCAATTACGGCTAAACACGACCATTTTTACGGGTGATTCCACATACCCAACTTCCATCAAGGAAGCAATTCAACCGTTAGGTCAAATTGAGTTTCTAGTGCAATAAGTTCTCCAGTATTCATTCTCAAGTTAGGAAAATTTATATTCCTACAATGGTCTATCGAAGAGTAACAATGATGATACTTTGCTTCGCTTTTATTAATATTATACTTGAAACAACTAAGGTGACGAAGGTGTAAAAAGAAATAATTAAAAGTTGTCCATATGGTGAACAAAAAAAGATGGTTGGATGAGCTAGTTCAACATATGTTGTTGGAAATCTAGAGTTTGGACTTTCGGATATGAACAATTATATTTACGTTGCAAAATAATTTACATGAGTATATCGGATGAAATAACCAAGTTGTCAATCCTACTATGAAGCTTGGAGAGTGATCATGAAAAGGAAAACGGGAGAGTACATCATCAACACAAGTGTAGGTTATGATCCGATGTACATTATTGTTGTTTTTAGAAAACGATACAAGAAAATATGAAGTCAAGAAATCATATAAGCACATAAAACATTTATGTTGCACACATGACAAACTCAATCAAAAAGCCATTTGGTGTGTTATATGTTTTAAACATTTTTCAACTTATAAAACTAACATTTTTGACACAACTAGATGTTATCCCAAACACTCCTTCAAGTAGCACATTGATTAGTAGAAAATTACTAAATCGACAAGCAAGAGAATTAATAGCAAGGTAAGGAAACCACATATGTTATTCAATCAAACAAGCACAAAAACTATTTGAGATAAGCAAATAATCAAGTAATGAAAGGAAGACAATTTATCATTTAGCATAGCATACGAAAGTTCTTTTCATCGCTTTATGTTAAATATAAACATGTATACCAAGCTTGATTAGTTTCTTTTATAAATATGATCAAAACTTTAATTTCAAAAGAGAACACATTGTTATTCAAGGACGAAAACATCCGTCTCCAATTAGATCAAAAGTTTGTGCAAAAGTTATGACCGAAAAATGACTTTCTATTATAAATCAATGATTCTGTAAATTATTATTTTGAATCAGTTTATGAAATCATTTTTAAATAAAAGTAGACTCAAATACCTTTAAAACGATAGGTGGCACGACTTCTAATGACTTATGGTTAATTAGTTATGAATTTTTGAAATTCAGGCAAAAATTGTCTTCTGTACCACGGATCCCACGGATCCCTTGCTTGAGGGATCCGTCCAGTGTAAACTGAGGGATCTGCGGATCTGACACAGAAATACAAAAATGTATATTTTGACCCGACGAAAAGGTTTAACCTTTGTAGACTTTTTAGTGAAGTTATATTACCCATTTTTACCTTTATTCAAGCTTGATTAACAAGATATCTAACAACAAAACTTTAAAGAAAAAATATCAACAAAATACTTTTCATATTATGCTTATTATAACAGATAAGCATATATCACCATTTTATCCACAAGCAATTAGCACGTTTTTAACCACCTAATTGTAACTAAGAGAACATACCTTTGCCATATTCCCTTTGTATGGTTTTAGAAACCATGGACGCGAAAAACTTCATAAGCTTTAAAAATACTTAATCGTATTTTGGAAAAGCAAGTTGTGGTCACTTTGTATTCTTCTTTGGGTGTTGACTTCTTTTTCTTCGGATAGAACGAAGTCATTGGAAGAATTCTAGTATGAATATTTCTCAAAAGAAAATGTTAGAATGATCTATCACTATCCAACATTTAAAAAACGATGATTTCTAAAAACATGACTTTTTGTTTTAAGAAATTCCCTTCTTTGTAGTTTTCAAACATACACGGATCGTATCAAGTTTTCAAAGTACAATATACTTTTAAAAGACTTGGTAACGAAGCTCTGATGCCAATTGTGGAAAACTAGAATGGGGGGTTGAATAGTTTTACCAATTTAAAACTTCCTTTTCAATATTTAGATCGACTTATGTCAATCTATTTGGTTTTTTATGTTGGACGTTGATAGATAGATAGATAAACGTGTAATGAAAGATAAAGAGTAAGAAGCACATCACCACAACACAAGTATTTATAGTGGTTCGGCTACAAGGATACCTTCCTTGCCTACTCCACTCCCCGAGTCACCTACTTGAGAGTTCGTAAACACTACACCAACTCCTTATGGCGGAGAAGCCTTCACAACGTCGCTTAACCTTTTTCCGGTACAAAGCTAAATACCGAGTTCCTTCACACCAAGGCGAACCATACCTAACACAACGTCGCCTACCCTTTATACGGTGCTAGGCTAACCACCGAGCTCTTTCACACCAAGGAGAACTAATCCTATCACAACGTCGCCTACCCTTTATTAGGTACTAGGCTAAGCACCTAGTTCCATTACTATGGAGGAACTACTACCCTTCACAACACAACACCTAATCTCAAGGAGATCTACTCCTTGTTACAACACCATCAAGGATATCACCATCCTTGGAAATAAACAAATACTAATATGTATAACGATGCACCTCATCGATTATACGACCTAGGCATTCTTCCTAAATGCCACTTGATTTGATTCTTAGGCATCCTTCACTAATGCCTTTGACACAACGCTTGGCACCCTTCACTAATGCCTTCGTCTTGATTCCTTTAGCATTCTTCACTAATTCTTTTGACACGGACGATAAGCACCTTTCACTAATGCTTTCGTCTTGACACTTTTGGCATCCTTCACTAATGCCTTCAACCCAACATCTTTGGAGGAAGAAAGAACTATCAACAAGAGAACCTTAATTATCTTGATGATGACGAAGCATGGCAACTCATGGACTTGAGCTTGCTTGACTTCAAGAAGTGGTGATCTCGTTTTTAAGAAGAACCTAGAGAATCACACAAAAACAAAAGACAAACTACATAGATCTCTTGGATCTGAGGTTAGAGAGGTATAATACTTGGGGGAAGTATGTGTGTAAAGTGGTGAGTAGAAAGGAAGAAATGGCTCTCTATTTATAGAGGAAATTCTCTACTGTTCCCCGGATCCCTACCACAAGGGATCCGGCTAGCACAAGCCAGGGATCCGTGGAACGCTCCCCTTTGCCCATGGGTATTTTTGGTTATAGGTCATGGGTCATGGGTTATGGGTTGATCCATGGTTTTCTTTCTAGATACAATGTATCTTAAGGATACAATGAACTTGGTTAAGTGGTATATATAAAACCATGGGTTATGGGTCAATACCATTTGCTAGTTTTTACCCATTTAGTATATACTTGTTTTTTACCCATTTTAGTATATACTTGTTTTTACCCATTTTAGTATACTTAGTATAAGTATATGCTAACCCAATATGTAAAAACTAGTTGTTGTACATATGAATCTAAATCATAAAATCACTTATACTTGTTTTAGTGTTTTATATGAAAACGTGAGTGTGTTAGGAAACTATTAACTCAAATTACTTACGTATTCTATTTGTTTCGTTAAAATAATTTTACGTTTGTTATCGACAAAACATTAGAAGATCGTAAAATATAAATAAACGTTTTTACGGCTTATTTGTATTAACAGCTTCTTTCACTGATGACAACCTTGATGATCTCGACCTTATTGAAGTTAACGCTCATAAACATGCTCAGGAATGCTTTCTGCCCAACCCTTTGAAATCATTGAAATTCGAAGATAATGATGGCATATCTAGCGATGGAGAAAGCGAAATGGAAGAACTCGCTATGGACAATCAAATGCTATGTTCAGCAAATACCCCGGAAGAAGCTGATACTACCCCCAAACTCAAGGAGCTCCCCCTCATTTAGAATATGCATTCATTGATGGGGATCGTAATTTTCCTATTGTGATATTTTCTTTGTTATCTGACGAAGAAAAGAAGTCACTATTACAGGTTTTAAGAAAGCACAAGGGGGCGATTGCGTGGAAAGTCTCTGACATAAAAGGGATCAACCCTTGATACTGCTCTCACAAGATTCTAATGGAAGATGATTTTAAGCCAGTAGTACAGCCACAGAAAAGATTAAACCCAAAATTCCAAGACGTGGTAAAAGACGAAATCATTAAACTCCTGGATGCATGTCTAATTTACGTTATTTCTGATAATCCTTGGGTTAGTCCTATTAATGTTGTGCCAAAGAAAGGAGGAATGACAGTAGTCACTAATGAAGATAACGAGCTGATACCTACTAGGACGGTCACTGGCTGGAGGGTGTGCATCGATTACAGAAAACTAAATGGACTCAACACGGAAGGATCACTTCCCCCTTCCTGTAGGATCGTAATATTTATTGTGTTGATGATTCGGGTGGTCTTGGATGATCAAAATACATGTTTGCCATAGTTAGAGAGTTAGTAGAGAGAGGGTGTTCTTGCTAGAGGTTTACACAAAGGGAATATTAGATTGAAAAGCACCACCCCTTCCATGGATGGAAGGGGTATTTATACTTACACAATACACGACCTCCTATCGGCCTGTGGATCAGGTATACAGTGGGTAAAGACCCGTCCTTCCTCCACGGTGTTGCACTATACTATTCTATGCTACAAACTAACTGATAAACTACAAAATAACGTAAATAACGATATGTCTACGAGCTAACTTATGCTAGATAATATTAGGGGTGACCGACTCTTCACTATGGAATTTTCTAATTCCTAACAATCTCCCCCTAAGGGAGGTCACCCCATGTTTTACATTTTGAATCCTAGCATTCTATTCTGGACTTTGTTCTTGAGCTCGTAGACTTCAATTCTTCAATTCCGCAATCTTTGTGCTTTTGTAGTGCAACTTCAAAGTCCGCATTCATTTGTACTTTCAGTGGAGGTCTTTGAACCGATCCACATCTTTTATGATCTTCGAGCTTTCTTTGAGATCATCAGCCACAGTAAATCTCTGGATCACCCTTTGTTGTGTTGCCATCATGTGAAGTTGTGACTTTTGGACCGACATGCTCACACTTTCTGGATCATGACATCTTTTTATCAGAGTAGCGGAAGCTTTTACTGGTTCAAGATATTTGCAGCAGCGCAGCAGGAACATAGTATAATAAATATCTGAGCCAGGTTCTGTAGATATGCACCAGTCATGATTTCTTCAATTAAGTGTGGATGTTGTGAGCATGCGGCTTTGGATTAACTCCTCAATTCTGATCAGCTGCAACCGTCCAAGTGTACCTGCAAACAACAGTTAGCAATAAAACACACGAACGTGTCTTTGATCACTTTCGTTGAATTGAGGTACACGGCCCACGGTTCCCCGTTGATCAGTACAAGTACTGCCTGTGATCAGGTAGGATTCCTAAGAATCTCCTTGACAGGGTTTCACAGTTGTTCTAGCCGTTCTCAAACGGGAACGTCTCAAAGAAGACAACACGGAGTGAGTGAACCAGCAAATTGAGATTCACTGATTGATGAAAAATGATTTGAAAAACAATCGCGTATTGCATAGAAGAAAGAGTTTTGCAATACGACGAAGGTTTTATGAGAAAGATCAATTTTTCAATCAAAAATACTTTTTGTATTTGAAAAGAGTACACATTCGACGTGCTAGCGAAAAGAAGATTCGCACATCGAACGGTTTTTCCAAAAGTATTTTTTTTTCAATCAGAGATACTTTTTATGTTTGAAAACATGAATACACATTCGACGTGCTAGAGAAAAGAAGATTTGCACATCGAACGGTTTTTCCAAAAGTATTCGTCAATTCCATTCCTGGACCAAGGTTGATTCAAAATTGAATCTCCCCATCGTTTCTATCCAGTTGTCACAAGCTTGATCTTTTGCAAGATTTCACATGTCACCCACAAAGAGCTTGTTTGATGTTGGCTCTAGAAGGATTTCCATCTTCATCGTGAATACTTTTACATACCACTCAGATGTTCTGGCAATACCACAAGGATAATGCGTAGGACTCTTAATATATTCTTACTTTCCACATTGTGTGAAACAGCAAGTCTTCATTAATTTAGTGTCCTAATGAGATATTGTGCATGATCTCTTGGCTCTAGACTCAATAGTGCACATTTGGTTTCCTATACCGGAGACTAGGGAGAGGGTCTCCTTCTTCAATATCAACAATCTCTAAGAGAAAGTCGATAGATTATGTCGGTTCCCCGTGAGAATGAAACAAGCCCTTTTAAGAGGAACTTGAGTGGTTTGGGAAGTTGAAGTGCAGTGCGTCACTGGGTCCATGACGTCTTTTCTTCAATACCAGTGTTACCTTAGTAACCACCAGTAGTATTTGTATTGAACCCGGTTTCTGCCCTAAGGTTGAATTATTGGAGGGCTATTTCTTTTCACCCTTTTTCACATTCATTTCTTTTTCATTCTTCAACCCCTTCAGTGCTTACCGAGACTTCATAACTAGAACCTTGTTGGGTTTATTCCAGTTCTAGCTCTATCTCAGTCGGCACTCTTCCCATTTTCTCATTTTTCTCCTTTTTTCATCATACCTAAGGACTCTACACTATCTAGTGGATTGTTCCTGGGTAGATCCCTCCGGTTCTGGCGGATCGTGGGAACAAATACCTAACCTAACCATCCTTATAACACCATGCATAAAATAAATTAGTCGGTCTTTTGGTACAGTTCATTCCTTCTCGAAACCAATTGAAAAATCATTTGGAAAAACAATCAAGGTACTTGTGATACGAGATCAAAGCATTTTGTTCCTTAATAGTTTTGATCATTTAGAAAACCTCCCCCTCAACATGTGCATGTGATCTTGAAATTGTTTAGCACATGGAGGCAAGAGTTCTTTAGAACTAATTTCTTTGATCACAATTTCCGTGGAAAAAGCCATTTGATTTTCTTTGGTAAATTCTCCCCCTCAATATGTGCATAGGATATTTAAAATCATTTTATCACATAGAGGCAAGAGTTCATTTAAAGTACATCCACGATGACAAAAACCATTAAGAAAACCATTTGAAAACTCAATCAGGGTACTTTATGTTAAAACATAAAAGCTTTTGTACCTCGATAGTTTATTTCCTTTTAAAATGCTCCCCCTCAATATGTGCTTCGAGATTCGAAAGCGTTTAGCACATATGAGAGAGCAGCCTGCACAATTGAATCAAAACAATCACCTTTTATCAAATTTCATTATTAAATCACAAGTTCTCCCCCGATCAAAAATATCAAACCCTTTGAGATTTTGGATCCCAAGTGATTTAATTCGGTTTAGTAAACATGGGAGAAAATGTAGCCAAGTTTAAATACTCATCATGTTTTTGGATAAATCCTCCTCCTCAACATGTGCATTATGTATTTGAAATCATTTGGCACATGGAGGCAGGAGTGCCTTTGAAGGACTAAAACCGATTCCATTTAAACAGATTTGAGATTTAAATTACGATCTCTACCCCGATCAGAAATTTCAAACCATTTGAGATTTGTGATCCCAAAAGATTTAAATCATTTAGAAAATTTTGGGCAAAGACGTGGCAAGATTTGATTTTGAAAAGTGATAGATAAGGAC